>CM047807.1:91017693-91380311 GCA_026214975.1 Gentiana macrophylla
GTTTTAAAGAAGAAGAAAATTGGTACTAAAAGAAAGAGTAGATACCAACGAAAAATAAAATAGAAATAAGATAAGAAAAAGTGTTGATTTATCCTCTAGAATTTTGAGCTAATACAAGTAGTAACCATAGACACAAAGAAAGAAATTATGACGTAGTAGATTCACCTGAAACGGGCGCTTTAAAAGCTTCGATGGACCTTTTCTAGGCTATACAGGATCCTAACTGGTAAGTGTACCGGTCAAATCATAGTGCTGGTGTGAGTCAGAGTGTCGAATCCTCGGAAAACGTGGTAATTCTTTTAAGTGTGGTTAAACACCAAAAGAGTCAAGTATTAACTCACGATCTAAAACCGCAATTTTATCACACAGTTACTTACTATTCTACTTAACATAAAATAAATGCGTAATTTAAAAGTTATTCTAATATAATATATATATAGATATAAATATATAGATACAAATATATAGTTTATAGTAATAGACAAATAGAACTAGCCAAAGTTTATATAATTGATTTATACTCGATCTTTTCCAAGAAACGGAATGTGCCTCGATCTTTTCCTTTTATATTAGTGTCCAATTGAGTAAATGAAACGGTGCACTCACGAGGTTAACAATTCCTCATCACACGAAAGCGTATGAAATTATCATATGTCAAATTGTCATTTATGCTTAATCTCCACAACCGCCTCATGCTAATCTTTCGAGTTAGTCTCGAACAGTACCAGTACAAATCTACCCCGGATAAAAGATGTTATTACGCTTGTCGACGCGTCGATGTTATTCAAAAGGCTCCGGTTGTTAGGCGGATCGATTTAACTTTCGGTGTTAGTTTCAATTAAACCGCTGATTTTAACATTATTACGATCTTGAGCACAAATTTAATAAGGTTCATCTTTCCCAAGACAAATCGCTCGGCAGAAATAGATTCCGTTGTTACGCTTTACGACGGCCAATTTTACCCTCCGGTTTTTCTATCTTTTATCTCATCCTAACTTCTCCTGGTCATTCCATCGTTAGGTTATATGTTGGCGATTCATCTTGGTTAATTACGCTAATCCGAATATTATCAATACGCTGCAAAATAGAAAAAGATTCAATTAACTCAATTTTAATCGATTTTACTTAGATGTAAAGATTCATTTACCAAAAATCGAATAAAACGCTTACATAACTTTGGCTAGTTATTAGATTTAGCCTAAAAACATTATAACGACTAAAAAGATAAAAATAAACATAACAAACGTAAATACTTTAGAAATTTTACCCGATTACAAATCCTTGGGTCAGTCGTATTCTTCCCGATATTACAACGACTTCAACAACACCGAACTTCCGATAATTTTCGAAAGCATTACAACAATACTACGGTATTATTATTTTTGGGATAAGACCTATTTACAAACTACGAAAAATAAAAGAAAGATATAGATAATATATATATAGGATATTGTATATATATATTGGTACAAACGCTTTGTTGCAAATGATCTCCTATATATAGAAAATGATCCAAGGCCGGACCGTTCTTGATATGGCCGGACTGGGCGGCCTATTGATTGAATCCATCCCCTTGATTAATCAAAGATATGCGAGATAATATATATATAATTATAATTATATATATAACTTATAAAATTCATATCTCAGCCTCCGATCTCCAAACAACATGATTCAAGATGCATTGGAAAGCTCGTTGAATAATCTACAACTTTCATGAAGGACTCTTCTTCAGAAAATGTCTTTTTGATGAGCCATTCGTTTGTCGAAGATATTTCTCGATTACCACTTAATCAAATCGATTAGCCACTTGACCACTTCGATTGACCACTTGACCACTTAAGCTCGTGACACTCTCTAAATCCTTCCAAAGATATGATTATACTTCACAATGTCGATTCTCGGGGTCTCGGTTTATAAATCTGCAATAAAATACCACAAATACCCACGTAAATCTGACACGACATTCCGATTTACTAAAATCGATACAAAATGATAACTTTTTACTATTATTACTAAGTTTTACTACTAACTACTCTAAACTATAAAGATTAATATTTCATGTCATTTATATCATAATTTCATATATTTTATATAGAATTCGTTGATAAAACATAATAATATAACGTAATTTTAATCATATAAAAGTAATACATCATCTATCAATGTGTAGAGACACTTGGGTATGACGTGGATGTGTATTGGAGAATGCGTATGTTGAGATCGACCCACTTACTTTATTAAGTGTCGCACTATGTGGTGGTTGTGTAATTATCCTCGAGATCGAGTCTTACATGACATCACGGTGTGGATTGTCATATTTTGACACTATTGAGGTTTCCGTAGCCATGGGAGATAATGCGGTAGTGATTGGGTGTGATACTTAAGCATGCGCGTAGGCTCATGTCTTCGTCGAAAATCGCATATCCTAATAGTAAAGTAAATATCCGAAGGGCCTTATTATAAGGAATGTCTAGCTCATGAATCTTTGCAAAGTGGGAGTAAATGAGTTACGTCGAGAGAGCATGATATTCAGATTATAAGATACGGTTGTTAATGTATTGCCACTCGAGATACGCACCAGTATGGATATTATTACAACGATAGGATTGTATTTACACGGTAAATCGTTTCACATGAAAGGTTTTAGTCATAGCACTTGACTCTATCCGATGATCGGGGTCATGGACGTGTTGCTGTGACGACGCTAGGTATGAGGAGTATTTTAGTAAATGCACTTTGTGCCTACGGCCAACATATTCGAAACCTATCGGGTCACACATATATTAATAACTAGCCGAATTAATTTGTGGTTATAGCGATAACCGGATGAGGATTTGTTTATGCCTACTATAAAGTGTTATAGTGATAAATTAATATTGTGGTATTTATTTATTATGATTAAATATAATACAATATATTTAATATGTTGATTATTTAAATATATATACATATATATATATATATATATATATATATATATATGGGTCGAAATTATGTGTATTATGATATACATGGATTTTGTAAATTAATTAATCATGGTATTACATTATTATGTATTAATATTAGATATTAATATATGTATGTATTTATATGCGTGTGACATGTATATATATGATATACATGTGCACGTGTGTAAATATTAGATATTGACACAATATACATCTTGGAAAGTATTTAATATAAGATATTAAATATATGGCATATATGATTTTAAGGAAAATCATTAATAAGATTAAGGTAAATACTTAATGAGATAATCAATCAATAATCTAGTTGATTTATTAAATCATTATTCTATTGGGAAAATAGTTTTTGTTCCCTACTACACTCCAATAGAAACCGGCGCCACTTGCTCCTATTTAAGGGGAGTTGTGCTAACTCTTTTATATCACAATATTCTTGCAATATTCTAATGAAAGAAAGAGAGAGTTTTTATGGGAAGAAGAAAAGGCGACCTATCAGTCGACTTTTTCCGGTAGTAGTCTTTCAAGGATTCCGGCGTTGTTCGTGTGGATTACCGCCAGAGGACGGACACTTGACGGCTCTCGGTGCTTGGACCAACAACCGTGAGATTTATAAAGTTTCGATCTTTTAGATCGTCAAGGTAACTTTCATTACTTTTATATTTGTTGCTTAAACTAAGTCGATCTTGGTAAAAGGAAATAAAATTTTAAATTCACCGCTGCTTCTCGCGTAGATTTCGAACAATGGCAAGCAGAGCGCAATACGGTCTTAAGCAATAAGTATTAATTAATTTGCGTAGTAATTAATTTATGATAGATGCATGATCTAGATTCACATAACGAAAAACATAAATAAAAAATTATAAAAAAAAAACGATTCACGTCGGGTAGGGAGCTCGGCCGAAGCGGTGGCTCCCCGCCGTATTGCCGCCGGTGGCGTCGGCGCCCCTAGGGCTGCCGGCGTCGGCCGGTAATGTATGGTGGACCTCGATTTTTATTTTGTTGTTTTGTGATTCTATATGGTACATTGGCATCTCTTTGTTTAGTTGATGACATGTGGCAAAGCAATGGTTCAAATAATTTGGACCATAGGATGCCATGTGACACAACTCAGTTTGTTGAGTAAAAGGGTTGGTTTATGGTCTACAATTGTGGACCTAAGGTTAACCTAGGCCTTTCCAAATTTTGTTTGTAATAGGCCTAGGCCATTTTTAAAATTTTAATTTTGGCAAGGACCTAATTTGGTGCATTTTGGTTTGGAAACCAAAAGCATCCCTTTTGATTATGAATCAAAAGAAAAGAAATAAAAAAGAGACCTTTAATTTTAATTTTGATTTATTTTGAATGGTTCTAATTAATTAAAATTGAAATTGAAATCAACTTTAAAATTAATCGTTAATTTTATTTGATTAATTTCATTTAATTAATTAAATGTTAATTAGTTAATTGATTAGATAAAATTATTTAATTGATTAAATGTTAATCGATTAATTAAGATGCAAGATAGTAATTTTAGACTTTATCTTTTTCACAAGATGTCATTGTATGGATTAGATATTGTGATTGATATAATGTGATTATATAGACCCCGATTGATCGTGGACTCGACCAATAGGATAGATGTGAATGATTTAGTATTCTGTTGGTTTTAAAATTTGTTCTAGTCCGTTATGAAGAACATGATCTAGTTTATTTTCTGTATTTATCCTATTCCCGTTAGCTTCCCCTCGTGTGCGGCGGGTGTATTTATTTTATTAGATAGAATTTTATATAACAAGGAGCAGAAGATGAAGGGCAAAGAAAAAGACATAAAGATTTTATTGGTGGTTGCATCTACCCTTAGATTAAGAACTCTACGGTTTTGTCGGGCTTGTATTCAAACCGCATTTAGGAAAAGTCCATGATCATCTTGGTTACTTTACGCATTTATTTATTTTGAACGTTTATTTATTTTATATGATACGATAGATGCATGAATAGGCACGATCTAGATGAATTTGTATGATGTCCATTCATAGAGATAGATTTATTTGATGAGACCATAATTAAAATTAATTAAGTGAATTAATTTAAAATACTCCCACAACAAAAATTAAGTCGGAATTTTGTCTCCCAATATTATAATGACGGTGAAGAGCTTTTGTTCGGATCCAACTGATCGCCCCTACGCCGGGAGTTGACCTACCTTGGGTATATCGTTATTATTGAGATATGATCGTATGAGATCTCGCGAATATTGGGTTGTGATTTAACTAAAGTTTTATGCGGTGATTGGCCCACGTCCGACCGTCTAATTTTAGAGAATGGGTTGGCTATCATATAGTGATGTGATGTGTCAAAGAGTTGATTAGTCAACCACCAATTGTCTCATAGAGATGTGATTGGTAAATTGTTACCTACTTGTCGAATTATCTCGATTGATCGCCCACGCCGGGAATCGGGGTAACTAGATGAGATCTTATTACTAAAGAATTTTGGAAAAATTCTTGAAAATCAATTTAGAGTAGTTGACTAGTGGGAGCAAAATCATAAATCAAAAGACCATTTTTGATTTTGCATGTATAAACAACAACACTCTTTTATCTTTATTTTTATGTTGTAGTTTACTTTTATTTCTATGTTTTTATTCTCAATTGTTAAAACCAAATTAATGACTGTTACCTTTGAGAAACGTTATGAAACAAGGTTAAGTAATTTTAATCCTTTTAAAATAAGCAATGACACGAGCAACTACTTTATAGTAGTTAAAGACAAGAAGACTACACATATGATGGAGTGTTCTAAAACTTTAATTACAATCAAACGGAAGCTCAAGATATTAATCACTTGAAATGCGTTTCAATGAATTAATCATATATTGATATCTGACGATGTCCAATCGTCATTACCATTCATACGATGACAATTAATTCAAACATTAGATGTGTATGTGAATGACCACAACGAATTTTGGAAAGGTTCTTCTCAAAATTGTAAGATTATCGACTCAATTCTTTAATCATTGCTTGAAAGTTAATTAAAATGATTCATGTTTTGAATATGATTCAAAAGGTTAATAAACCATTTAATAGACTTCGGATTTTCTTTATGAAAGAAGATTAAAGCATAGCTCTTGTGATTTTTCTTGAAGTCCTATGAAGATTAAACTAAGAAATATTTACAAGTGCTTAAAGGATTAAAAATGAAAGTTAGGGCATGTGCTTAAATAGAAGAACTTATCGAAGTGTCTATTCTAAGCAAGATGAGATAAATTTGTCTAAGCTCAAGTCAATTCTAAGATATATGATATCTTACGAGTATGATTAAATTAGAAAGACTAAATACAGAACATTCTAAAATACGGAAAATGAAGCAAACGTTGCAACATTTGTCATATTGTATTATGACATCACTATGTGAATTGTATACTTTGACACTTATTGAGGTTTTCCTTAGCCATGGGGCGATTATGCACTAGTGATTCATGTCGCTTCATCCGAAATCGCGTATCCTAATAAGTAGAAGTAAATATCCGAAAGGACCTTCTTATAAGGAATGTCTAGCTCTTATATCTTTGCAAAGTGGGAGTAAATGAGGTACTTCGAGAGAGCATGATATCCAGATTATAAGATACGGTTATTAATGTATTGACACTCGAGATACGACCGTATGGATATTATTACAGCGATAGGATTGTATTTATACGGTAACCGTTTCACATGAAATGTTGTAGTCGTTGCACTTGACTCTTTCCGATGAGTGGGGGTCGTGGACGTGTTGCTAGACGCTAGGTATGAGGGGTATTTTAGTAAATACACTTTGTGCATACGGCCAACATTTCGGAAACATATCGGGTCGATCACACATATATGAATAACTAGCCGGAATTAATTTGTGGTTATAGCGATAACCGGATGAGGATTTGTTCATGCCTACTATAAAGTGTTATAGTGATAAATTAATATAGTGTTATTTATTTATTATGCATAAATATAATACAATATATTATTAAAATCATATATATATATATATATATATATATATATATATATATATATATATATATATATATATATTATGGTTTGAAATTATGTGTATTATGATACACATGGATTTTGTAAATTAATTCATCATAGTATTATATTATTATGTATTAATATTAGATATTAATATATGTATGTATTTATATGCGTGTGACTTTATATATATATATATATATATATATATATATATGTGTGTGTGTGTGTGTGTGTGTGTGTGTGTGTGTGTGTGTGTGTGTGTGTGTGTGGCGCTGTGTAAAATTGATTTATGGTAATATAATAAAGATATATTCAATATTAGATATTGACAATATATATCTTGGAAAGTATTTGATCTAAAATATAAAATATATGACATATATGGTTTTAAGGAAAATCCTTAATAAGATTAAGGTAAATACTTAATGAGATAATCAATCAATTATCTAGTTGATTTATTAAATCTTTATTCTATTGGGAAAATAGTTTCTTGTTCCCTAATACACTCTAATAGAAACTGGCGCCACTTGCTCCTATATAAGGGGAGTTGTGCTAACTGATAACGCTCTAAATAGTACCATTAATTATACATTTATTCACCCGAACTATGCTCAAGAGAGGATAGATAGGCTCGTTATTATATGGAATATGTGTTAAATGCTATGTGCATGTTCCTAGGTTCGTAATTCTGCATCTGTGTGATTATCCCGAATATTTGGTACTGTTTGGTCGTGTTTTATGTGTTTTACAGATGTATCAAATCCGGAGCAATGGAGGAACGGATCTGGATCAAGAGAAGGATATTGGGCCAAGTAAATAAAGTCCAAGAAGAGATCTGCTGAAGAAAAGGAAGAAAAGTGAGCCCGGTTTACCGTGGGCTAGGTCCGGTAAACCGAGAGCCTTGTGGAACACGAAATCGATTCTGCCGTATTGACTAGGTTGGTTAGGGTTTCTGAGAATCATAAGTCGGTCACTGTATCTATATAAGGTCGCATCAACTGATTATTACATAAGCTTTTTCATATCTTATTATTGCATTATAAAATTTGATGAAATAAAGTTCCTTTAAGGCTTTTGAAGTTTATTTGCTGGTTTCCTTCCCTTCCTCACCATCTCTAGCTTGAGTGGATCAAGCTAGATATACATTGTTGAAAGTATGAATCTTTAAACATTCCTTTTTGTCTTCAATATGGTAGATCTGTTTGTATTTACGTGTTTTAGTTAATCTGCATGTTTAACGACCCCATAATTTACTTAGATTAATCGAAATTGAGCAATGTAGATCCTGAATTAAGAAAAGCCGCCCCCCGGTATACCGAGGAAAAATTTAGGAAACTTAATCTGGGATTCGCGTCAGCTACGTTGATCGACAGAAATAATTAAAACGAGTAATAGGTCTGGTCAATCTAGTATTCGTAATTCATAAATTAACATGGAGTACCAATAGTGAAGTGTTAGTTAGGACATAGTCTTGATGGACCCTGGAACATGCGGATCGGTGTCGACAATTTGTCTAGGCAAAGTTAAGCGGTATGAGTAAGCGTTCGATACCGGCAATTCTAGTTCTTTATGCGTATGGGCTATTATAGACCAAGTAATGAGGGTAGTCAAGGCGATAGATTATCTACTACTATGGTCGGAGTAGATAGGGTTAGGGATTGCACCCGTAGCTTAAAACTAAATTAAAAGCTCGCTCGATTAGTTTAAGGAAATTATGTGGGGAAGTAAACGTAAGGATTAACTTATCCAAGTTAGTAGATCGGTGGAAGAAGGGAGGAATACCATGTTTCTTTTACGTTGCTCATTGTTGGTCAAAGACCATATATGTAACTTCTTAATTAATATTAGGATAGTTTATACTTAGAGTTGCACTGTCTCTGTTGGATCGACCTTGATTTTCCCGTACTATACTACGTTGGACCTAGTATTCTTGCTAGTAATATCGACGTTAGTGACTTACACGCGATCACTAACTCTTTTATATCACAATATTCTTGCAATATTCTAGTGAAAGAAAAAGTGAGTTCTTGAGAGAGTTTTGTAGTAGTCCTTCGAGGATTCCGGTGGTTGTTCGTGTGGATTACCGCTGTGAGGCCGGACACTTGACGGCTCGGTGCTGGACCAACAACCGTAGATGATAAAGCTTCGATATTTTAGATCATCCAAGGTAACTTTCTCGTTTACTTCTTTTATGCTTGTTGCTTAAACGAAGTTGATCTTGGTAAAAAGAAATAAAATTTTAAATTCCGCTGCATTCCCGTGTAGATTTTCTAACAGTTACTGGGGAATTGCTCGGTTATTATATGGATATCTCCCCTCCTCTGGCGCACTGAGGGGCCGCCCCTATTTGGATGACCTCCGTCCAACTTGTAATGATTTAGTGCCCCTTGGGCAACCAACTTCTCAATTTCCCTCTTGAGTTGCTTGCATGACCGTGATCCTTGTTGAAGTTGCATTATTTTGTTACATCCAGCTTTCCCCACGGATCGGGCTGCCTAGGACGAGGAGGTGTCAGCTCGTCCTTCACCTCGTGCATGTCTGGGAGATGGGAACGGAGAGAGGAGTATAATGCTCTTCCCGAAACTTCTCGGGTTTCTAAAAGTCCCGATTTCGGTTGATGTTTTCTTTAGGCGGGTTGGGCTCAACATGACCTTACCCTTGTTGGATGATGTTGATGGAGGAGGCTCAGATGCCTTAAACTTCCTTGCTTTATCCAGTATCTCTTGTAAAGTTTCAGGCTGGTGGAGTGTGAACTCGCTGTGAGGCCTCCTTTGGTGAGACCGCTCTGGAAACTGCTCATCACCACACTGTCAGTTAGACCCCCGGTTTGCTAGTACATCTTAGTAAACCGCTCATAGTAGCTGCAAGTTGATTCAGTCTCGCCTTGTTGGATACAGTAGATAATAGCATGAGTTTTCTTCGGTTGTCCTGCTGATTTGAATTCAGCAATAAACTTAGTCTGAAGGTCCTTCTATGATTTGATGGACCTCACTGGTATATTTCTGATCCATGCTGCCGCTCTGTCCTTCATGGCACCAACAAAGGCAATGCACCATGCAGACTCGTTCCTCATTGCTAGGGATGCCCTGCTCTGAAATGATGAGAGTCGGTCGTAAGGGCAACTCGATCCTATGTAATTTTGGAAGGCGGGGAATGTAGCCCTTCGTGAGCGTGATTTATGATCTCGCTGTCGAGGACGCTTGTTCCCAAAGTTTTCTTAATCTCTTTCCCCTTTTTGTCCTTTGAAATTCCTCGAACTCGCCTCAAGTTTAGCAATTACCTCATCAAATGGGTTGGAAACAAGTTGCTTGTGACTGCTAACCGACATGGAGCTTTCCGCTCGACAATTAGCTTCTCCAGGTCGAAGCCTTCCCATTCCGGTGGGACGACTGAGCTTCACCACTCATCTGTTGTTAACGGTGATTTTTACGGTTTATACGACTTTATTTCGTAGCAATTTCCTTTGTGTTTTATTACTTTTTATAGAAAAGTAAGTGTTTAAGTGAAATTTTGGAAGAATGCGTATAGAAATGATTTAAATGCAAAGTTGAGCTAATTTCGTGATTTTATTGATAATTATCTATGGTTTTACACTTTGCGTGTTTTTATGGTTTTGTAGGTACGCGAGCATGTCATAAAAGGAGATCTAAACGGAAGGAAGAAGATGCAAGTCAAACTTGGAATGGAGAAATGGAGGTGGAGGCGTGCGAAGTTCCGTCCCTCAGGACGGGCGTCTGAGGAAGAGGACGGGCGTCCACTAAAGAAATTCGATTCAGGAAAGACAGCTTTTTGTTGAACGAGCGTTCAGAAATGCATAGGACGGGCGTCTGATCAAGCTCGGCCCGACTCGAAGATTTCAAGCAAGATGGACGGGCGTTCAACCCCTTGGACGGGCGTCCAGCCGCCGCCTCAGCTAAACCGACATTAAAAACCTATTTATAGTCGCGTTTTCTGAACCCTAAAACATATATAATTCGATCCCTGGCCGCCCCAGGCCCCTTTGGGGGTGCCTTAGCTGCTTTTTTTGTCCCCATAAACATCTTTTCATCTACTTTTTATTTATATACCAACGATGAGTAGAGGCTAGGCGATTTGAACGAGCTTTGTGAAGCCATCTCTGCAGCATCTTGATTTCTTCTTTGGGATTGTTTGTGAGTTTTAATTCAAAGTTTGTATCTTTATTATGTTTAATTTGTCTTTATGCGATTATATCGATGGATTGTTGCATGTTTGATGTTTAACGTTTGATGAGAATCGTTGTTAGACTTAGATCACCGTAGTAAAGATTAGATTTTTAACCTAAAAATAACGAGAGTTGTTAGGTTAATTTCTAGGTTGCTAGATTGAGAAATCTTACACCTTTGTTATGAAAGCGTTAATCTTTAAGATCGAGAGATGAGAGATTAATAGGCGAATTATCTAAGAGATTAGAAATTCATACTTATGATAGGTGAACCACAATCTTCATTAAATCTTCACTAAACAATCTAGAGAGGAAGTTGAGGGTTGTGAGATCGGTGGATCATTGCTTGTTCGTTTTCAATTTATTTGTCATCATCTTAGTAATTTTATTATCTTTTTAGAATAGAGTTATTTTCATTAGTTTGGCTCAGAATTATCTTTCCGGCTTTGGATTCTAAATCCTCTGTCAGCTTTATTGTTTTCGTTTTTCTTTAGTTACGCTTTTGTTTTATTTTTCGTGACAACTTTAGAGAAATTAAAAACTAGACCAACCTCGATTTCCTGTGATTCGACTCCGGTTGTAACTATTATACTACGATCCCTGCACTTGGGGTAAACCGGATTATTTTATTACTTGTTTATTTTTCATTAGATAAAATCCGAGACATCTGTTTCCATATCGGGTCATCTCGTTTGCCAACTGTGGGGCCAAGATAGCCTGAACGGTCTGCGACCACCGTGACATCCGGAGGAGGGTGAACACTCACCTCTCTTTCATTGTGTTGAACGGAAGGCCCCCTTGATTGGTCTAGGATGTCGATGTACCTGTCCAAGGTGGGCGACCTCGGCGGAGGGACGAACTCGCTGATAAGAAGAGTTGGGTGATTTGGAAGGATGAGCTCTTGATTGGTCTGATGTATCATTTCCTCATAGGCAGCATGAGCAAACAATGCTTTCGCGTAGAGTTTGTCATATGCCTCTATCTCCTCACGGGAGATAGTTGGTGTGAAACTGGTTGGCCGAGATGTCTCACCCGCTTTTCTTCCTTGTTTTTCTCATTAGTAGCGGCGAGTGGCCGAGAGCTTCCTTGGACCTCGCTCTGTTGTCGAGGTTAAATGCGCGCATCGTATTGAGACACGCCCTCACACCGAGGACTAGGTGTCGATGTCCTTCGGGGTCGCCGTGGTACGATGTTTTGACACACCGCCATGCCGTCAATAGTCTCAGACGGTCCCCTTACCCGTCCTTTTGGCAGTTGGGGTAGGCCCTTATGCAATGGGCCCCTGCAGATCTTGTTCCAATTTGTATTCAACCGGAAAAATAAAAAGGATGACTCTGGAGCGTCGAAAAAATAGAAAATGACGAATTTAAGATGCCGGATATATGAAGCCAGAGCTAAGAACAACGGCCGAAACTCATATTTGACCGGAGAAAAATGCAAGAATGCATGGATTTCCCGGTAACAGAGCCAACTGATATCGTCAGAAATATCACTAACAAGATTTAGCAGATGATTTATGAGGGTATCTGGATTAAAGATGGTGTTCGGTTGTGTTTAACTCAATAAATATATGAAGATGTGAAAAACACTCAAGAACACAAAGACAGTCGACAAATTGGCAGAGTTTAGTCTGTTTTTTCTATAATGCAACCCTTTGAAGGGTAGAAAGTGCCGCTATTTATAGGGCTTACAAATTCGGTAATTACATGGCGAATATAAAGTGTACATGCAGTTCGTAAATATAAAAATGCGGGTCGAGCTCCTGATGTGCGAGCTGGTATGCATCTCGGCCACTACGGACTCTTCTCCTGTAACTTGACTTTGTTACCTAGTTGAGCGGGCTACGAGCTGAGGGGTGGTCGACTCGGACCCTAGTGCTTCGTCTCACCTTGTACATGGCGTATGAAGGCTTTGTTGCCGATGCCCCTTGTCTAACCAATGATAAAGTATTGTAATGGTGTGAGGTGGGCATGATTATTCTTGACCAAACTCGTCTTATATGGATGCGAGATAATTGGACCAAAAACCCTATTCATTATTGGGCTTGTATGGAGGCCCAACTTGAAACCGAGGGCTCCTTTATAAGTTTGGCGTGTCAGTTATCAAGAGACCTTTTCTCATGTTGTCAAGATTACAATAGTCAAAATTTTATCATGCAGATGAGTAACTAATAATTGGCACCTTCATCGATGGATGTCAATACAACTTTATTACATGGAGATCTGCATGTAGAAGTATATATGAAGCTTTCTCCAGGTTTCACAAAAGATAAACCAAATCAAGTTTGTATATTAACCAAGTCATTGTATGGTTTGAAGCAAGCCAGCATACAATGGAATTGCAAGTTGACTGGATCTTTGGAAGGATAGGGGTTTGTCCAATCCAAGAATGGTCATAGTTTATTCACCAAAGGGTCAGAGCAGTCCTTTATAGCTCTATGAGTCTATCTTGATGATATAATAGCAGTTGGCCCTGATATCCAACTAATCCACAAAGTCAAAGATGCACTACATCATCAGTTTACCATTAAGGATCTTGGCAAATTGATGTATTTTTTTGGCATTGAAGCTGCTAGAACTCCCGAAGGCATTTCTATTTCTCAAAGAAATTATACTCTTAATATGCTAGAAGAGTATGAGTTCTTGGGGGGTAAACCTGCTAAGACACCTATGGAATCTAAGCAAACTCTTCAACTTGGAGATTCACCTTTTCTGGATGATAGTACTACATATAGACCACTAGTGATTAAACTTATCTACCTTACTTTCACCAGACCAGACATAGCCTTTGTTGTTCAAAGAATCGACTATGACACCCTACGAAAATCACATGAAGGCCGCTCCACAGATTGCTAAGATATTTGAAGGCTAATCCAGACAAGGCATTTTATTTCTAGCAGAGAACAATCTTGTTACGAAAGGCTTTACTTGATAGTGGATCAATTTGGTTGTCCTGATACTAGAAGTTAGTTTCGTGTTACATGATGTTTTTGGAAATGCTCCCATTTCTTGGAAGGCAAAAAATGACAACTATAGCTAGGATCTCCTCAAAGGCTGAATATAAGGCTATGGCTAATGTTGTATGTGAACTTCAGTGGTTGTCCTATATCTTACAAGACTTGCAGATTTATGTTCAACTACATGCTTTGATGTTTTGTGATAATGTCAGTGCTCTACATATTGCTCATAATCATGTATTTCATTAGAGAACCAAGCACATTGAGATTGATTGTCATGTTGTAAGAGACAAAGTCAAATTTGGTCTTGTCAAGTTGTTGCCTATAAACACAATAGAGAAACTTGCTGACATACTCACAAAGTCTTTGGATGCACCAATTTTTACATATTTGCTGGACAAGTTGGGAATTTTAAGATTTTTCAAGCAGGCTCCAGTGGCTTATGATGTCTTTGAGGTCGATCTACTAAGTGCAAGCTGATTTGTGTATCACTCTCACCTTGAGGGGGTGTTACAATATATGTGCTGAGGTTAGTCTACTGAGTGCAAGCCACTCACCAAGATGCAATCACCGAGCATGTTTAGTGACGAGCATGTAGACTCGATGAGATCTTTGAGAGATCAGCAGAGTGCAATAGTGTATGTTCTGTTTAGAGCGGTTATTCTGTTGTAACAAACTATGTGACTTCCAATAATTGATTCATGAGGTGTATGATGTTATAAGTACCCCATGATCAACTACATTGTAACTTAACACTTTTGATTATTCTTTGAATAATAAGATTTATGTGTTCTATCTTTCATTTTTGTTGTGATTACAACTTCAACAAGAGCGAACATATACCTAAGCGGATGTACAAGAGATGAAGCGAAAGGAAAGAAAAGGAAAGGAAAAAGAGGAAAAGAAGGGCGCCGGCGCGACCATCACCACCGGGCGCCGGCTTGAGTTTATGAAAGGACGGCAAGAGTAGCAAGAGAAGCGAGAGCAAACAATCCGATAACTCAATTCAATATACAATATATCTCTAAAGTTTAAGCTATTAAAAAGTATATTAAAGTCAATTGACTTCAACACACCCTCATGGCCTATAACAAATTTATAACAAAGTCATAAATTTTAATGACAAAAGTCAAAAATACCATTGGATTATCATCAATCCAATAATCGTAAAAGTAATAAAAATAAAATAAAATAAAGGTACGTTGCCTCCCGAAATAACCAGGGGTAAGATTAAAAAAATTGTTTTAAATGTTCAATTTCAAAAGAACTTATATTACGAGATAAGATCCAAAAGTTTAAAATGATTTATATATTGAGATAATGATATTAATTAAAGAAGCTGGAGTTATTTATATACACAAAAAGATAAATGATATAACTACCACAGTAATTGTTATACACAACACATTTTTGCAATCTTGGTCATACCGTAGTAAGACTCATTGATTACATAGGCATACCCATATGGGTCAAGAGGGTCCCATAGGCCTTTCAATTTTCACGCGAATTTATTAATATACCCTTCTAATAATATTAAAATATTTGTATGTATATCATTTCAGATAATTTTTAGTATAACTGTCCATTCAGTTCAATCGGTGAGACACGCTATTATAGACCCTAGATCACTGGTTTAAAACCAGGCAGCTAAGTTATTATTTAACTTTTTTTTGAATTTGACTCTTACTGAAAAAATTTGGGTCCGCCACTTATTGATTAATTGATTATTTTGTAGATTCATCATATTCAAAATATACGAAAGTGTATGTATTGAGTCACTCATTCTGATTTAACCCTTATGATAGTAGCATCATCAAACGACAAAAATATTTGGAGAGCTGTCAATTAAAGAGCTAATAATAAAGTGATTAAAGCTGTTAAACACAACCAATCAAATGTTGAAACATATAATGAGACATCGCAATAAGCAAGCAACCAGTTATCAAACAAAACCTCTCAACTCATTTCAATGGCTCTATATATACCTACTATCTTTGAAAAAAAAACAGTCAAAAATATAAGGCCAAGGATATCTCTTTCTGCATTTACCAAATTAAAAAATTCAAAAGATAAATATTATTAAAATAAGGTTGTACCACAACAACTAACAATATATTTTCGTACATTTAATAATTACGTAAGACCTACTACTACTAGATGTATTTTCACTATAATCAAAGATGTAGAAGTGTGTTGTGTTCGATGAGATCTGAGTATATATCCCACGTGGGGTGCACGGATCATTAGCGGATGCATATGTCACCAGAGCCACGCGACCCCCACTGAGATCCGGAGAACTTTTTTAGTATTAAAACGATATAGTTTTGTTGTTAAAAAATATCATTTTGTTGTTAATAAGTGTTGTTTTAGGCTCCGATTACCCTACTGAAATAATTTTTAAGAAAAAAATTGTAGTTTTATGATCCGGTGACCCCACTGAAAAAAAATTCTGGATCCGCCACTGGCACGGATCCCCCAAAAAAAATACTCCCTCCGTTTTTTTAACTTTCACTTTTCAGAATTTCCTTTGTTTTTATTTATTTGTCATTTTACATTACCAATACCGCATTTATTATTTTTTTTCCTCATTTACCCTTCATTTCAATAACCCAAATTTTGGTACAATTTTCCATACACAAAAAATGAAAAGGTAATTTTGTTATTTTATACTCTATTTCAGACACATTAATCACTTTCTTAATCTGTATGATTCTTCTCTCGCCGATAGTTAAAAAATCCGGAGGAAATACTACTTAAGTTTATCTATACAAAAATTTATGGACACCCGTATTGTCCGCCACCGGTTGTGTCACTCGTTATGATATTAGTTTCACCCAAAAAAATGTTTGTCTTCAATAAAATACGCAGATAAAGTGTCACAACACTCTTTTCCACCATTGATTTTTATGGGACCTATTTGAATCAATATATGTCACTTCATAATCAATTGTCCAAGAGTGTGTTGTTCATTTTATTGTGGTACTATCACTATTCCACCGAAAAATGATATTTCCACCACAAAATAGTTACATTAAAATTACACAACACATTCTTTAATTATCAAGTAACGTTAGGGCATTCACATCAGAAGCCTTATTCCTTATCCGTAAAATAATATAAAATAATACATATCCCTATTTTACAATATCTCAATTCAGAACACTCCACAACAGCATCTCTATCCCTATCTTTAACCATTAAAATAAAGATAATGCTTTAAAATAAGGATAGTACTCCACAAATAGAGATACACTTTTCATTGACCCCAAAATAGGATAGGGATGAGGCTTATGCCGTGGAAGTATTTGAGGGAAAATTCCACTTATTATCTTTATGACTTCTGCTACAAATGCTCTTATGTCCACAACAAAATATAAACAAAATATTTTACACCATTGATCATGGCTTGAGACCTCTTAAATTGACGTGAGACCTCTTTAACTGATGTGGGACCTATCACGATAAGTGATGTATAACTTTATTGTGATTATTTTGTTATAAACACAATACCGTTGTAAATCATTGATCATGGCGTGTCGTATATCTATTAATAGTCTCACACGTGGTGTTTAACTTTTTTTGTGATTATTTTGTTACGGGTATAATATTACTCAAGTATCACCCAATCGAAAATCGACAAAACACAATAAAAATTGCTAAACATATCATTATGACATAAGCACTTTTTAAGATGATAATATTAAAGTATAAATGTGTCATTTTCTATATTTCCTTGTTTGAGCTAGTTGATCGATTAACTTAAAACCCCACTTGAGATGAAAGACGTTGTCGACTTTTAAATAAACTAGCATAGAAAATGGCTTTTTTGATGTTCATACACAGACGTCTTGGGAACTTTCTCCCCCTTTCATTCACATTTATCCATAATATCCTTCATAGTATATTTTAAGAAATTGAATTACATGTTTTTTTTTTTTTTTTTTTTTTTTTTTGAGCAACACGTTTTTAGTTTTAAATTTTTTTATTTTTTATTTTTGTTTTTGTGAGAAGAAGTTTTAAAATGTTGTAATTGCAAAACATAAGCAGGACCGTTCATATGTTATCTTGACTCTAGGCCAATTTATTTTGTTGGTATATTTGACCTTTTTCTATTTAAATGATCAATTTCAAATATGTTCATTTCAAAAACAAAAAAAAATCAAATATGTTACATCAACTAAAGTATAGAAAAATGATAGATTTGCTATCAATACTCTATATAAATCTACTCGTAACACCATTTTATTACATATTTTTCATTTATAAATAATTGAAGAGTTTAGAACACTCACAACTATAAAGTGATGTTGTGTACATACATTATGTAGAGTTTTATAAGTAAATCTATCATTTTTTTTTAAATATTATATACAATATGAGAATCGAACTTTGGTTGTCACCAAAAAATGCAATAACTTATATCACTGTCCACGAGGACGTTATTACTGCTTATATGTATATATGATTTAGTTATTTAGTTGTAACTTAAACGAGTCAATATTATAGATTTTACACGGAGACACTTGATTCAACTTTCGTATAGACACATTAGTTCACCTTATCTATGTGGGTTGTTACATCACTTTAGCGGTGCGGTTGTTTTCCATACATCCCCGTTTTGACTCCTCGGTAGGTGGGTTAGCTCTGCCGCCACAAAGGGCGCAAAGTTCATCAGAGCGAATAAAAGGCATCTCATACATGAGTAATGATAGAGCTACTCCCTCAAGTCTACACCATTTTTACTCCCAACCTAATCTTGTGGTTGTGAATTTTTCAATCTTTTTAAATTTCTTTTACAAGTGAAAAACATGTGGTGAGATGATGATGGTGTAAAAATAGTGTGGACTTGAGATAGTAGCTCTATTACTCCCCTCTCATACCTTATGGTAATTTCTATGACAATGCATAGATACATACATAATTATTTTTTTTACCTATTATTATAGACATAATAAAAGGTTAATTCACGACCCAAAAAAGTCTCACTATCCCGTCCATAGAGATTTATGAATGATGTAAATTGAGGATTATGCTCAATGATTTAGTTTGCAAGAGGATGTTTTATTTGTTGTTGAATTACCATCTGTCCCAAAAGCTATTTTCATCTCTCCAAAAAGCTTAAACATGGTATCAGAGCGTTAGGTCATGAGTTCAAACTCCGCTCCAACCAAAATTCCCACAAACAAAAAAAACAACTATACTTACAAGTGTTGGGCTTTCTCCCTTCGTATAAACCTACACTTGAGGGGTGGTATATATATATATATATATATATATATATATATACACACACACAGTTAATTATCTACCTTTCCATGTTTTTAAACTTTTAGGAGAAATAGTTTTTAGGTGAGATGGTAATTCAACATTTCAGACATTTTTTCTACTAAGAGAAATGAATCGATGAGTCAAACTCTTATACCTTAGCTTAATAAAGCGCAAAGATAACACACCCGCATTTCTTTTCCACGTAAATATGCCGGCATGGACATGAAAATAATTAACTAAACGACAAAACCCGGAAATTAAATGAAAGAGAAAGAACGAAATTTAAAAGAAGAACAACACATGCATGAGCAACTCATATGAGATCATCCTTTAATTAAAAACACAATAGTCATAATAATTAAACTATTCCTGAAAAAATTAACAATAAAATAAACTAAAACTAAAAATTAAAAAAAAAAAAATAATAAGAGAGAACACCTTAATTAAGCAGGACCACACTCCACCGCCCCACAATTTATTTTCTTCTTCGTCTATATATAAAGCTACAAGAAGACATAGCTCTTCCTTAATTCATAGATCAAACACAATTAAAAAGAAGAAAATAATAAAAACATATATGTATCGCCTTGTTTATATATATGCATATATGTGAGTGATTATGGCCATGGAAGTGAAATATATATATATATATATATAACAGTACATAATGGCCCTGGAGTTCTTTAGAGGCAACCAGCTTTATATATATGTATGCAATATATATACACACAGGTGATGACATGAGATATTTATAAGTTGCAGCAGCTAGCTAGCTTCTTAGTTTCCAGGTATGTATGTATGTATATATGTATATATAAGCAAAGGAAAAAAAAAGGAAAAAAAAAAAGAAAAAGGAGAGGCGACAGAAGAGAGTGAGCACTCATGGTTCTTGTATATACACTGATTTATACTGGATACTCTGTGTGCTCACTCTCTATCCGTCACCCGTCAAACTTAAGAATGATATAATATAGGTAACGACATGTATATAAAAAGACTTTATATATAATAATGATATCTGTAAGATTGTAACCCGTAATTTTTTTTTTTATATATTTTTAAATCACAAATCATCATCTTTATATTGTTAGATCGTTTTTATGTAGATGTTTTATATATACTGATTTTTGTAAATATTAACCCTGAACCTTGAATCAAACCATCCCCTCAACATTTTTTTTCTGTAATCCGTCACTTTTCCCTTTTTGTAAGAAGAAAAAAATTACTCTCGTTTTGAAAAGAAAAAATAAAAATAAAAAGGGAAATGCAAGTCCAACAACAAAATCCTCAACAAACAATCTTAATGTGTTTTACGTTTTTTTTTATAAAATAACGATCATATGACATATATCAATAGCTTATATATCATAATTAATAATGTAAAATTATATTACATGTAGTTGTTGGACTGTTAATCGTAGGGAAAAAAAAAAAAAAAAAAACTACTCTTCATGCAATAAAAAAAAAAAATCCCAGTCCAAGTTAGGCATTTTGATTTTTGTTAATTAATTAGAGAAAACCCTCTTGAACCCATTTTTTTTATGACAGTGTAATGTTACTGTCACAATCACTCAAACACGAGAGTGACACAACATTTTTTTAAACCAATATTGATTATGATAGATCTGCATAACGATCAACGGATCATATATCATTATCAACGATATAAAAGTATGTCATGTGATTCGTTGTGTATAAGTGATTGTGATACTAGCTAGCATTACACCATTTTTGTTATTGTGGAGTAATTGATTTGGTATAATATCATGACCAACGGATCCTACATAATGATCAATGATATAAAATTATATTATATCATTCGTTGTGACATAACCATTGTTGGAGTGACATTTCCTTCTGTTTTTGAATAAACTCGTTCGAACCACTGAATAATCATGATAACTCTATACTACCACAACGATCGTGGCACATTGAGCGACGACACAACTTTTACATCATTGATTATGATGGACTTGTATGGTAATCTATTTTAAAATATGATGTGTCATAGCAGATATATATATATATGATAGTAAATTTTTCAGATGATTACACTTGATCTTAAATTTATTTTTATTTTTGTCAATGACGTACATGAGATAGAATAAATTCTTAACTTTTTTTTTAATGGTTTGTGTATGCAGAAAAAAGAAAGAAGAAGGTAATGATGTGGTTTGAGACTTTAAATTTGGGTTATTTGGTTGGCTATGGAGCCGTCCAATTAAAATATGGTCATGTTATTAACTTTTTTTTTTTTTTTTTGAAGGTGGCTATGTTATTAACTTAATCTTACTTTTTTTCCATCACTCACACTCACCTAATCAAGACGTGCTTCAACTTTACACCTTTCTTTTTCTATGTCAAAAAGCCTTTCTTCTTTACATATCACATATCAATATATATATATGCTTTTGATATAGCTAAGTGGTAAGTTAACGAAACGTTGTAGAGGTAGTTTTGTCTTTTACATGGAGTATAGCCGTATAGGTGTTTGATATTGTGAACGGTTGCCTCCTCTCAGTAATATATTGGGTCTTTCAAAGTCCAACACAATGAGTCATGTCGGTTTTTTTTATAGGGTCAATTATCCAAAATCACACATATTAAACTTAATTAAGTAAATAGGAAAAGCTTAAATCTTATTTGGTTATAAGGACACAAAATTAGTACATAGACCAAACTATCACTAATTTTGTTTTGTTTTTGTTTTTTAATGTTTTTTTTCCTAGAAGCTAAAAAGTTATTTTTTCTGGACGTTAAAAGTTTTTTTTTCCGGTGACCACCTCGATGCAGTGACACCCCTAATGCGGAGACACCTCGATGAAGTGACACCGCGATGCATTGACCACCCCAGATCCATTGACCACCCCTGATGCAGAGACACCGCGATGCAGTGCCCACCCCCGATGCAGTGACCACCCCCGATGCAAAGACACCGCGATGTAGTGACCACCCGCGATGTAGTGACCACCCGCGATGCAGAGACACCACGATACAGAGACGCCTCAATGAAGTGACACCGCGATGCATTGACCACCTTAGTTCTATTGACCACCGTGATGCAGTGGCCACCCGCGATGCAGTGACCACCCCAATGCAATCACCACCGCGATTCATTGACTACCGTGATGCATTGACCACCGCGATGCAGTGACCATCCCGATGCATTGACCACCCTCAATCCATTGACCACCCTCAATCCATTGACCACCGCGATGCAATGACCACCCCCGTGCAGAGACATCGCGATGCGGAGACACTACGATGCATTCACCACCGCGATGCATTGACTACCTTAGTTCTATTGACCACCGTGATCGCAAAGGCCACCCGCGATGCAGTGACCACCCCAATGCAATCACCACCGCGATTCATTGACTACCGTGATGCATTGACCACCGCGATGCAGTGACCATCCCGATGCATTGACCACCCTCAATCCATTGATTACCCTCAATCCATTGACCACCGCGATGCAATGACCACCCCCGTGCAGAGACATCGCGATGCGGAGACACTACGATGCATTCACCACCGCGATGCATTGACCACCTTAGTTCTATTGACCACCGTGATGCAGTGGCCACCCGCGATGCAGTGACCACCCCAATGCAATCACCACCGCGATTCATTGACTACCGTGATGCATTGACCACCGCGATGCAGTGACCATCCCGATGCAGTGACCATCCCGATGCATTGACCACCGCGATGCATTGACCACCCTCAATCCATTGACCACCGCGATGCAATGACCACCCCCGTGCAGAGACATCGCGATGCGGAGACACTACGATGCATTCACCACCGTGATGCAGTGACCACCCCAATGCATTGACCACCGCGATTCATTGGCCACCGCGATGCAGTGACCATCCCGATGCAATGACCACCTCCGATGCAGTGACCATCGCGATGCGTTGACCACCCCCGATCCATTGACCACCGCAATGCAGTCGCCACCCCGATGCAGTGACCACCCCCGATGCAGAGACACCGTGATGAAGTGACACCGAGATGCATTGACCACCGCGATGCATCACGGTGTCTCTTTAGCATCTAGGAAAAAAAAAACCTTTTTTACCGTCCAGAAGAAAAGAATTAAGGCTAGTTTTGTCTAATTACTAATTTTATGTCCTTATAATCAATTAAGATTTAAATGTGTCCTAAGTACCTAAACTCAAACTAGTACTTATAAACAAATACCCATTTTTTATAATAGTAAACTCTTAAGTGAGAAAAAAACACATGGAAGCAATAAAGTATAATAAATTAAATAATGCTCGGAATGATGGAGTTGTGGAAGATATAAAATCATTTCCTTGGAATGTTCCCAGGGGCGGCTGCACCTTATGGTGCTACAAGTCGGCATCCACAATTCTAATGTATTGACTCAATATTTTGATGTATTCACCAACTATATTAATGTATCGACTCATGGTGAGTTATCCAAAACCGAATATATCACTCTAAATCTAAAAAAGACAAAAATATATGATAAGTTTTCGACTCGCTTTCTTAAAATCATGTAGATTTGATCCAAAATGCGCAAGATTGAGTAGAATGATTGGAGTTTCTATCCTATGTGCCAAGGAAGGCCAATGACTATTTTAGGCCTAATTAAGGGGGAGTAAGATATTGTGGGCTAATGTATTATGGACCTCTCATGTTACTCCTAAGCATGCCTTCATTATCTGACTTGGTACGAAAATCAAATACAGCGTACTGGTACAAACTATTGCACTTTCTGATGAGAATCAGGATTCGATTCTCATCTCGTCCTGAATAAAAGTCCCCTACCCTTTCCTGGAAAAAATAAAAAATATGACATGTTATTATGCGTAAACTTCTTGGGAAAGACAAGTTGACCTTTATGGATACGGATTTCGTTTGCCCTTGCGCAATCCTGAATTGACGACCGGGAATTGTCTCTTGTTAACCTTTATGGCTTCGGATTTTGTTTGCCCTTGTGCAATACTGAATTGAAGGCCACAAATCATCTCTTGTTAACCTTTTAGGATACATATTTTGCCTGCCCTTGTGCAATACCGAATTGAAGACCACGAATCATCTCTTGTTAACATTTATGGATACGGATTTTGATTGCCCTTGTGCAATGCCGAATTGAAGACAAAAAAACATCTCTTGTTAACCTTTAAGGATACAGATTTTGTCTGCCCTTGTGCAATACCGAAATGAAGACCATATACGGATTTTGGTTGTCCCTTGTGCAATACTGAATTGAAAATCACAGAGCATCTCTTTTGTTTATTGTTCGGGAACTAAACGTATTTGGAGCAACATGAAAGCTTAGCTTGGCATCTCAAGGCAAATGAACATTCTTTCTAGCAACTCAAAACGGCTTTGCAAGGAATCCAGAGGTAGACGTATCCAAGCTAAAGCTAGAAAGATCGCGATTATTGCTACTATTTATCTTAAAGGGCACATACGCGAAAAGAGACTAAAGGATGGGATTATGATTTCAGAGATGGACTTAAAAGGGGAGAATCAAGACTAGTGGCTATTTTATATTATGCACTTTTATATCCCGAAGTGATGTATTTACTAATAATTAATGTAAGGGGTCTTTATTTGCACCACACTGAATTGACCTTTTTAAAAGCTGATTCTTGAGTGGAGAATCGACTTTTTAAATTGTCGATTCAGTGTGATGCACCGATAATATCATGGTGATCCAAATAAAGGGTCCCTAATGTAATCCTCTTCTTACTTTTAATGCATTTTTCTGGGCTGGTGGTGTTTGTTGTGTTATCTGTAGTGGCTTTGTTTTTGTGTAGGGCAATGGAGCCTTTGTTTGGTACTTTCCAATGCTTGATTTATAACACAATACACATTCTAATGTGGTAAACAAAAATGAAAACAATTTTATGCATATATACAGAGCTGTGAATACTTATATCCTATATATAGCAGTGGATGTACATACATGATACTTCAAAAAGATGACCAGTCTTCAAACTTGAGTGAATTCTAGAGCATTGGCGTCTGGGTCACGCGTAAAAATAGCCGGTCTGCCCGAGCGACTAAGGGTGTAAGGAATTCCTGACCAAAACAAGAAAAGCAGCATCAAGAACGTTGCCCGACATAGAACGAGATAAAGGCACTTTTAGTCGTCCTTATCTATGCTTTTTTTTTTTGCGAAATTTCAGTCCATTTTTGTCAGGTGTCACGTTTTTATTGGTTGAAATCTATCGTAAGTTCAATGGTGGTTTTTGGATACGTGTCACTTTGACTGAAAATGTAAAACATTGCATACATAAGAGGTAAAAGTGCAAATATGAAACATTGGGACTAAAAGTACTATTTTTATCTAGACATGGGAAAAGAAAAGAAACCAGAGAGAGAAAAAGATACCAGCTTTGTCAAGAATTGCTTTAAGCTTTGAAACGTCGCGAATAGCTATGCAGGTATGACGGTCTCTACCCCCGTGTTCTGGACGACCCGTAAGTGGATCCGGGTTGGGAAGCTCCATTAAATGTATCATCTCAGAGCCCACCCAGAGCCATGCACCCCTGTATGGGAGCTTATCATTTGGTCTTGCCTCATTAATTTGGAGACCTAATTCATGTTTACAGATTGCTATTAAGTACATAATCACTCTTTCGCATTAGTGTCATGAATGGTTCAAAAAGGATAATAATATTTTTTTTGTCCCTTTAGTTTCTTGCTGCTTTTTACATTCTTATCCCCAATGTTGCATCTTGATACTTTTATTCCTTGTCGATGCATTTTTTGTTCATATTTTTAGTCCAAAGTATCACGTGTCCAACATTCATCATTAAAAGTACGACAAACTCCCACCAATAAAAACTTCACACGTTGCAAAATGGACTGAAAATGTAAAAAAATGCATAAATCAGGGTAAAAGATACAATAAAAACATTGGGGATAGAAGCGCAAAAACCCTAGAAACAAAAGTGATCGATCAAAAATATAAATATCCCAGATTAAATACTTACCAAGAAGGTTCTGGTAAAAATTGAGTGACCTTTCAAGGTTTTCACATAGGATTCCTACATGGTGCATGCTTACAACTCCAAAATCTGCAACCATGAAAAAACAGTCATAAAAACTAAGAATCCCTTTTCTTCTTGAATCATTAAATTCAAGGTTGACATTATGTTGGACTACAATTCAAAATCATACATGACTTTTGTCTAAAGGGCTTAAGCACAACGATAGATACGAGCGCTACGAAATGATACAAATTGCACAAAATTATATGAAAATAGTCCAATAAAGATACGAAATGGCATGATAATAGTACGAAATAGTATCCAAAAATGTACAAAATGGTATGAAAAAATGTACGAAATGTTGGTATGAAAGGGTGCGGAATGCTACGAAAGCATACAGTCACAATGTTATCAAAATGGAGCATATTTTAAAAATTCTAAACTTTTCAGACATGTTTTTTCAGCTTAGCCAACCTTACCAAATCATAACATGATCAGAGGTGGATGTATGTAATGATTAGGGTCCATGGACACCCTCAAAATGAAGAAGAAGAAGGGGAAAAAAAAAACAAATTTTACTTCAACAACATTTTTGTGCACCCCTTGAACAAAAAAATGCTTTCAAGAAAATTATGTATCCACTGGTTTTGTTTTTTTTGAATCCGTCACTGAACATGATATCACATCGATCTATTCACAAGATGAACAGTCCTCGGACTATGAAGTCTATGATCCAGTAATAGGATTTACATTCCAACTGTGTTGTTCGTAAGGAAGAGCTACATTGCCAGATCATGTTAGTTGTTCTTATTCAATTACAACTAAACAACCGCAGAAGAAAATACAACTACTTTATCTTCCTCTAAGATTTTAATCCTACAAATAATAATGGAGCCAGAAAAAACGAGCCCGGATCCTCTGCACAGCACCATCTTGTGAGGTGTAAAACACCAAAACAGACGTCATTTTGGTCTAACGTTCAAAAATATTAAACGCACCAAAACTACATTGTTTTGATGTTTTACACTTCACAGAATGGTGTCACTGTAGAGGATTTTCTTCCAAGAAACGATAACACAGAAGATGTTTACCTTCCCTGTCATCGATTTCGTCAGTCTTGACAGAATCTTTTGCAAGTATATCTGCTTCTAAAGATGCTTTAGCCTTTATATCTAGACAAATCCCATTCCTTTCGCCAGTCTTGAGAAATCTCCTATTCGATAAAGAAACAGATGTAGGAACTCTAATGATCCCAAATTCATCTGACAAATAAACACCAGATAACCTATCACTCATATAAATACAGAAACACAACCCAGTTGAAAGAAACCAATCAAACACTATTTCTTCCAAAGCAGTATGATATCCTGGTGTAGGGCGTCTTTTAATGGCCCAAAGTTGTTTTTAGTGTGACACCAAAACAGAATCAATCGGCAAAAGTAGAGTTTCAGCCTGAGAATCGACTTTAACCAAACGGAAAGTCAATTTTCAGCTCTAGAATCGACTTTCACTGATTCAATTGTCACAATCGACAGCCACAAAATCGTTTTCAAACTCCAGAATCAACTCTGGAAAGGTCGATTATCAATGTATGTCACTACAATAGAGTTAGTGTGGTGCAGCTACAGTTCCCCGAAAAGTTGATTCTAAACTCAGCTGTGAAAAAGTCGATCGTCAACAATAAATTTAGCATGGTGCAATTAAAAACGTCGAGCTGATAATAGCCCTACTTAAATCGATCAACAAAACAGCCGTTTCAGCAGACGAGTAAAAATTGAAGCTTTTTGTTGTCAAAGTCAGAACTGAAAACATGGAATGCTGGAAATCGATCTGAATTTGCAGGGGAAAAGCTAATAAATTCATGAAGAAATGATTTTACCTGGTTGTGAGGCAGAATTGCAGGTGGATTCAATAGAGAAGCCATGTAAGGATAGTACTCGAATCCTTTTTAATCTTGTGCTTATTGATGATCAGATGGATTCACACGAGTGTGGTGTGTTTCTGTTTTAAGTCTCTTTGACAAGAAGTTATCCACGACGGTTCAAGACTTTCAGGCGAGGAGCGCCACTGATTATTTTCACTTGTGAAAAAAAAAAATTTATTATGTCAACGACAAAATAAACGGGAGAATGGCTTATATGACTCATTTCCGAAAATGTTTGGTGTAAAGGACATTTGACCACTTTAGTATTTTAAAAAAAAAACGAAAAATGAAGAAATAATAAGAAATGTCTGAACTTCCTGTTTTGCCCATCATTTATAACCTCTCAATCAACACCCTTTCACCCAAACACTTTTTCCCATTTCCTTCCAAAATCCCAAATCGAAGTCGGTAAAAAGGAACCGTTCTTCTTCTCCTCTTCTCCTTTCTATAACAACATCAAAGTTGTTTTGAATAGATCAATCCATATAAGAGTACCGATTTGGAGGAATTAGATCGTCTGTTCCGGCGTGGAAGACAGTAGCTTTCCGTCTGCAACTCAGTTCCGGCGAGAGGGTCAGGCAACACTCTGGTAAAATTAATTTATGGATTGAAAATCGTCATTATCTTTTCTTTAGTATACCAATTTAAGTGTGATTATGGTAATGCATGTAGCTTGTAATGTAAAAACGATATTGGGGTGATTTCTTTAATCGGGTTTAGTTTGTGAATTAGAACTATTGGACATTTTGAATTTGAAATTAAAATGTGTATTAGTATCTTTAATCGATTTAAGCTCCATGTAATCTGCTTTTATGCTCATTTGTAAGTGGATGATGTACTAAAGTGGGTTATCTATTTTGTTTATTTTGTAGTAAAGAAATGAATCTTAAATACCAATTGACAAGTGTGGAGAGGCGAAGAGATCTCGATTGTTAATAGAAGCCATGTTGATAAAGTTCGATTATGTCATGGTGAATTAGACAGAGAACACAAGAAAGCACTAAGAAATAGTTGTTTTGGGAATTTAATTAGCCTTCCTGAGGTTAATGGTACTCAAATTGTGCATAATATGTTGATGAGACAGGTGGAGGGCGATTCAAAGGAAATTTTCTGGTTTAGGGTTGGAAACAACAAGGCTCTTAGGTTTAGTTTGAAGGAATTTACATTGGTTACCGGATTAAATATTGGGATGTTTGAGTGGAAAGTGAGTGAGAAGAAAGCTCAAGGTTGTCGTATTGTCAAACGCTACTTTAAGAACATAAAGTCAATAAATGAAATGATTTGTTGAAAGCGCTTTCCTAATGTTGCGGATGAAAATGATAAATACAAGTTGGGATTGTTGATTATTTTGTCTTATGTTTTGTTGGCTGCGGAGGAGAAGGTGTCGTTGGATTGGTGGTGGTTTAAGTTGGTGGATGATTTGGATGCATTCAACAAGTATCCTTGGGGGATCTTGTGTTATGAATACACAGTTAAACTTGTTTAATCGGGACATGAGTAAGTCGTTCAAAAGGACAAGGACAAGGTGGGGTATACATTGAATGGATTCCCACATGCTCGATGGTATGTATTATGATATGTAATCTTGCTTTTAATTCGGAAGTCATAAAATTTTGGAAGTTATTTTGTAAATGTCATGTTTGCGTAGGTATGGGCACTTGAATCCATCCCGTGTTTACGGTCGTTGGCAGAGTCTGTTGATACGAAAGCCTTGCCAAGAATGCGCAAGTGGACAGTGGAAAGGAGGGTGAGCTCTTCGAGTGTCAATGCTCTTTTGGAACAAGCACAGGTTTGAATGTATATCTTGTTAGGTAGTCCTTTTTTAAATGTTTGATGCCCTAATTTAAATCTTATTAATTTATATATTATGAATTCACTGTAGGTGGAATTGTTGCCAACTCTTGGTGTACATAAGTCTGAAAAATGTAAGCCTTATTATGTTGCTTTCTTTGAAGTCCACGATGTTGATGTTAGTGAGGATGGGGATATGTCTGATTCCACCAAAGAAGGAGGTGAGGAAGAAGGAGGTGAGGTGAATGTGGATCAACCTTCGCCTCCCCAACCCTCTGAAAGTGCAAGTGGCTATGATATGGATAAGGTGAAAGATGAGATTATAAGAGTGGTTAAAGAGAGAACAAATCATTACAATCTCAACTAGAGGCTATTCGGACAAAGGTTGATTCGTTGGAAGCTATTGCCAAAAAAGTTGTATGTGGAAATTGTAGAGCCGCCATTAATAATGACACGGTTGGAGGTGAAGAGAGGCGGGAAGGTCAAGGTGAAGAAGTCATTCAATCCCGATGATTACATGGTTGGAGGTGACGAGGTTGGAGAGCAATCTCAAGGCCGTGAGAAGGAGCAATCTGAAGGTGATGTGCATGTAAATCCTTTGAATGACAGAGTTGGAGGTGAAGAGAGGCATGAAGGTGAAGGTCAAGAACACAGTAAATCCACGATAATCTCATGGTTGGAGGTGACGAGGTTGGGAGCAATCTCAGAGTGAAGGTAAAATGGTTGGAGATGACAAGGTTGGGGAGCAATCTAAGCCTCAAGATAAAATGGTACAATGTTGCACTTGTATTATGTTTAATACAATAAATAGTAGAATTTGTTGTTTATTTTGGTTTGTTGAAATTGTACATGTTTAGGATTGATGAATTATATGGAGATTGATGAACATCCCATCGTGGGCGCTCCGGTAGAGGCCATGATCGAAGCTCCAAAAGGTAGTCAGTAATTAAGAAAAGAAATCGACACTTTAATTAAATGTCTTCAATATCATTATGAAATTTAAGTTCTTAAGTGGATATTTAACATTTCATTTTATGGTTAGGAAAAAATGTGCTAGGGAAGACGAAAGCTAAGGCGGAGCCATCATATCCTTATTTTCAGAACATGAAGAGAAGGAAGCTTGATACAGTTCCCGTTTTTGATCCGCACCGAGAATTAGAATCTAAGTTGATGGATTCTCTTGATACCTTTATGCATATAGCAGATAACAGGTATCAATTCGGCACACTTGAAGTCATTTGTCATTGTATCTTATTAAATTTTTTTTTAACATTTTCATGAACATAGTAAAAGTGTGAGGCTAGTTGATGGAGATGTCAAAGCTTCAGATTTGAAAGCAGTTGTGGATGGGGGATGGGTGACAACCCCGGTAAGCCCGATGATGTGTTATATTTGCAGCAATATATGGTGAATTTTTGTTTAGCTAATATATAATGTTTTACGATACAATTTAGATTATGAATGCTGCATTTTGTGAGATTAGCCTCACAAAAAAGCGTATCCAGAGTCAAGTTTCAACCAAGATGCTCGCGTGCTAGACACATATTTTGCCATCTTGATAAAACAGATGCATGCGAGGCATGAATAAGGAAGTGACATTAGGGAATTTAAGTTTTGATAACAAGGTGTTGAAGTATGTGAGGCGAAAATCCGGTGGGAGGGCAACCCTGGTCCGGTTGTAGATATCTATATATACCGGTGTCTGAGCTTGATCACTGGTTTCTCTTGAAAGTTGATCTACAAAACATGATGATCTTTTGTAGCGCCTCCTTTTTCTTTTCCATCGTAGATGTTTTGGCCGACGAATCCGACGAAATAAAACTACTATTATGAAATTTAAATTGCAAAAATAAATTACATAGATTGCAAAATAAATTACATATATCCTATACTCGTATAATTCTAATTATACGACCTTACAATAGATCTAACGGTAAACAAAGACCAACCACAATCCATCTCGTCAACCACAACATTCAATTACATAAATAAAAATTAAATATGCAATCTTATATGCAATTCCACTCATAAATTAATTAATTTTGCTCTCGATATCGTAAAAATTTAACCTGGCTCCGATACCATATGCTAGAATTAATAGTACCGATCGAGACACTCGATCTTAGCACATCGAAAACTTATGCGATTTACGATATGAAACATAACTAATTAATCCTACGAGATGGTTAGTAGATTTATCCATACCGGAGATAGATGATAAAATTGACCAAAGGAGAAGCCGTAGTCTTCCGGATTGTATCCTAGCGACGACTGGTGGACGTCGATCCTCGCCGTAGAACCTCCTCGAATATGCACAAGAAAACCCCCATGTTTTTCTTCTCTAAATGACTAAGGCAAGAAACTAATTTTTCTTCCTTTTATTTTGGTTGTGGCGCATTTAATGTAGTGTTATTGTGCTAGGAGGAACTCTCTTTATATAGGAAAATAACTAGTCAATAGAGTTAACATTTTCACGCCACAAAAACCTATTTCCATAAGAAAAAGATATTTTTGCTACAAAATAAGAGATAATTCCTAAAAAATCAATCTCTTAATTTTTTCATTAATTATCCAACAAATAGATAATTAATTAATTACACATGTGACATTATCTAGGAAAATTTCTTCTCCCAAATTATCCACAATAAATGGCGCCAACATCATCATTAAAATAATAGAAAATGTCTTTTCTATTTTACATATTATTAACCAAATAAGAATATTGCATATTCATTAAATAGACCAACTATTTAATTTATTCTCGAGGTTCCATAAACGAGAAAACGCTCGTGTGTTAGGAGCCAAACCGGGGACCATGGACCTATAATCAGTAGCTACAATAAATTAAATAAAATATTCATCAAACAGAATATTTCTACTTAATTCATTAATTCCGGAATTACGCCACCATAAATCTGAAACTGAACTCTATCGATTATAGATATAACTTATTCTCAAAACGTCAAATCGAGTCGATAAGTGTCTATTGATATAATCATTTCATATAAACTAACCCTCCATAGACTATCCGTACCGAAGTAGGATTATTTCCGTAAACCTCTTCACTACATCTTATCATTATTTACCATTAACCCACTAGTGATCAATTAGTTCATAACCAATACGAACTCCCGGGATCGATCAGTTTCTAAGATCAACAAATAAGGGGATTGTCTTTCTACTTCCCGTAGGAAGGAATGAATTCCATATCTGTGAGACACACACTTCTCACTAATTCTAGAATAGTGCCAACGTGAAAGTGATTCGGACCGCGCCTTTTAGCGATCCTTAACGAACACATCAAACCCTATCCTGAAGCGGTAGAGAGTGCAGAATCACTTCGAGATTAAGATTAATCCATATATGATCATCTTGTGATTTAATAGACTTCTCAATCACGGAATTATATGAGAAAGTCAGATTAAATCGGTCCAGTCCTATATGACTCTCATCATATATAAATGCCCCACTTAGACAACCAATGTCGACGGTCCAGATAAGACGGTCACACCATAAAGTGTTCTGGGCGCATTAATGGTGGTTTAATCAATAGATCCCATACTTTGATTATGTTCACCATGGACTAATAGTTCAAGTGTATCACCATAAACTTAATCCTCATGTGTGACACGCACTAAGTTATATGGCTACATATGATATGACTTGGGGTTTTCAAGAGTGTATTACTTACAAATGCGAATCAATTAATAAGATGAGAATAAATTTGTCATTTATTAATTCTAAAAACAATTACATAAATTGTCTTTCGGGCGCTACTTCCAACAATATTGACGATGACCGACTTATAATCTTTGCCAAGGACACCAAGAGCTGCTAGGATAAGTTCAGCATTAGAAAATCGGATACCCAGCCGCAACTAGGCCATCAGAATAGGGTTTCATCAGGGCGAGGTAGTCCACCATCGAATTTGTCCTTTATCGATTCGAGTTAGAGCACATTTATACTCTAACATACAAGCTTCGGATCGATTGTTGAACATCGTCTCGAGTATTCCGGACTAGATTGACACCTATTACTTGATCGAGCTTATTCAGTTATCGATGTAATCACCATCCCACGAGCGAGAATCGGTGGTAACTAATCGCCATATGCTGGATTTATGATGGTAACATACACCGGTGAGGTCGAGAATCACGCGCGGACAAGTCTGGGTACCCAACAAATGGCCGTCTAAACGATGGCCACGAACAATCGGAAGAATAGTCGACTTCTAGAGGAGATAATTACTCTGATCAAACTTTACGGTACAATTTTGGTTGAGATGACCACCAAAAGGTGTCGGACTAACAACACGACTTGGAGTCGGAGAAGAATCCATGAAAGTAGACAGGGGTGGTAAGGATCCACGAGATAAACCGGAGAAGAGAGGATCGATGTGAGAAATATTATGATCGGGGATACTTCAAGATTGCATATGACCGGCGATGGCCGAAGTAGGTGGAACACCATATGTAGGAGGAGATGGTGAGTTTGGAAAAACATTTTGAGGAATCGGTGTAGAGATAGTGCCAATCGAGACCAAAGAACCAGTAATAGGATTCAACGGAGCGGCGGGAATAGGTGGTGAGACAATCGTGTTTGGTCACCGGAAGATAGAGTGGCGTTTGCCATTTCAAGGCTCCGATACCAAGAGAGAACACAAAAAATAAGGAGAATAATTAATCCTCCATAATCATTACTACAGTCATTTTCAGAGTATATATGTGACCCATTACATAACAACCATTTGCCAGGTGTACATAGCAATAACAACTCTAGTACTCTACTTCTCGGTAATTACATTAGGACCCTTAAACTCCAACAATATGTTGTTTTGATTTTAACGTGTTTATTTTGGGGGCGTTGGCAAAAGAGGGACGGTTGACAAAGTTTATGGTTGGGATAACTTGTTGTCCCAAAGGTTTGGCAAAAATGACCCATATTACCATAAGGCTGTTGAATACCCAATTTACCCTTACAGACCCAATTTAAAATGCTACCGCCGGTGACTTCTTACCCTCCTGAATCCTACCGCCGCCACCCCCAACCTAATCTATCAATTTTCCCGCCCAAATCGCTTCCCAATTTACATCCCTCTCAAACCCGACCCATATTTCCCCATTTCCCCAATTTTTAACGACTCAATTGGCGCCCACAAATTAATATCGTTAGAACCTCCCATTTTCACACCTCCATCGTGGATGGATTAGAGCTGAAGTTGAAGATGAGTTCGTGTATAAGAAAATTGAAGTCAAGCTCCATTGTCGATTGGATAAAGGTGAAGTTGAAGCCGAGTTCGTTCGTATCGGTTGAAGAGGTGAACGAATCCGTAATCCCTCCAAAATCCGTCACGGGTATGTCTTCTTTTATTAGTTTTTTAGGATTATTGAAGTAGATGTTAGTATTGTAAGTAATGAAGTGGGGAAGAAGATGCATTGAAAGTAATTGAGAAGCTAAAATTATGATGTTGGCTTGTACAAGCTTCCTAGTTTGAGTAACTTTGTTAGACATTTGTTGTTTCCCATATTGCTATTCTTCAACCACACCAGTCCCCTGCTATTCTTACACCCCTGTTGTTGGTTTATACAAAAACAAGTTTGAAGTTGTTATCCTCATTGTTTGTTTTTGCCCGTAATGATTGTATTAAATGGATTTTTGCAGGACATTTTTTGATTCGTCATGGTTAGGATACGCAAAGTTTCGATATTTGTATGTTATCCTGTTGAGTTTGAGAAGAATGTCGTTGGTGATTGGGTTTGGAAGTATGTAGGAGATGAAAAGGAACAAGTGACCAAGCTTGTAAGCTTGAAAATAACAGTTCCATATAACGAATTGTATGAGATGGTGAAAGTATATTTGAAAATTGATACAGGGTTGAATGATTTTGAAATGAAAGTCATGGCTCCTGTTAGTAAAGCTTCACCAATGGTAATTGATTGTGATAAGGTTGTGGCATCGTTCTTAAGTGGTTGTGATCCAAAGAAAGATGTGATATTGGTAAGTTTGAAAGCAAAGGAAAACGGAACACAATTTGAGGAGAAACAAGTGTTCAAATGGAGGAACTGATTTTGGAACCCAAGAAACAAGTGTTCAAATGGATGTTGGTGTAAACGATGCGGTAAATGAGAGATTTGATGGAATCGGGATCGATGAATATTTTGAGAGTAGAGAAATTGTTCTTGTTCATCACTGTGAAGATAGTTTCCTGTTGTCCTTGGGTGCGGATGCAATTTTAGTACCTCAAGACCCCCCGAACGATGCCCTGAATGAGGAATCATTGAATGGTGGCCCCTAGAATGTGGATTCGTTGAATGGTGGTGTCTTGAATGCACCGGAACCGAAAAGAGGTTTAGAAGGCATTGGTTTTATCATGGAATGTTTAGATATTGTGAGCATTCCAGAAGAGGTAGACATACAAGTCAACGAATTGTTCAAAGCGAAAAAGTTTTTGGTGTATAAGGTTGAGTGGTTGGCTGTGAAGCATCATTTTTATTTTAAAGTGGTAAAGTCCACCAAAAGCCTTTATGTAGTGTCGTGTGAAGCGGAGGGATGCAAATGGCGGTTGCGAGCAACCAAACCTCCTAATAGTAGAGCGGTTTAAAGTTGCACAAGATAAATTTGAGCATACTTGCCAACCTATTATTGGTAGAAAAGAGCACGGAGGCATGCTTCATACAAGCTAGTTGGTAGATATTTACGCTCGAGGTTTAAAGATGGCTACCGTATCAATGCACCGAGGATTTAAGGCGAGAATTTTTCAAAAATTTGGGTATGAGATAACTTATGACAAGGCTCACGATGCCAGGGCATATCTTCGATGCAATCATCCGGGGACAACAAAAAAAAGTTATGGAAAATTACCCAAGTATTGTCATCGGTTGGAGTTGGCAAACCCGGTACTTTGACATAATTAAAACTAAACCAAACGATGAGTTCTTATATTTTTTATGGCACTCGGTCCAAGCATTGAGGGGTTTAATGTGATGCGTAAGGTCGTTTTACGTGGATGGGACGCATTTGAAAACGGGTTACAAAGGTGTTCTACTTGTGGCAACGTGTCAAGATGGAAATAGAAATCTATTTCCAATAGCATGGGGTGTTGCTGATGTTGAGGATACGGTATCATGGCAATGGTTCTTCGAAAGGCTGAAAATGATTACAGGTGACACCGATGATGTAGCAATACTTTCTGATCGCCATGATGCTATAAAAGCAGGATTTGAGAATGTGTATGTGAATGCGCATCAAGGGTATTGTACCTATCACATGCAAAAGAATTTGAGGACTCGTTATCCAAAATTGAAAATCTCAAGGCCTTTTAGGGATGTTGCGCTGGCTTATACTGAAGGAGAGTTCAAGATTTGCTACGAAAAACTATGCGGATTGGATTCGGATATAAAGAAATACTTGAATGAATCAACGTTCCCTTATTGGTCTAGATGTCACTCTAAGGCTTGTCGGTACAATATAATGACAACAAATCATGCCGAGTCCGTGAAACGAAGTAAGTTTAAGCGTGCTCGGGAATTTTCGTAGTTGGGCTAATTGAACATATCCGGGGTGAAATGCAAAAGTGGTTTCTTTGCAAGAAATACAACTTCTATAAAATGGGGTGCCCCTGTCACTCCCGAGGTGGAGAAGATAATTAAAGGACACTACAAGAAGGTAACTCGGTATAGTGTTTTTCCTATTGTTGACAATAGCAAGTACGAGGTGTTTGATACGACAACCCAAGTGTGTTACGTTGTTCGGTTGGATGCACGGAACTGTGATTGTAAGTATTTCGATGTACACAAGTATCCATGTGTGCATGCCGTTACTGTGGGAAAGCACATTGGGAAGCATGCGTACGAGTATACATCTCCTTATTATAGCACCGAGTATTGGAGGAAAGCTTATGCTCAATGTGTGAATCCCTTGCCGAACTCAGCGGATTGTGAATATCCTGAAGACGTGCTGAGCAAAGTGGTTTTGCCACCGACACGCGATAGGGGACAAGCTGGATGTCCATCAAAAAAGAGAAAAGCCTCTGCCGGAGACGCGCCTGTAGGTCGACGAAAAAATAGAAAAGCACCTGCAGGAGACGGGCCTAGAAGGACTGTACAATGTAGTAAATGCAAGGGATATGGCCATAACATTACTACTTGTTCGCGTGTGACTGCGGAGTTTGCCCCCCAAAATGAGGATGAATGGAGTTAATTGTAACAACAACTATTGTATTCTCTTTTGTTCGTGTTTTAACTTGTTTGAGTATGATGTGTTGTCTAAGTTAAACATAATGTTTGAGTATGATGTGTGAGCTTTCAAATATTTTGTAACATGAACAAATTTTGTATTTGTTGTTGATTTAAGTTTTTTTTTCAAGACCGACATGATAACAAGTTCAAACTTGTTTTTTGTTGATTATTGAGATGTTCACATGAATGGAGTTGAAGAATAGCAATAACCCAGGGGGAAAACATCAAGCACACTTGATCATGACAGAAGGTTTGTAGAATACAAGGCAACATTAATGTTTTCAAAATAAATCCCAAAAGAAGATAGCGGGAATAAATCCCAAAAGACAACAATCCAAGTTAATCCCCAATTTTTCAAAACAATTCAAATGAAATTTTGATTTTTGGGAGGAATACAATAGATAAGCAAGCAACATAACAATACCTAGAAAATTCAAGTTCAACTAGCAATAAAAAACCAATACAACTCACTTCAACACAAGAATTGACACAACCAATACAAGAATAACAACTAATAACACCATCAACCACCCAATCTTGGTATCAATTGTTTCCAAACAAAGTCGTTGTATTTCTTCATCTCTACCACCATTTCCAATTGAGGAAACTTCATCATAGGCACTCTACCAATCGGGTTGCACCATTCAAAAAAGTCACAAACAGAGCACTTGAAATACAACATTCCCTTGTTTGGCTTACTCATTTCAACGATTTTCAAAGTTGTGTTCTTTTCACACTTACACTTAAAACAATATTATCCCATAAGAAGAACCGGCAAATTGGATGAATGGAGGACGAGAGAGGAGTTCCTATGCTCTAATTATTCAGCACCCTTCTTCAATTTGTTTGAAATTTGAAAGAAAATTCAAATTTTGGGGAAAAGGTATCGGGAAAATAAATTTAGGGTAATGAATTGGGGAAATTTCTGGGGAGGGAAACGGAGGAATTTGGGGTTCTTCAGGAGAGAGAGATGAGAGAGATGGGAGATGGGTGGATGTGCAGGTGAGAATGGTTGAGATGTGCAGGTGGATGTCCAAGTTAATCACTAATTTTTCAAAACAATTGAAATGAAATTTTGATTTTTTGGAGGAAGAAGATAGCGGGAATCATTCAATTTGGCGGGAAATCCGGGAATCAACCCAAATTGGGACCAATTCTAATTTTTTATATTATTAGATAAATGATTTATATTTAATTAATGAATTAATTACTCATAATTTTAAGTTTTTGATATTTATCAAACCTCGAACCTCGATCTAACATCTTATTATGTGTTATCAACCCTAATCCCATTAATCGCCTTGATCGAACCTCGATCTAACATCTTATTATGTGTTATCAACTCTGATCCCATTAATCGCCTTGATCGAACCTCGATCATAGTAATCGCCTTGATTGAACCTCGATCATAATAATCGCCTTGATCGAACCTCGATCATAGTAATCTCCTTGATCGAACCTCGATCTAACATCTTATTATGTGTTATCAACCCTAATCATAGTAATCGCCTTGATCGAACCTCGATCTAACATCTTATTATGTGTTATCAACCCTGATCCCATTAATCACCTCGATCGAACCTCGATCTAACATCTTATTATGCGTTATCAACTCTGAACCGAGTAATCGCCTTGATCGAACCTCGATCAAAGTAATCGCCTTGATCGAACCTCGATCTAACATTTTATTATGTGTTATCAACCCTAATCATAGTAATCGTCTTGATCGAACCTCGATCTAACATCTTATTATCTGTTATCAACCCTGATCCCATTAATCGCCTTGATCGAACCTCGATCATAGTAATCGCCTTGATCGAACCTCGATCAAAGTAATCGCCTTGATCGAACCTCGATCTAACATCTTATTATGTGTTATCAACCCTAATCATAGTAATCGCCTTGATTGAACCTCGATCTAACATCTTATTATGTGTTATCAACCCTAATCATAGTAATCGTCTTGATCGAACCTCGATCTAACATCTTATTATCTGTTATCAACCCTGATCCCATTAATCGCCTTGATCGAACCTCGATCATAGTAATCGCCTTGATCGAACCTCGATCTAACATCTTATTATGTGTTATCAACCCTAATCATAGTAATCGTCTTGATCGAACCTCGATCTAACATCTTATTATGTGTTATCAACCCTAATCATAGTAATCGTCTTGATCGAACCTCGATCTAACATCTTATTATCTGTTATCAACCCTGATCCCATTAATCGCCTTGATCGAACCTCGATCATAGTAATCGCCTTGATCGAACCTCGATCTAACATCTTATTATGTGTTATCAACCCTAATCATAGTAATTGTCTTGATCGAACCTCGATCTAACATCTTATTATGTGTTATCAACCCTAATCATAGTAATCGCCTTGATCGAACCTCGATCTAACATCTTATTATGTGTTATCAACCCTGATCCCATTAATCACCCCGATCAAACCTCGATCTAACATCTTATTATGCGTTATCAACTCTGATCCCATTAATCGCCTTGATCGAACCTCGATCTAACATCTTATTATCTGTTATCAAACCTGATCCATTAATCACCTTGATCGAATCTCGATTTAACATCTTATTATGTGTTATCTAACATCCTATATTTACGCTATACTACATCGTATTATCCCTTCATATATAAAGCAAGCAAGCATCCCCCACCCTAACCCTAAATTCATTAACTCGCCGCTTCGTTTACTCCCAACAAAGAACGGTGCCTCTCTCTCCTCTCAACAGGGCCTCTCATTGGGCTTGACTCAGCGGCGTCGCACTTCGGCTTCCACCCATTCATCGGGCTTGAATCAAATCTTATCTATCTTGTTTCGTAATTTCTTCTTCAAGCGCGGCGCACTACAGGTAATTTCTTCTTCTACGGCGGCGCACTTCAACATCTTTTTGTTTTCTATGTGAGGATTTCTGGGAGTATGAAGTGTGTGTGTGATACTATACAGTGTGAGGCTTTGATCTTTAGTACTGTGCTTTGGTTGTATCACTATGTATATTATTTTGTTTTCATCTTGGTAGGGAAACGAATGCTTCTCTTGTTCAATTGTGGCAATGACTTTATAATTCATTCAAAGCAGAACATTAGATTGTCCATCCCATTGCAAAAACAAACTTAAAACAACATAAACAACCTTTGTTCCAGCAAGTTAAAACAACAACAACAAGTAATGTCATAATTAAACATATTAAAACATAAAACATGTACTGTCATAATTAATTAATCAACCCAACCAATCAGGGATCTCAGCAACAGGAAGATCATGTACAGTTGCAACGTACACTTTGTTCACCAGTTTGACAAGTTCATTGATCTTATCCAAGTAGAACTTGAACCTCGATGTCAAGATCACTATCTCAGACTCCCTTCTTTCAACATCATTAGTTAGTCGTAATATCGCCATGTCCTGTTCCTTCACCTCTGAATTCAGGTAGTCGATTCGCTTCTTCATATCTACCATTTCCGTCTGCATAGCATCGAACGCCTTCTTCAAATCTTGAATTACGCCTTCTTCTTTGATTTCTGGATTCATTTTCGCGTGTTTTTTTCTTTCTTTCTTTCTGCTTCAGTGCTTCTCAATTGAAAATCATTATCATAAATTTGGGTGTTTAAATAGGGTGTTCTTGACATGCATTTTCGTTTTTAAAAAAAACCTCTTCATGTGAATAGGTGCCTCCTCGTTAAGTGCCTCCTTAAAATACAAATCCTTATAAACCTCTACACATGCCTCTTTATAATGACATATAACCTCCAACCGTTAGTTTTGTAATTTAAATTATTATCTCATTTAAAACCCTTTTATATAATATTAAAACTCTATTAATAATTTTTTCCACAAACATCATCAATTTTTATTAATGATGTATGTAACAAGCTTAAACTTGTTTTTACAAGCCAACAAGTTATTTCATGTTTGTTTTGGAGAATAAGGTGTTATTTAATCATGATTAAATTAAATTCGAGTATATTGATGAGTTGTCATTTGTCTTTCTCATTGTTCTATGATAAATCTCAGTGGTAGGGCAAAGAAAAAAAGTACTGCCAAAGCAATGAATGGGGAAAACATCCCTGATGATGAACGCATCAATGCTTCGCATGCCACCATTAAAGATGTAAAAGTGGCACCAGATGAAATCATTTATCTCAGCCCTCATCCTTTGACTGAGGAACAGCTCTTACAAACCATGTCTATGCTTCCTAGTGTCGCTGAAGAAGTTTTCGGCGATGGTATGCTATCAGAGTGCTTTTATTGGAAGAAAAAACTGAAGAAAGGAGGAAAGTTGTTGAAAAACATGGAGGCAGCTCGTAAAAATCATCCCGGGCCGTCTAACTAAGAATAGGTTTTACTCGACTCGTCTAGTTATATTCCCAAAAAAATAAACTATAAGTTCGGGTTGTAAGATATCTTTCCCTTTGATATAAGTTTGGATTTCGGAGTTGTAACAATTACGATTTCTTTAGTTTGATGACAATGTTACGTCTTTTCGATCTTGACTTTTGTGATCCCGAGTTTTTTTAGCCTCCGCGTTGCTTTTATTTTGGTACGATGATGTAAGACTTACGTATAATGTTAAATTCATTTAATATGTGCTAATATGTGCATATGCGTAATATGTGCTAGAAATCCATGATTACAAATAAGGGCATAATACATAATAAACATTTATCATAACACTCATTGTTCCAACAAGTTAAAACAACAAAAACATAAACACCATTGTTCCAACAAGTTAAAACAAGATCAACAAAAACATAAACAACATTGTTTCATACATCATAATTGTCCAACAAACCCTAGTTTCCATAACTGAATCCATTACAAAACACTCCTCAATTGTTCCAAGAAACTCATCCATCATTTTCATTTTCTATGGCTCGAATTGCGATGCTAGCAACTCAGCCACCAACTTCTTCCTCCACATTGTCATATGCCTACTGTCAATCGCTGCCACATTCATATTTCCAAGCAAGAACTCCAAGAATTTTATTGTGTACATCCCACAATCAGACCTATACATCATACAAGTTACTCAACACATCAAACAACTTCACAATCTGTATTAAAAAGACTAATATATACTAAGGTATGCTTTGCATAAATAGTAAGAAACATACCCGTTCTCCTGAAGGGGACATTTCAATCTCTCCAAACCAAATTTCTTTAAAGGATAATTTTGGAAATCATCCACATGCTTCCTCACTAAATAAGGTATAAGCCATTCTAGAGGCATAAGCCGTGATTGAAGAATTTTCAGTCTAATATGGTCTTTCAAACTGTCATAAACATAGATCAATTAAAAAATTGGTACCGGACGATGCAAATTGGACATCCAGGTACTGTTCACGTAATGTTCACACACACAAAAAAAAAAAAAAAAAAAAAAAAAAAAGAGGACCGGCTGGCATCAATTTTTTTTTCCAAAGTTGCTGATCAAAGTTGATGAAGCACGAGAAGAGGAAAAGGGATAAAGCATCATCAATTTATCAAAGTTTTTTTTTTTTTTTTTTTTTTTTTTTTTTTTTTTTTTCCTAGTTTAAATAGGTTACATACGAATGCAAGTCATTCATCTCAGCTAGTTTCTTTTACGCATTTATTTTCATATTTGATAATTTATGTAAGATAACCAGTATGATGGCGTCATCATATTTATGAATTCTACTCCTAAAGATATGCGTACATGTAGATAATTAATCGTAATAAGACTACCTATTTTTCAAAATAACGAGTGAGTGGGCGACAACCGAAGGTGACAATGATTTATGTATTTTTATATGATTAAATTTACATTATATTATTATGTTTTATTGATTTAATTCTATGTAAAATATATGAAATTATGATATAATTGGTATGAAATATTAATCTTTATAGTTTAGTATAGTTAGTAGTAAAAATTAGTAATTTATAGTAAAAGTTATGATTTTGTACCGGTTTTAGTGACCGGAGTGTTGTGTCTGCTTTACACGGTATTTTGTGTTTATTTCATTGCGTAATCCTAAGATGAACCGAAATCCCGAGTAGAGACACTTTTTGAAGTCAATTCAAGTCGTTGGAAGGAAGTTATAAAGCGTCATTACCAATTTAAATGATCAAGTGGTTAATCGTTTTTAATAATGAAATCCGAAACGCACGTATTGGGAATGGCTCGTTAAAAGACATTTTCTGGGAAAATGTTCTTCATGAAAATTGAAGATCTTCATATGAGCTTTCTAAAGCACTTTGAATCATGAAGATAAGAGGTCTACAACTCAAATGGTGGTCAAGTGGCTTAATTGATTCGCATCATTGAAAAATCCCGAAAAGGACACGTAATACAAATGGCTCATTGAGAATACGTTTTCTGAAGAAGTGGCCTTGATGAAAGTTGTAGAGAATTCAACGAGCTTTTCAACGGATATTTGATCATGTCATTCGATATCGAGAACTCAAGTTACGATTTTTAGAAGTTAATTATGTAATTATATATAATTATATATATAATTACAACGATCTGTAATGATTAAGAGTAACATGGGGCTCACATGCTTGTAACTAACTGTAATCATTGCAATGATTACACGGACCGATCCGCCGGTTTTCGGACCGGTCCGGGAAGGGAGTTTTTCTATATATAGAGCTCAAAGAAGCATGCGATGGAAGGAATACCAATATATATATACAATATTCTATATATATTCTCTATCCCCTCTTTTCTTTAGTTTGTAAATAGGCCTTAAGCCAGGAATAAATTAGTAGTAGTAGTATCGTGATAATGCTCGAAATTATCAGAAGTCCGGTGTTGCTAGAGTTGTTGTTATGTCCGGAAGAATACAACTTCGAATCAACATCTCATAATCGGGTAACTTTTCTCAAAGTATTTATGTTTATGTTTGTTATTTTCTTCTTTTAGTTTTTATAATGTTATTAGGCTAGATCTAATAACTAGCCAAAGTTATGTAATCGTATTATTTCGATCTTTTCGTTAAAAGAATGATGTCTAAGTAAAAGTGATTAAAATTGAGTTAAAATGAATCTTTTTCTATTTCACTACGTAACGCTAACATATTCGGATTGACATAATCAACCATGATGAATACCACATATAACTTGGCGATGTCTTGTGACCACCGAGAAGTCGGGATATGAGTAAAAATAGAAAAACCGGAGGTAAAATGGCCGTCGATTAACGGAATCCTATTTCCTACCGAGGCGATTTGTCCTAGAAAAACAAATCTTATTAACTTTGTACTCGAGATCTTAATAATGTTAAAATCAGCGAGCTTAATTGAAACTACACCGCTTGTGTTAAATCGATCCGCTTGACAACCGGAGCCTCTTGAATAACATCGGCCATCGACAAATGGAATCACCTCTTTTATCCGGGGTAGATTTATAGCTCAAATTACTGCTTTTGACTAACTAAGTTTAGCCTGGGCGCTTGTGGACATTGGACTGATGACAAATTTGACATATGACAATTTCATACGCTGTGTGAGGAGGAATTGTTGACACTAGAGTACACCGCTTGATTACTCAATTGGACCTAATAAAAAGGAAGATTGAGCATATTCTATTAATTGAAAAGATCAAATAAATTGATTACATATACTTTGGCTAGTCTAGTCTATAAACTATATATTGGTATCTATATATTTATATATATATATATATTTTACTATTTATGTACATCTATATATATTTATATATCTATATATATTATATTAGAATAACTTTTAAATTACGCATTTATTTTATGTTGGTTAGAATAGTAGTAATCTGTGTTATAAAATTGCGGTTTAGATCGAGTTAATAGCAGCTCTTTGGTGTTTAACCACACTTAAAAGAATTACCACTTTTCCCTGAGGATTCGACACCTGACTCACCACTTTATCACTACAATTTGACCCGGTACACTGCCGGTTAGGATCCGTCTAACCTAGAAAAGGTCTGTCCCTTTCTTGACGCCGTTTCTAAGGCTTGGTTTTGGTGACGTCACCCCACGGCCTCTACTATTGGCACAAGCGCGTGAGAGAAGGGTGACGCCTCGAGCCGCTTTGATTACGGCCCCCTGCGGATGGCCTTCACCCCTATCAAAATTCAAGGCTTGGTCTCCGAAAGGATAGGATTTTGGGTACTCGTCGAGTCACTGACCGACCCTGCGGCGGCATACTCGGGGCGTACTTTGAGGTTTGAAACATTAGGTCACACTCACAAGGATATTTTTGGAAATATCTTGGCTGAAAAGGAAGGTAATCAACAATTAAATGGAGATGTTTGATTCTTAATTGTTTAATTGTTGAGAGTGTTGGTCCCTTGAAAAGGCTTTGGTTAAGTTTAGTGGGGGGGTGAATAAACTTAACACTTAAAACTTTTGGAGTTAACAAACTCAAGAAACTCAATGATCTGCCTTGATCGTCAAGAGTCTGCTTTCATACTCAAGCATCTGTTTGTTGATGAGTTTACTGAATTTGTGCAGCGGAATATATCAAATATTAAGCCTTATTGCTTGTTAAATATGATAGCAAGTATTAGATACTTAGTAGTGTATGTGTGTGATTCAGTTGCTAGATTCAGTGGATTGATGTGCTAGATATACTAAATGCAGAACATAAGTGCAGAAAGTAAGTAGGCAGATTTTATAGTGGTTCCAGGTGGTGTAATCCTGTCAATCCATTCTTCTCTTATGATGTTGGAGGTAATTCACTAGAGATTCTTGAGGTAGCTGCTACAAAAATCCCTAATTTGCTTGTCCTTCACCAATAACTATGGCTTCACAAACTGAACACTTGGAACAGGTAGGATTGCTGCTCCAAAGTCTTCCACTGGTCCTTGAAGGGTAGGATTGCCTCTTCACCAGCTCCACCACAAACAACAGTCGTTGACACCCAAAAGATGCTTCACTGTCTTCAGTAGATTCCTTGTAAAAGAAAGTTTGAATCAAGTAAGTGATTCAGCTTTCAGCAGCTTGATCAGGATGATATGATCAGCAGCTTGTCTCTTCCACACCACTCACTAACTAGTTGGGAGGATATTCAAACTGAATTTCTGAAACAATATTTCACTCCAGGACGAAATTTGGAATTAAAGGTCGAGGTTGCTAATTTTAGACAAGGATCTGCAGAAACGCTTGGGAATGCGTGGGAAAGGTTTAAAAAATTGTTAAGAGCTTGTCCCGATCATGGTTATTCTTTAGATATGCAAATTCAACTTTTCTGTCGTAAACTAAGAAAAGATTCACGTGCAGATGTAGATCATGCATGTGGTGGTTCGTTAATGATGAGTGAAGCTCAAATAGTTTACGATGCTATAGAAAAGATTTCCAAAAATAATAGAATGTGGGAAACCGGTTCTAGCATTAGAAAAGTAGCTTTTGCAGGAGAATGTACGTCAAATACGGAAGTTCTAGCACACTTGGAGAATTTGAGTAGGAAGTTTGATGGATTACAACAAAGTAAGATTCAAAATTCAGAAAATAGTACGCCAACTGAATACTCAAATCATGATAATGTGTCATTAGGGATAGAAGAACCAACAGGATATTCAAGGGAGGAGGTGAGTTTTCTTCAAGAAAGATAGAATTTGAACAATGCATATTCAAACTCGTTTAATGCTATTAGAAGAGACCACCCAACTTTTAGATGGTCTGAAAACCCTAGTAAGCAAGGACAACCGCCGTATCCAGTTCAGTATAAGAATATGAATAATAATCAAGTTTATCAAGGAAATACATCTAATCAGAATCTACAATCATTACCTAGATCCTATCCTCAACATACCACTCAAAGTATACCAAGAACTCAAAGTTCAACTCAACCTCTCTGAAGGGGTTGAAAAATGGGAAAAGATGATGGAAAATATGATGGGTGTAGTATCTACTCAAGCTAAGAATATGGAAACAATGATGACTTCTATATAGGTTCGATCAAGTAGGATATGAGTTCAATGAAAACATCTATGAATGGACATGATACGAGAATGAGAACGATAGAAGCTTCATTAAGGAATATGGAAGATCATTTGAGTAGGGAAGGTGAACGCGTAACAAAAGAGACCTCCGGAGGATTACCAAGTAATCTTGAAAGAAACCCAAGAGAGGTAAATGTTGTAGTTACGAGAAGTAGGAAACTCTACGGTAGTAATGGAGTAGAAAACTTCGGGAATAATGAAGTAGAAAATGATTTAGATAGAAAAAATGAAGAGACTAACGATGAACTTGAATTTACGGATGAGGAAGAAGAAATCATAGAAAATTTCTTGAAAAGGAATAGAAGTTTGGAACCTGAGAATGAAGGTGAAAAATAGGTAAAAATCCCTAGAATTTTGAAAGACCCCATGGATAAAGATTTAAGGAATCTATTCAAGGAACATGTTAGAGTAGAAGATAAAGAGAACAAGGATGAGAAACAGGAAGAACTGAAGGAATCTGAAGTAGAGATTGATTCAGGGAACAAATTAAAAGAAAAAACTCAAGATCATGATACTTGGCGATTAAGTAATACTCAAGGGTTTAAGGAGAAAGGAAAAGAGAGAATGACTTCGGAACCAAAGGTTATAGATTTAGAATCTTTACCTTTTCCACCTAAAGACCAAATTAAAAAGATTAAGACTGATCAAAAGTATGCTCGTTTCCTTGATACTTTTCGTCATATTCATGTTAATATCCCTGTTATCGAAGCTCTAATTAATATGCCTGCCTATGGAAAGTTTTTGAAAGATATACTATCAAATAAGAAAAAATTAGAGGAATATGAGAATATATGCCTAAATGAAGAATGTTCTGCAGTTTTGCAGCATAAGTTACCACCTAAACTGAAAGATCCTGGAAGTTTTACCATTCCGTGTGAAATTGGAGGATTTCTGTTTAAGAAGGTCTTATGTGATCTTGGAGCTAGTATAAATCTCATGTCTTATGAGGATTATAAAAAGCTAGGCATAGGAAAGCTTACTAAAACGGAAATGACTCTGCAAATGGCAGATAGATCGATTAAATACCCTAAAGGAATTATTGAGGACGTATTGGTTAAAGTAGACAAGTTCTATTTTCCAGTAGACTTTGTAGTTATGGAAATGGAAGAAGGATTTTCAGCGCCACTTATCTTAGGACGTCCATTTCTAGCTACAGGGAAAACTTTAATCGATGTTCAGAAAGGAGAGTTAATTTTGAGAGTCAATGAAGATGAAGTTGCTTTCAATATTTTCAAAGCTATGAATCATCCATACACATCACCAGAATCATGTTCTTTTATAGAAGATATTCATTCTGGCTATGATAATCGATTACCAACTTTTGAAGAGATTAGAAGAATGCTTAACTTTGTCTATCTATAAAGAAGATGAGGAAGACATTGAAATGAAAGAGATAATTCTATCTCTAAATGAAGGCGCTTTTACTTTTAAGCCACCATGGCATAAGTATTTGGAATTAGAACTAGAAGGACCCGGTTCTTAAATCATCAATGGAAGATCCACCTAAGAATGCGGAATTGAAACCGTTACCTTTAAATCGAAATATGCTTTTCTTGAAAATGATAACCTTTTACCGATTATTATTTCATCAACTTTAATCGAGCAACAAGAAGATCAATTACTAGGAATGTTAAGAAAGCATAAGAAAGCTTTTGGATGGACAATGATTGCGATATTCTAGGTATTAGCCACGAGATTTGTGTTCATAAGATAATTCGAAAGAAGATGCTAAACCTTGTATTCAACCGCAACGCCGCCCTCAACCCGAATTTACGCTTAATTGTTAAGAAAGAGGTTATTAAGCTATTAGAAATGGGAATAATCTTTCTTATATCGGATAGTGAATGGGTAAGTCCAACTCAAGTTGTACCAAAGAAATGAGGTTTCACAAAGAAAGAGAATGATAAGAATGAATGGATCCCAACAAGGGAAATTACAGGATATCGAATGTGCATTGATTTTAGAAACTAAATGATCATACTAAGAAAGATCATCATCCACTTCCATTCATAGTTTAAATGTTGGAGCGTTTAAGTGGACATAAATATTCTTGCTTCTTAGATGGTTATTCGTGATATTTGACAGATATTCATTGCAGCAGGAGATAGGGAAAAGATTACTTTCACTTGTCCTTATGGAACTTTCGCGTATAAAAGAATGCCGTTTGGTTTATGTAATGCTCCTGCTACGTTTCAAAGATGTATGATGTCTATATTTTCTGATATGGTTGAGAAATTCTTAGAAATTTTATGGACGACTTTAGTGTTTACGGAGACTCTTTTAAGGTCGTTTGTTACACTTAGAGCAGAGTGTTACAACGCTGTGAGGATACCAATTTAGTGCTTAACTGGGAAAAATGTCATTTAATGGTATCAGAAGGAATTGTACTAGGTCATAGAATCTCTGAAGTAGGAATCGAAGTTGATAAAGCTAAAGTCGAGGTAATCGAAAAATTGCCACCGCCAGTTAATCTAAGGACTCTAAGAGGATTTCTTGGACATGCAGATTTTATCGGAGATTTATTGCAGATTTTTCAAAGATAGCAAAACCTCTAAGTCATTTGCTTGAAAAGAAGTACCTTTTAATTTTGATAGTAAATGTATGGAAGCATTTAAGACCACAAGCGAAGTTGATTATTGCACTAAGATTGGTAGCACCAGATCGAATTTACCTTTTGAGATTATGTGTGATGCAAGCGATTTAGCGGTAGGAGCTGCTTTTAGGTCAAAGATATAATAGAATTCTCAAAGCTATTTACTATGCATCTCATACGTTAAATGCAATTCAACCGAACTATGCAACTACGAAAAAGAACTGCTATCGTGATTTTTGCCTTAGATAAGTTTAGATCGTATATTGTTGGCTCTAAGGTAATAGTTTATACAGACCATTCAGCATTGAAATATTTACTAAGTAAGAAGGATGCGAAACCACGTCTTCTTAGATGGATTCTCCTACTTCAAGAATTTGATATTGAGATTAAAGATAAAAAAGGAAGTGAGAATGTAGTAGCAGATCATCTAAGTAGAATGGAAACTGATGAAGAAATAGGAAATGAAATTAAAGATTCATTTCCTGATGAACAACTGTTTAGAATCGATATGCCTTCAACCATGCAGTTATTAAAGAAAAGAATTCATTCTAAGGAAAATTCACCTTGGTTTGGAGATATCGTTAACTACTTAACATGTGATTACATTCCGTCTCATTGGACTTGGCAGCAGAAAAAGAAGTTCTTTTATGACTTAAAATTTTATTACTTGGAGGAACCAGACCTTTTCCGTAAATGTTCGGATGGGATAATCAGAAAATGTGTGCCTGATAGTGAAATTTTAAGTGTTTTATCGTTTTGTCATGATCGTGAGGCAGGAGGTCATCATGGAGGTTGGAAAACTGCTTTTAAAGTTTTGCAATGTGGTTTTTATTGGCCTACACTTTATAAAGATGCTTATACATATGTTAAATCTTGTGAATCATGTCAAAAATGGGAAATATTTCTAAAAACATGAAATGCCTATGCAACCTATTTTAGAATGTGAACTTTTTGATGTTTGGGGCATAGATTTCATGGGACCTTTCCCTATATCGTTTGGAAAAAGATTTATTCTTGTAATGGTAGATTATGTCTCGAAATGGGTAGAAGCTGAAGCTCTTCCCACTAATGATACCAAGGTTGTCATACGATTCCTTAAAAGAACATATTCACTAGATATGGCATTCCGAGGGCAATCATTAGTGATAGAGGGTCACACTTTGCAATCGACCATTTACAAAGTTAATTGAAAAATATGGTGTAACGCATAAGTTAGGAACACCTTATCATCCACAAACCAAGGTGGACGGTAGAGGTGTCGAACAGAGAAATTAAGAGAATTATAGAAAAAACAGTGGACTCAAACCGTAAAAACTGGGCAGTTAGACTAGATGATGCGTTATGGGCGTACTGAATGCCTTTTAAAACTCCAATTGGCTGTTCTCCCTACAAATTAGTCTTTGGTAAATCTTGTCATCTCCCAGTAGAATTAGAACACCGAGCCTTCTGGGCTATTAGATTTCTAAATTTCGATCCTAAGGCTGTCGGTGATCATAGACTACTTCAGTTAACAGAATTAGAAGAATTTTGCCTTGATTCTTATGAAAATGCTCGAACCTACAAGGAACGCACGAAATCCTTCCATGATAAAAGAATCTATAGTCGTGAGTTCCATGTAGGTGATCGAGTGTTATTGTACAATTCACGTTTAAAGTTGTTTCCAGGAAAGCTTAAATCAAGATGGATAGGACCATTTAAAGTAACACGAGTTTATAAATCCTGAGTCATTGAACTAACTCGATGGGAATACAACTTTTATAGCCAATGGTCACAGGTGAAGCTATTTCGGAAGGTGAAGAAGTCTCTCTCATAAATGAAGTGATGTTGCCGATCGACCCTCCGAAAGACTAAAAGCGAAGGCTCAAAAATCAAAAGTATCAAATTACCAGGTTTTATCTTTACTTTTATATGTCTAAACTAGTTTCGTCTTTTACGGATGTAGGCGTAAAAGAACCTGATGTCTTTTTTAGATAGATTAGGAGTTTTGTTTTGCTTTTGAAGTTTGGCCTTGATAGAGATGTCGCTTTTACTATAGAAGCTTTAGTTTTGAACGTAACAAGCAATTGTTGAGAGAGAAAAAATTGAAAGAAGTTTGTAATGGTACGTCGAGAAGCTCGATAAAGAGAAGGGCTAAGTTTCTAAAGAAGTGCGAGAATCTGTGGAAAGATTGAACACAAGTGGGCGATGTGGGAAAAATATAACTCAATCTCAGAATGAGTGTTTGAATGTAATTAAGAAGGGAACGATTAGGTGGTTAACCGAAAATCCCGATGGAATTCCAAGACATAATTCAAACGCTACGTTTCTAGGATTTAGTTTGCTTGAACGGTATGTTAGAAATCTGGAGTTTGTAGAAATTGAAGAATTTGAAACCACGTAAGTTCAAGTCTTTTATTGTTTTAAGTTTTATAAAATTTTTGCATAACTTTGAAAATTTTATAAAATTGGATCTTTATAAAATTAAGGAGTTTTATAAAAGTTTATAAAAAGTTTTTTTTTAAGTTTTTAGATATTTTATAAGAATTAATGGAAATTTATTTTTATAAACTTTTAAATAAGTTTTATAAAGATTTTATAAATTTTGAGAAATTGTTATAAAATTTATAAATTTTATTTTCTACTTTTATTAAGTTTTTATTGAGTTTTATAAGTTTTTATATCAAAAATCCAAAAAAATAAAAAAATTTCGAAAAATCATAAAAATTTCACACGGACCGATCCGCCTTGTATGCAGACCGGTCCGGTTCGAATTAACCTAAAAAAGACGGGACATTTCTTTCTTCTTCATTTCTCCTCTTTTCTTCAAACAGCAGCCGCACCTTCACCTCCACCCCCAAAAATTTTCTTTTTCTCTTCAAAAATACAAATTACACTATACCATTACATACATTCTTCCTCTTTTACTCTCCTCTCTTCAACACAAGTGAAAAATTCGAAAAAGATTGAACACAAGCTCCATTTCATCCCGGTGGCTTCTACGACTTTTCCGGCCACTTTTCACCGTTTTGTTCATTATAAGGTATAATTTGTTTACTCTAGTTATCAATTTCATGATTTTTGCAATTTTTAGAATTATTTTCAACTGTTTTGATTTTTAAGTGTGTTGTGACATTTTATTTGTGTTGTTTTTTTTTTGTTTTTTTTTGTTTTGTTATTCCAAAATTCGTAGAATGGCCGAATCAAGTTCTAAAATCTCTAAGAAACGAAAGCCTAATATTCCAATAGCAAGACAGGTCGTAGGTCTTAAAGATTTAACACCGGAAGAAGAGTCTCATTAGTTTTGTTTGCTCTGACTTACCTCAAGCTAAGAATGCTTATAAGAATATCTATAGTAAATGTGGAGTTGTGTTGGAGAGAGGCTTAGATTTCGATGACTTAGGAGAGGAAGTTAGGCGTATTTTTGCGAGACGCCAATGGTTGGATTTTGCAAACTAAGAGGACAGAGAGAGATCAATACTACCTTAGTGGCGAGTTTTATGCGATTCTGTCTACTTTGACACCCACTAAGGGTAGTATGATAAAGTCTATCCCCCTTAGGTCTAGAAATGTTTCTTTTAATCCGGATCTTATCAATGCTGTTTTAGGGGTAGAAGTTTTTCCGGATGAAGAAGATTACAAGAGTTGTTTATAGATTAGATGATCCCGCTATGTATGAGCGGATCGCCTCTGAGCTCGTGAGGAGTTTGATGCTACGGCAGAGTGGGTGGACAATGATTTAATTATGGGAAGTGTTTTAGAGATCTGAGGGCAATCAAAAGATTTTTGAGCCATACTCTCTATCCCACTACCAAACACACCGCCTTTGGTAAAGAAGATTTATGCATTACTTGGACGATGATTAATGATATTAAGGTGGATGTGGGGAAGATCATGTATAGAAGGGTTTTCGAGTTTATTGTTACTGCCAAGGCAGGGAGTCACATGTACTTTCCTGGCTTTATTTCGGATTTATGTCGTAGATCAGGAGTTCATTTCCTATCTAACGACAAATTAGCTATGGCAGATGAGTCCCGATAGGCCCTAGTCTGAGGAGGTCTCCGAGGGTTCGATAGACTCGATAGTTAGATTTAGTGCACCTCCACCGCCCACCAGCCAAACATTTTCATCTTTTTCTCGATCGGCAGCAGCAGCAGACTTCTTTCCCAAACACCATTACATACGATATGTTTCAATCTTTAGTGTCAGATGTAGCTAGAGGACAGGCTAATATGGCTTTGTTTGCTGAGCAGAGTAGGCAGTGGAGTGATGATTTACGTAAAGGGATGTTGAGACATGAGCAGATGCATCTTGATCCTTCTTTCGATACTACTGCCTATCCGCCCTGTCAATATAACCCATATACTTTACCATATTGGATAGCACCTATCCCACCATCTCAGAGCTTTCATCATATGCCAAATCCTTTTGGAAGCCAGTCTAGTGGTCAGGGTGTCTTTTATACAGGTTCTCAGGGTGCTGTTACATCTAGCTGGGGAGGATTTTCGGATTTTGCAAGGATGACATCGAGTATGAGTTCGTTGGGTCTCGACAGTTCAGTTCGGACCACGACTACGTTTCCACAGCCAGTTACGTCATCGGTTCCAAGTTTGAATGATCCAGTTTATCCTGTTGAGGATGATGATGTTGACATTGTTTGATTTCGAACAACTTTATTATTTTTAAACATTTTCTGTCTGTTTATTTTATTTTTCACATTTTAACTTTATTAGATGCTAAGTTTGCTAGTTTAATAGTTTTTCGTTTTCGTTTTCGTTTTTATAATCGTTTTATGCCGTAGTAGTAAATTTAATCATTTTTAATAGTATTTAAATATTTCATCAAAAATCTAAAAAATTATTTGTATAATTCGTATGTCGTTTTTAAAATATAATTCGTGTATCGTTTTATCCGTATCATTTAGATAATCTTTATATATCTATATAGATTACGATAGCCTTGAAGTCTATTATAGACAACCAAGCAAATTTGAATTTTACAACCTTTACACGGTGAAACCATTTTGAACCCGGACCGGTCCGGCCAGTTTTCAGACCGATCCGGGAGTAAAATTTGCTTAGTCCAGGTTGAGAGTGTTAATATGCAGCCACGTATACTCTCAATGTTTGTCCATTTAAGGAAAGAAAGCTGAAAGTGAAAAAATTGCAATTTCACTTAGTTACTTTCACCTTTCTATCTGTTAAATTATTTTCATCTGTTTCAACTAAAATGTCAAACCGGTCATCACCGTCAGTCAATTCTTATGATCCGGAGGACCTAGATGTTCATGTCCCGGAGTATAGCGCTTCAAATGTTAATTTTTCGGTGAATGCGAGGTTTGCAAATTCTCCAATATTGGTGGAGAAGGGTATTAACTACGAAAAAATTGATCAGTCAGGGAAGGATTTAATTCAGAGTAGAGGTTGGAGAAAATTTGTAAGGAATCCAAGAGGTAGAATAAATGTTTCAGTCGTTAGGGAATTTTATTCCGCTCTCTCTACTGTCAATACTGTCGATCCGTCACAACTTGTATCCGTTCGTGGTACACTTATTCACTTTTCACCTCATATCATCAATCATATTTACGAAATACCAATTTTCAATCAAATCCATAATCTTCATTTTGAATATCAATGGGCGTTAGGGAACTCCTTTAACGTTGTCAACTATGTCACGGAAGCTTTTCAGTATTTGTTTCCAGAGTTCGATCAAAATTACGACTCTACCACTTCAGCTCTACCTGCTCATCTGAGAGCATGGAAACACTTCATTAACTCACGAGTCTATCCGACTAGTGACTTTGCGTGGGTTAGTGATAATGAAATACTTTTGTTGTTTGCGTTGATAAGCGGAGCTCATGTGGATTGGGGATTTTGATTTTTAAGACGGCAAGTAAACTTTGCAGTGGAACGGTATAATAATGGAAGGCCGATGCCTTTTGCTTGGTTAATTTCAAGGTTATGTATTCATTTGAATGAAGTCCTTGAAATTGCTTCTGACGAGATATATCCGTCTCGTGATTATCGTAGAGGATTGCTACCGGTTGAGAATCCGGGTTGTTCGTCGACTATTTAAGCTAGTTGTTAGTTTTTAAGTTAGTTTAAGAATGGTTTGTTTTAATAAATGAGTTAAGTAAGTTAGTTAATAAGTTTGTTTTATTTTAAGTTTTTTTTAGTTTGTAATAGTTTCTTTTGTTTAATATATATGCTTTTGTTGAGTATTTGTTGTAGTAAACGTTATTCAATATTAACGAACATCTAAAATTTTAATTTAATTTTTGAACCTACTTTTTCATACTCGTTGAACATCGGACGTTGCCACTGTAGTGGGGAGTAAGGGTTAGGTTTGAAAATTTATTAAAATTTTTTCAAAAATTAGTAAAAATTATTATAGTTATTATCTTTTTCATATAAATTAGTACTTTAATTACTTATTTCTTAGTTTTTAATTTTTCTTGAATGAATTAAGTTAGATAATATATATAATATGAATAAAGAATGGTATAATTTGGAAGGATAAGTTTTTAATTAAGTAAGGTAAATTAGATATATTATAATTATATTGTTTATATTTAATTTAAAGTTTATTAAGATTTTAAGTATATATAATGTAATAATTGATATTAAATATTGTTTTATGAAATTATATAAGTATGCTAGTATTTATAAGTAAAATTTAAGAATAATTTTCTTTTCTTAATGAATTATGAATATGGAATCAAAGTTAGGGATGATAATTTTTGAATAAAAGCCCAAATAAATTTCCAATTTCTTGTCCTCCTCACCCAAATAGAGTGGTCGACCCATGACTTGTTTTGATCATTCGTTATTAACCTATAACTTTTTGGTCTACATTCCTTTAAAAATCTTTCGAGTTTACGCGTCTTATGAAAGGAGATGGTGAAAAAATGAGGGTTAAGAAAAAATGATATATGACTGAGATTAGAATAGATTTTAATATAGATGTTCTCACCTCATGACACTTGCAAGATAGTTGATTTTGGCAATGAGTTTAGATATGTTAGAATCCTAAAAATATATACTAATAATATTCGAATCGAAGCATCATTTTTTTCACGTAATTAATCGAATATTGAGTATCTTCGTTATCTTTGTTCGACAAAATTAAAAATAAAGAATAAATTGGTTGTAGCTACCAATGATTAGGAGTGTAGTAGGGGATTATCTCGAAATGTCCTATATCACTATGAGGTAAAAAGCTCCCGATTTGCTGATGATAGCAAATCAAATGTGGATTATCTCGAAATGTCCTATTCTTTGGGATGAAGGCATAAAATATATAAAGAAAAGTCGAATCAATAGATTTCAAGAATGATTACGGGTTTAAGGAAACCGGACTCGTAATTTTAGATCGAAAGAGTAGTACTCCGATCAATCTTGAAGAAGCAATGCTTGTAAGTTTGATTTTTCTGCACACACTCACGCTTTAGTTTTTAATATTATTAATATTATAGAAAAAGTAGAAAAGAAGAGAAAATCAAAAATAGTTGGAATAAAAGGATGTTACTAATCGGAATTGTTTTTATCAAGAATGTGAAGACGTGAGTGCGTTTACGACTTGCCTTTTTTCTTTTTTGATTTCCTTTTATCATTTCGATTAACCAATATCCTGAACTCTAAATAAGCCATCATCTGATCAGGTCTATGATTCCATTATTTCATAATAGTTATGATTGAAAATAGTACTGATATTTTGTTTATACTTACAAAGTGTGCCTATGCAAGTTCATCTAAATAATGTTTAGTGTCTAAATTATTTAATTTATATACACTTTTTGTCTTTTTAATATTTTAAATTAGAATGTAAATTATATTTATAATATTGACGATTTATGTTGCTATAATTAAAATTATTTACAGAATATATTATCTTTTGTTTATATATATATTACCGCTTATTTTTTTTCTAGGACGATCAAAAGTTAAGTGAAGTAGTTGATGTATGACTTTTATATGATTAAATTTACATTATATTATTATGTTTTATTGACGAATTCTATGTAAAATATATGAAATTATGATATAATTGGTATGAAATATTAATCTTTATAGTTTAGTATAGTTAGTAGTAAAAATTAGTAATTTATAGTAAAAAGTTATGATTTTGTACCGGTTTTTAGTGACCGGAGTGTTGTGTCTGTTTTACACGGGTATTTTGTGTTTATTTCATTGCAGAATCCTAAGATGAACTGAAATCCCGAGTAGAGACACTTTTTGAAGTCAATTCAAGTCGTTGGAAGGAAGTTATAAAGCGTCACTCAATTTAAATGATCAAGTGGTTAATCGTTTTTTAATAATGAAATCCCGAAAACGACACGTATTGGGAATGGCTCGTTAAAAAGACATTTTCTGGGAAAATGTTCTTCATGAAAATTGAAGATCTTCATATGAGCTTTCTAAAGCACTTTGAATCATGAAGATAAGAGGTCTACAACTCAAATGGTGGTCAAGTGGCTAATTGATTCGTACTATTGAAAAATCCCGAAAAGGACACGTAATACAAATGGCTCATTGAGAATACGTTTTCTGAAGAAGTGGCCTTGATGAAAGTTGTAGAGAATTCAACGAGCTTTTCAACGGATATTTGATCATGTCATTCTGATATCGAGAACTCAAGTTACGATTTTTAGAAGTTAATTATGTAATTATATATAATTATATATATAATTACAACGATCTGTAATGATTAAGAGTAACATGGGGCTCACATGCTTGTAACTAATCTGTAATCATTGCAATGATTACACGGACCGATCCGGCCGCCAGACCGGTCCGGGAAGGGAGTTTTTCTATATATAGGAGCTCAAGAAGAATGATGGAAGGGGTACCAATATATATATACAATATTCTATATATATTCTCTATCCCCTCTTTTCTTTAGTTTGTAAATAGGCCTTAAGCCAGGAATAAATTAGTAGTAGTAGTATCGTGATAATGCTCGGAAATTATCGTAAGATCGGTGTTGCTAGAGTTGTTGTTATGTCCGGAAGAATACAACTTCAATCAACATCTCAGAATCGGGTAACTTTTCTGAAGTATTTATGTTTATGTTTGTTATTTTCTTCTTTTTAGTTTTTATAATGTTATTAGGCTAGATCTAATAACTAGCCAAAGTTATGTAATCGTATTATTTCGATCTTTTCGTTAAAAGAATGATGTCTAAGTAAAAGTGATTAAAATTGAGTTAAAATGAATCTTTTTCTATTTCACTACGTAACGCTAACATATTCGGATTGACATAATCAACCATGATGAATACCACATATAACTTTGGCGATGTAACCGACCGTAGAAAGTCGATATGAGTAAAAATAGAAAAACCGGAGGGTAAAAATGGCCGTCTGATTAACGGAATCCTATTTCCTACCCGGGGGCAGATTTGTCCTAGAAAAACAAATCTTATTAACTTTGTACTCGAGATCTTAATAATGTTAAAATCAGCAGTTTAATTGAAACTACACCGTTTGTGTTAAATCGATCCGCTTGACAACCGGAGCCTCTTGAATAACATCGCCATCCGACAAATGGAATCACCTCTTTATCCGGGGTAGATTTATACTGCACTGCTTTTGACTAACTAAGTTTAGCCTTGGGGCGATTGTGGACATTGGACTGATGACAAATTTGACATATGACAATTTCATACGCTGCTGTGAGAGAGGAATTGTTGACACTAGAGTACACCGCTTTCGATTACTCAATTGGACCTAATAAAAAGGAAGATTGAGCATATTCTATTAATTGAAAAGATCAAATAAATTGATTACATATACTTTGGCTAGTCTAGTCTATAAACTATATATTGGTATCTATATATTTATATATATATATATATTTTACTATTTATGTACATCTATATATATTTATATATCTATATATATTATATTAGAATAACTTTTAAATTACGCATTTATTTTATGTTGGTTAGAATAGTAGTAATCTGTGTTATAAAATTGCGGTTTAGATCGAGTTAATAGCAGCTCTTTGGTGTTTAACCACACTTAAAAGAATTACCACTTTTCCCTGAGGATTCGACACCTGACTCACCACTTTATCACTACAATTTGACCCGGTACACCGGTTAGGATCCGTCTAACCTAGAAAAGGTCTGTCCCTTTCTTGACGCCGCTTCTAGGCTTGGTTTTGGTGACGCCACCCCACGGCCTCTACTATTGGCACAAGCGCGAGAGAGAAGGGTGACGCCGAGCCGCTTTGATTACGCCCTCGCGGATGGCCTTCACCCCTATCAAAATTCAAGGCTTGGTCTCCGAAAGGATAGGATTTTGGGTACTGCCGTCAGTCATCGACCGACCTGGCGGCATACTCGGGGCGTACTTTGAGGTTTGAAACATTAGGTCACACTCACAAGGATATTTTTGGAAATATCTTGGCTGAAAAGGAAGGTAATCAACAATTAAATGGAGATGTTTGATTCTTAATTGTTTAATTGTTGAGAGTGTTGGTCCCTTGAAAAGGCTTTGGTTAAGTTTAGTGGGGGGGGTGAATAAACTTAACACTTAAAACTTTTGGAGTTAACAAACTCAAGAATCTTCAATCTGTTGGCCGACCGTCAAGAGTTCGCTTCATACTCAAATCATCTGATCGATGAGTTTACTGAATTTGTGCAGCGGAATATATCAAATATTAAGCCTTATTGCTTGTTAAATATGATAGCAAGTATTAGATACTTAGTAGTGTATGTGTGTGATTCAGTTGCTAGATTCAGTGGATTGATGTGCTAGATATACTAAATGCAGAACATAAGTGCAGAAAGTAAGTAGGCAGATTTTATAGTGGTTCCAGTGGTGTAATCTCACAATCCATTCTTCTCTTATGATGTTGGAGGTAATTCACTGAGATTCTTGAGGTAGCTTACAAAATCCCTAATTTGCTTGTCCTTCACCAATAACTATGGCTTCACAAACCGAACACTTGGAACAGTAGATTGTCGCTCCAAAGTCTTCCACTGTCCTTGAAGGGTAGGATTGCCTCTTCACCACTCCACCACAAACAACAATCGTTGACACCCAAAAGATGCTTCACTGCCTTCATGAGATTCCTTGTAAAAGAAAGTTTGAATCAAGTAAGTGATTCAAATTTTTCAAAGCAGCCTTGATCGAGATGATATGATCACACTTGATGTCTTCAAGTGTGTAAACTTGATGTGGCTTGAATGCCGATTACACTTGAAGAACTTTTCGGATCGGTAGCTTTATGCTTAGTAGGTCACAGGTGTTTTCTTGATAAGAATTTGCAAATGATTATCTGTTATTTTTCATCAATTATCATCACTTGTATCCGAAGTTAGAGTCCTCTATTTATAGGTAGAATCCTTGTGACTTATGTTTGAAAATCAAACATAGCCGCTTTCGATTTTGTCTCATTTGACTTGCTTTTTCTCGATCGCTCTGTGGGACTCCACTATCGATTCCTTTATGACAAGATGCGATCTGTCCCACCCTTTGACTTGTAACCATTGGATAAAGGTCTCGATTCATCCTAACGCCCCTTTAATCTTAACCATTGATTTGTTTGATAAATCGAGGTTGTTAGTCGCTCTTTCTTTGTAGTCTTCCAATGTAGCCTTTGAATAAATCAAGTATATGTATCAAGAGGTTCTTGTGACCATAAGTCTCATTAAAATACATATCGCTTAGTGATCCATATCTTGTTGTGTTTATGAAACAATGCAAATGACTTCTTTATCTAACTTTTATTTATAAAGTTATATTACACCATTTTGCATATAACAAAGTTCCAATCACCACTTAACTTGTGGAATTTAGACCTTGTACACAAGGTATATGTAATCGCTTTAGGTCATCACATTTCCCTAAATTCTCGATTCCATATCCTTGACTTTAATTACTAAGTTTGATCCCTTAGCCTTCAATAATTGAGTTTGAGCCCTCACTTTCACCTTCTTGGAGGTTCCTAACTAGTCTACTCGACCTAGGTACCCTCTTGATCTAGACAGTCTCACGATATAAGTCACCGACCATTTACAAAGGCTTGTTTGATCAAACCTATACAAGATCAAACTCTAATAAACCTATACATTTGATCTAGACATCCTTTTGCCTTTGCTCTATAACAAATAGTCTGCACTCATCACTAAAACATAAAAATAAGTCCAACAGAGAGATTGTCTCAATTTAACCGTCATTGTGTTGATACCGACCTCGCGGCGGCGATGATGTGAGGTTAAATCTTTGAATGGTAGGATAAACTGCATGCATGACATCACGCTTATAAGTCCTAAAATTTCTTATTTGTTGTGGTGTATGATTTGATTTATAATTCTGTCATGATTTAGTTTTTACAATCGCATATTATCTCATGGTATCTAAACTGCTAAACATGATAAATTGACTAGTAACGACTTCGTAAAAGTGGAAAAGTAACAAGAATGTTGAACTCATAAATCGAGAATGCAAATTAATCTTTTTGGAAGAGGATATTCCTCTTGAGTCTACAAACTTAAGTGACATTGAAAAGATGTCATTTATTGTCACTAAATGTTGAATGAGAGACAACCGATATTAATTCAAAGATGACTAGAATGATTTTGTATCAATCTCACCAGGCATCCCACAGTTCACGAGTAGTGTCTACTCAAATAAACTGCTCGTTCATGGCCATTTCCTTTATAGAAAGCCAAGAATGGGAAGGTAAATGTCTACAAGTGTAAGTCATCTAAACTAAATAAGTTAAAGGCTAAACTGAAATATTAATAAAAAAAAGCAAAGGATAAGGAAAGTGATTTCGGATCACCAACCTATGAATCCTTAGAGACTTTCTTAACCGAGTAATTTGACTCAGAAGCTAAAGTTATTTTTGTAAGAACAAGGTAGTTGGGCATCCATGATGAAGAGTAGACAACGGGCAGTTATTTCAGCCAAAATAGTGGGAGTGATATAAGGAAATAAATTTCGGATTTTAATCCTTGAATATCGAAGAAATATAATTTATGTTTTCGGATTCGTTGGAACAAATGGATTCACTTTCACATTGATAATATAGTTGCCTTAAAGAAAGTGAATATGACATTTGTATACGATTCTGAGACTCAGACTTTTGTCTGATAAAGTCAAAACCACTAAGTAATGCTAAAAAGGTATATGTAACACATCAAAAAACTATTTAGACAAATGGTTATCGTATTTAGATGAACGATTCTTCGGCATCTATTAATTAGTGCATATATCCTGTAGATAAGATCTCAAGATCGGCTAAGGGTGATTCATATCTCCCGCCTAAGAACACTATCTCAAAGGAAAAATGACTAAGTTATCTTTCAATTAGGAAAGGTAATAGAGTCAAGAAGAATCACTACTTGTTCATATTGACCTTCGGGGTCTTATGAAGGATACAAGCTAGTGGGAGGTTTTGAGTGGTAGACATTATGTCTGATAACTACTCGAAACGCCGATTAGTTTAACAAAATATTTGGAGGAATCTCTGATATTACCAGATAAATGAGTATTCCATGCTCAGATGTAGGCTATAGCATAGTATTTGGAACTGATGCTTGGCCTACCTCCGAGTGAAATTATTTCAATGAAATGATAAACCATAGATTGTCTTGTATAGTTATTGATATGCTACAATACACTGCTTAACTCAATTAAGATATTGGTTGCAAAATAATGGTTCACATTATTATGTAATACCGAGAAGTCTACCTAGAAGATGCTTATGAATTTGTGGATAAAGAGAGAAATGCATTTTCTCCACTTCCGTAAATAGAGGCATTTAACACTAGTGCTTGAAGGTAGGACTGGATATTTTACATACACGTTCAGATGGTGACTGTTCGTGAAATATCTTAATGCATTGAGTAAAGGTTGGTTATAAGATTCTTAAGATCGGATCGTGACGGTTACACTGTTACATCCTTTCTAAAAGAATGTTTAAATAACAACCGTAGACCTTGAAGTACAGTTACTCAAGGAGTTACTATCTGATTTAATCATACCACATCCAACATTGGTTGTTGGGGATTATGCTGATTAATACTATCAACTAGATCGATTATCAATCCACCCAAATGCAAATGGGGAGTATGGTTTAACCATTGACCCATCAGTGATCATGAAGACTTTACACCATCGGGGTGATTGATCACCTGTGGTCTTTTAGGTAAGACTGTATAAGATTCTGACAATAGGAGGTTGGTTTAAAGCCAAAAACCTGTATATGGAGTTTTGGTACTCCAGTTCTGTTCGTACTCTTGTAGAACCACCTGAGTGTATCAAGCCCAGTGGGAGTAATTGGATATACATATAAAAGAGTCGAATGAATGGGAAAGTTTAACTTTCTAAGCAAATCCAAGTGGTCTAGTGGTAATTCCCTGAGAAGTAGATAGTTCAATAGGGGTGATGCCCTGAAACTTTCTCACCACTCAGCCTTGCTTAACTCCATAAAGACTAACAGGGGTGATGCCCTGAAACTTTCTTTCCGTACAAAAGAGCTTGAATTCATTCGGAACAGAAGGCTTTTAGCTTAAAGCCAATGGCATATTGACTGTCTATGCTTATATCCATCGGTGGATTAAAGTAAACCTTCAGGTCGTTAAAATTCACATGTTTTGAAATGTGTGGGCTTGACCAAAATATTGATGAGTCTTTTGTAGCTGGAGAATCAATAATGGTAAAGTAGTAGACGTTAGTGTTAATAAAAGATAACACTGCAACGGTTGGAAACAACATGGGTGTGTTATCTGAAGTCGAAAACCGATTTGAGCCAGGATTCTTAGAAATCGATTCGGTCGAATTCATGAGAAAAGGTTGTGGCAACGTCCCATTCATCTTATTGTTAAGATGATAATGCATTTTCGAATGCAAAATTCAATGAGAGGTTTCTACCCAACCCTCACGGAATAATTCTCTCAATTTTCGGATATAGAGAAAATGGGATAGATTCTCTCTGGATAGAGAATGTCGTTATTAAAAGTCAATAAAAGTCGAGTCTTGATTCGACGTTGAAAGCGATTTAGTGCATCCTCAAGTATTACTTAGAGAACGAGGAAGCATATGCTTGTGCATTCGGGTGCGCACCTGAGTGTCATTGACTACACTGATTCTGATTTTTGTCGGATTAAGGATGATCGTGAATCGATCTCAGACTCAGTGTTTACTCATTGTGATGGGGCTACGATGAGCAATCCAAAGATCGCCAATTTGACTCTGTTAGTCGAATACATAGCAACTTTCAAGCCGGTAAAGATGCAAAGTGGCTTGAGAAGTTCTTTGATAGATCGGGAAGTGATTCCAGGTCTCGATGAGCCGATACAATTTTACTGTGAAAACAGTTGAGAGGTAGCTCATGCAAATGATCTTTGCAATCAAAAGAGGTCAAAATCATATTGAAAGTAAGTACCACCACCTGGTCGATGCACCGTGCAAACAGTGACGATCGGTCCTTAAGATCGCCTCGAGCCGACAACCTAGCTGATCAGTTTACCAAGTCGTGTGGCATCTAATGTCACTGATAAGCGCTTGGCGGGTATGATATTGGGGCTTTAGAGCAAGTGGGAGAATGTTGTGGATAGAAAGAATAAGGGTGTGGTGCTCTAAATACAATCATTGCTTGTCTTTACGGGCAAGTAGGAGATTGTTAGATATAGTGTGCCCGAAAGACAATTGTTGCTTGTCCTTACGGGCAAGTGGGAGATTGTTGGAAGTAGCGCCTGAAAGACAATTTATGTAATTTTTTTTAGAATTAATAAATGACAGATTTATTCTCATCTTATTACTTGCTTCGTGCTTATAAGTAATACACTAACAAAACCCCAAGTCATATCATATGTAGCCATATAACTTAGTGTGTGTCACACATGAGTATTAAGTTTATGGTGATACACTTGAACTATTAGTCCGTGGTGAACTTAATCAAAGTATGGGGTCTATTGATTAAACCATCATTAATGCGCCCAGAACACATTATGGTGTGACCGTCTTATCCGGACCGTCGACATTGGTTGTCTAAGTGGGGCATTTATATATGATGAGAGTCATATAGTACTGGACCGATTTAATCTGACTTTCTCATATAATTCCGTGATTGAGAAGTCTTATTAAATCACAAGATGATCATATATGGATTAACCTTAATCCGGAAGTGATTACAGACTCCTACTGGTTTTAGGATAGGGTTTGATGTGTTCGTTAAGGATCGCTAAAAGGTGCGGTCCGAATCATTTTCACATTGGCACTATTCTGGAATGAGTTAGAAGTGTGTGTCTTGCAGATATGGAATCCATTCCTTCCTACGGGAAGTAGAAAACAATCCCCTTATTTGTTGATCCTAGAAACTGATCGATCCCGGGAGTTCGTATTGGTTATGAACTAATTGATCACTAGTGGGTTAATGGTATATAAGGATAAGATGTAGTGAAGAAGGTTTACGGAAATAATCCTACTTCGGTACGGATAGTCTATGGAGGGTTAGTTTATATGAAATGATTATATCAATGGACACTTATCGACTCGATTCGACGTTTTGAGAATAAGTTATATCTATAATCGATAGAGTTCAGTTTCGGATTTATGGTGGCGTAATTCCGGAATTAATGAATTAAGTAGAAATATTCTATTTGATGAATATTTTATTTAATTTATTGTAGCTACTGATTATAGGTCCATGGTCCCCGGTTTGGCTCCTAACACGCGTGAGTGTTTTCGCTTTATGGAACTCGAGAATAAATTAAATAGTTGGTCTATTTAATGAATATGCAATATTATTTATTTTGTAAATAATATGTAAAATAGAAAAGACATTTTCTATTATTTTAATGATGATGTTGGCGCCATTTATTGTGGATTATTTGGGAGAAGAAATTTTCCTAAATAATGTCACATGTGTAATTAATTAATTTTCTATTTTTTGGATAATTAATGAAAAAAATTAAGAGACTAATTTTTTGGGAATTATCCCTTATTTTGTAGCAAAAATATCTTTTTCTTATGAGAATAGGTTTTTGTGGTGTGAAAATGATAACTCTCTTGACTAGTCATTTTCATATATAAAGAGAGTTCCTCCTAGAACAATAACACTACATTAAATGCGCCACAACCAAATAAAAGGAAGAAAAATTAGTTACTTGCCTTTGTCATTTGTAGAGAAGAAAAACTCTAGGTTTTCTTGTGCATATTCGAGGAGGTTCTACGGCGAGGATCGACGCCCACCACGCCGTCTAGCTAGAGATACAATCCGGAAGACTATGGCTTCTCATTTGGTCGATTTTATCATCTCTCTCCGGTATGGGTAAATCTACTAACCTTCTCGTATGATTAATTAGTTATGTTTCATATTGTAAATCGATAAGCTTCATTGTGCTAAGATCGAGTGTCTCGATCGCTGCTATTACTTTTAGCAAATATAACTTTGAGAATTGGGTCTCGACGTGGCAAGAGGTGCAATCACAACTTGCGACTCGTGAACGGTCGCTAGCACGGTTGAATCCCTCAGTTAATTTAGATGTCTCTTCTCCAACTGCTAATTTTGCTACTCGTAAAATGGAGCGGTGAATAGAAGTACTTGGGCAATGCAACAACTATGGTGGACAAGACACAGGTAACAAGGGGTCGAGGTAATAGAGGTAACATAGGTGGAAGATCCGCATCGGGTCTGAGACTAGTATGCCAAGTGTGTGGCAAAACAGACATATAGTCGCTAATCGCTATCACATGTATGACTCTCTTATACTAGTTTTGTTGTCTCTAACAATTATGGGAATGGTGCCTATCAGAGTTCCAGTCCAAGGTCAAATGTTGCATATGTTGCTTCTGCTGATACTATGATAGATCCTAGTTCGTATGCCGAAGTGGTGCCACTAGTCATGTCTCCAATGATCTGAATAACCTGCATCTAAGTTCTGGGTATGAAGGGTCTGATGCACTCACTGTAGGGAATGGTGAGTCCTTACAAATTTCTCATGTAGGCCAATCTAAACTTCTCACTAATAGTACTTCTAAACTTTCTCTAAATGGTATCCTTCATGTTCCAAACATCACTAAAAATTGCTTAGTGTCTCTAAGTTGACTGCTGATAATTCTATCTTTCTTGAGTTTCACTCTGATTCTTGTTTTGTGAAGGATCTAACTACAAAGAGAATCATGTTGCAAGGCACTCTTAGGAATGGCCTCTATCAGATGTCCATCCCAGACCAATTGAGCACTACTCCACCCAAAGAGCTTGAATTCATCTCTCTATCAGCCCAGCTATCTTAAGTTCACTCTTGTTCCAGAATCACAGATTCATGTACTAATCTTGTTAGGTCTAGTTATGAGTCTTTTGTTAGTATACAATCTGTTCAAAAAAAAATCCATTGTTTGGCATAGAAGGCTAGGTCACCCCTCAAGTAGGGTTCTCAGTCAAGTTCTCAGAGTCTATAATGAATCTTTTAATCGTAATGAAAAACTTTCTTTTTGTGAAGCATGTTGTCTAGGGAAACAACATTCCTTACCTTACTCCGACTCCACCACTAAAACTACAGCTCATTTTGATCTAATTCATTCAGATCTTTAAGGGCCCTCTCATGTTCAATCTTCCACTAGATACACTTATTACATACATTTTCTAGATGATTTCACTAGGTTTACCTGGATTTTTCCCTTGAAAGCTAAAAATCTGAGGCCATCACTGCCTTCACACACTTTAAAACTCAAATTGAAACACAGTTCAATACCAAGATTAAATGCTTACAAAAAGACTAGGGGAGAATTTATGAATTTTGAACCCCCTCCTGCAAGAATTTGGAATCAACTTCAGACATTCTTGCCCTCATGCCCATGGCCAAGATGGAAAGGCGGAGAGGAAACATAGGGCCATTGTTGAAATGGGCCTAGCCCTTCTTGCTCATGCTTCCATGCCACTTAAATTTTGGTGGGAAGCCTTCTTACATTTTGTCAAACTTATAAACTATCTTCCAACTCCAATCCTAGATCATAAATCCCCTTTTGAGTGCTTATTTGGAAAACTTCCGCATACACCATGCTCGTAATCTTTGGTTGTGCTTGTTACCCTTATCTCGTGCCTTATCACAATAGAAAATTCCAGCCATACTCTCAAAGTGCACCCACCTTGGCCTCAATCCTTCCCATAAAGGATATTTGTGTCTTAGCCCTCTCAGTAGACTCTACATCTCCGTAGAGATGTTGTTGAGTATTTTGTGTTGATATATTTTAAAATATCTATTTTGAGATATGTCACATAATTACTCTTACAATTAATTATATTGTGACATGTTTGAAAATTATCTAGTATCTTTTTTATTTTTAGTGTCACATAATATAAGTGTCTTATCTTTATTATTATCTTCTTATTAATTTTACCTTATAATATTATTTATTTTATTATAGTGTCTTGTTATTTTTCTATTATATTAAGGCCTACCCTCTTTCCTATTTTCGGCCAGCTTCATTTTTTTTTTAAACCGAGCCCATTTCTTTTCTAAGTATTTTAGCCCAATTTAACTAACCTAATATCCATATAAACAAATACTCTCTACACCCTTTTATCCCATTATTTTTGCCGCACTCCTCTACCCGAAATTCCTAGAAACCTCCCCACTTTCTCATCTCTGCCTTTATCTATTCTCTTGTTTCCATACAAGAACCCTTAATTGCTCCTCGCTAAACAAAACGCCTCTATTCTCTACACCTTTTCTACAAATCAAACGCCTCTCATTTCTTCTTCTTTACCCGATGAATACCTCTTTCTTCTATAATCGGTTTCAAGATGAAGAACTGATTTGCTCTATTGTCTCTCTCTTTCCGATTTAGAAGAAAAAGCTCTATTCTTTTCTCGATTCCCTGCAATACCTGCATCGGAATCCACCATGATTCTACCCGACGAGTTGATGTCCTCAAAAATCGATTCTAGTCTTTGTGAAGGCACAAATATGGAGAAAAGCATCGATTTTGATGTCGAAAAAAGACATGCCGAGACCGATGAGGTTAAAACCGAGGTCAATGATGCTAAGTAAATCAAATCTACACTTCTTGGTTCAAAAAGGTAATATCTTTCCTTTAACATGGTAAATCACCGAACTCGCTTTTGTCCTCTTCTCGCTTTGTCCATAAATGAATGCATGCTCTTTTGTTTGATAAAGGTCGAACCTTTATGTTCTAATGTGCTCTCACATGCTCGGTCTCGATCCTTGTCGCCTTTTGCCTTAATCTCGCTTTTGGTTCTAAGTATCCGAGTCTAATTTTGTATGAATCGAATTTTGTGGGTCCTTGTCTTAAGTGTTTCTTGCATGTCATGCTCAAATTTTGTAAAGATCGAATCTTTATGTGTAGCATATGTATTTCAGTAGTGCGATTATCATTTATATACATAAATGTCTTTCTCATGTCCTCAGATCTAACTTATTTAGTATTAATATGTGCTACCTCAGAGCATTAGTCTGATCTGTATTGTTTGGTATATGTATTTATGACTATTATGTTTTTCCTGTTCTATTTGTTTGTCATATAAATATATGCATGCTTAAAACCTATTCAAACTCCAATAATAATAGATGTATATGTATGCTTTATAAAGGTGTCAGCAACTTTATATGTCGTGTGTCTTTAAACTTTTTTGGCCATTTGTTTTATATCCAAAAAATATATATATATATTTTTTTAATCATTGAAATATATATATATATATCATGATTAGTCATCTACTCTTTCTCTCTCCACATAAGATTGTTTTGATGTTTGTGTCATCTTTTTCCTTTGTGTTATAGCCGTTGCATTTTATCAAAATGTTAAACATGTCTCTATCTCAAAGATGTTTTCCTTCCGTCAGATTCCGCCTTTTCTAGCCGTTGTATTCCTTTGCTGCACATACTTGTGTTATTTCACTTGAAATCTACTAACTCCTCTATTAAGTGTGCAGATATATATGCCCCAAAATATTAATAGATCAAACCAAGCAATTACTGATTGAAAATCAATTGAAAGAAATTGAGCTAAGTGATTGCAGATTCACAAATGCAAATGAAATAACCTTGGTCAGTCTTTTGTTCTCAAACAACAACTCAAAGTCTCTCAAGGTGTTCTCAAGAGCTTGAAACAAGTGGAGAAGCTTGGAGCTAGAAGAAACAAGTAGAGTAGGAGTTAGGTTTGAGAGTTTGAGTGTTATTTCAGAATGCATTTGTGAGGTATCAAACATGTGGTGAGGATAGTCTTTGTACTCTTACACTTGAGTTTTTCAACTTGTATAAGTGAGGAAGATAGTGCTGTGTTTTCTATTCTGCATTGATGTTTGGAGTTCATCAAGTCAAGGCAGGGCTTCTTGGAGCTTGGTGGTTCAACACACACAGCTTTGTGTGTTGAGTGGAGTGCCGAAAGACTGTGCTTAGAGAGCTCCAGTCTGCACCTTTTACTTTGCCATCCATGTTGTAGGCTTCGGTTGGGTAAACCTTTGAACTGAACTTATAGCAGTAAAGATTTATAGTATAGTCAGTAGTGTTATACTTGAATCTTGACCTCAAGTGCTCTTTCTAAGCTTGGCTTAGATTCAACACTTGGTTGATTCAAGTAAAACATTATTGACTCGATTGTTTTGCTTGGATTGTTTGTTTTGTTTCACCTTAGGACATTGCATGCTAGTCTAAAGAACATAAAATCTGCTAAGTGTTCTCTCACCTAAACAACATAAACACTTAGGCAAATCAAGATGCTAGTTTATTCAACCTAATCAATTAAAATCTGCTTTGATCGCAACATGTTAGGTTTGAACATAGATCACCTAGACAACTAGGATAACTTAGCTTTCATATAGTTAAATTAAAACAGTTTTCTCATGTTTAATTGATCAAACTAAGTTGGAACTCGCTTTGTGCTTTAATTGAAATTGAATCGAAAAATCGGTAATTACTCTATTCACCCCCCTCTAGAGGAATTGTTTGCGCGTTTACGGTCCAACAATTGGTATCAGAGAGAGGTCACTAGTTGTCTTGTTTCTGTACTGCTTTGTTTGTGATCTGTTTGTGTGCTTTGTGTGCCATTTGTGCTACCTGCTATCTCCTTGTATTTTCTGTTCTCTGTCTGCTGCTCTTGTTAGTTTGGTCTTGCTTCTTGCTTTATCTCGATCTTTCTTATATCTTTCCAGATTACTAAGATCTTGTTTTGCACTCCTTAACAACCTGAACTTAAACTGCCTGCAATTTGTTTAGTTTCACTCACCTTACACTCTTTGTGTCTCAGTCACACACTTCACTCACTTTACACTGTTTATTCTCACACTCCACTTCTTGACCCCTAGTCACAATTTGTTGGTCTTCATCCGATCTTGCATTGTAAATCATTCATTTCAAAAAGCGCATTGTATCAACCGCATCGCTTTTAGGACCATTCTTGCACTGTAGTTGCATCTTCATTCATCATCTAATAGTAACACACTTTGATCGTGTCTAGCATGGCATCCACTAGCCAGAATTTGCCTCAACGAGAGGGAATGTCTAGTCTTAGACCCCCTTTCTTCGATGGTACAAATTATGGCCGTTGGAAACTTGCTATGAGACTGCATTTGGAGTCTGTAGACCTTCAACTGTGGACCATATATTCCAAAGAAAGTCAGTATACAAAATGGTGCTGAGGTAGAAGTCTTAAAGGATAGAAAAGACTTTGGGCCTGATGATTATAAAATAATGGCATTGCACTCCAGAGCCGAGTCTACCCTTCTTGGCGCACTTCACCAAATTTGAATGTGATTATGTGTCTTCATGCTCAAACGCTAAGGAAATATGGAAAAGTCTACGTATGAGATATGAAGGCACTAATCAAGTTCAACATTCTAAAATTGATAGGCTTATACATGAATATGAAACATTTCAGATGAAGCCTAATGAATCTATTAGTGACATGGACTCAAGATTCACTTCTCTTATAAATCAACTAAAGTCACTAGGTGAACACTTTTCAAATCTTAAACTCACAAAGAATATTGAGATGTTTGCCTCCCGAGTGGGATCCTAAATCCACAAATATTTCTCGAGGCAAAAGATCTTTCTATCCTTCAGAAAGAGGAACTTATTGATCCTTACTTGTTTACGAGTCTCAAATGAATGCTCGTAAACGAGCTAATGTTGAGTCACGGAATATAGCTTTTCAAGCCGCAGTTCATAACGTGTACCGAGACTTCCTTGAACGATAGTGATGATGATGATGACATTGCAATGTTGGTTCAAAATTCAAAATTTCAAGTATAAAAAGCGGTCTAGTCATCATTCACTCCTCAAGTTAACAAATCTGAAAATTTTGAAGTTATATGTTTTAACTGCAATAAACTGGGTCATTATAAATCTAATTGTCCTTATCTTAAGCATGATAAAACATCTAAGCCTGCATTTCAGAAATATCCCAAGTATAAAGGTTTTGCTGCATGGGACAACAGCTCTGAATCTGATACAACTTCATTGAAAAATGAAAAGGCCAACATTTGTGTGGTCAATTCTGATTATGAATTAGATTCTGAGGTTGAAGTCCCTTCTCAGTCTAAAAATATCTTGCATTTTCTTTCCAGCATTCTAGCTACTAGACAACATCATGTGCGCAATGAAATTAATGAGTTAAAGCTAGAATTGGAAGAAAAAGATAAAATTGCATGCACTCTTAGAAACTCATTTCTTGAGATGGAATCTAAGTCCGAAGACTTGATCAATGAAAATGAGTCTTTAAAGGTTGAGATGTCTAAGCTCACACAAACCATTCAAAGGTTTGAAAATAGCTCTAAACAGCTTGATGAGCAACTCTCTTTATTTAAAGACCCTAAAGACAAAACCGGTCTTGGCTTCAAACCTTCCTTGGAAGAAGTTGTAGCTAAGCCTCCAGTTTTTGTCTCAAAAGGTAAAGAAAAAGTCTTTGAATCTAGACCCATTCATGTTGAGATAGCATCCAAGGCATCTACATCTTCCACGTCTATGAAATCACCCAAACATGCTTCATCTACACACTCGCACACCTCACAGCATGCTGATTACACTAAAGCTAAGTTTAGCTATGCTTCACCTCCTAGACATCATGTATTTCAGTATGATAGAAGAGCCTCTAGGAACACTACTCCTAGTAGTTCTACTTTTAACACTGGATCTGTTGCACCATCATTTCTGCATTTCAAAGATAATGCATAAAAGTTCCAAAGATTCCACGCAACATTTTTAGCATTCACATCAACAGCCAAACATCCTCGCTCAAGCTTTTCATAATTTGCATCCACCATTTCATCACACATCACCTCTATCATTTCAGCATACACATCCTCCATTTCATCCTACACCACCTCAAGCATTTCATCACTCATCTAGACTTTATGATGCTAGACTACACACACCACCACCCTACTCTCACATGTGTCCTCTCATGGCACCCATACATACATGGTTTCATGAGAACAATCATTTTGGTCAAGGTGCTCCTTATCCCCATCCGTTTTAGTTTGGCCTGTTTGGACCCGCTCCAAAGATTACTAGTACAGCTTATGGTACCAATTTTGGTCCAAGAAGTATTCCTAAGAAGCCTAAAATTAAGAAGGTTTGGGTACCTAAAAGTACTTTAGTTAATAAGACTAACCTTCCTGTATCTAAATTATTTAGAATTAATATGTGCTACCTCAGAGCATTAGTCTGATCTGTATTGTTTGGTATATGTATTTATGACTATTATGTTTTTCCTGTTCTATTTGTTAATAATAGATGTATGTGTATGCTTTATAAAGGTGCTGCAACTTTATATGTCGTGTGTTGTAAACTTTTTTTTGGCCATTTGTTTTATATCCAAAAATATATTTTTTTTTTAATCACTGAAATATATATATATATATATATATCACAAATTAGTCATCTACTCTCTCTCTCGCCCACATAAGATTGTTTTGATGTTTGTGTCATCTTTGTCCTTCGTGTTATAGCCGTTGCATTTTATCAAAATGTTAAACATGTCTCTATCTCGCAAAGATGTTTTCCATCCGTCTCAGATCGCCCTTTTCTAGACGTTGTATTCCTTCTTTGCACATACTTGTGTTATTTCACTTGAAATCTACTAACTCCTCTATTAAGTGTGCATATATATATGCCTCGGCTATTAATAGGATCAAACCAAGCAATCACAGATTGATAAAGCAATTCTGATTGAAAAATCAATTGAAAGAAATTGGAGCTAAGTGATTGCAGATTCACAAATGCAAATGAAATAACCTTGGTCATCTTTTGTTCTCAAACAACAACTCAAAGTCTCTCAAGGTGTTCTCAAGAGCTTGAAACAAGTGGAGAAGGTTGGAGCTAGAAGAAACAAGTAGAGTAGGAGTTAGGTTTGAGAGTTTGAGTGTTATTTCAGAGTGTCATTTGTGAGGTATCAAACATGTGGTGAGGATAGTCTTTGTACTCTTACACTTGAGTTTTTCAACTTGTATAAGTGAGGAAGATAGTGCTGTGTTTTCTATTCTTCATTGCTGTTTGGAGTTCATCAAGTCAAGGCAGGGCTGCTTGGAGCTTGGTGGTTCAACACACACAGCTTTGTGTGTTGAGTGGAGTGCCGAAGTACTGTGCTTAGAGGGCTCCAGTCTACACCTTTGACTTTGCCATCCGTGTTGTAGGCTTCGGTTGGGTAAACATTTGTACTGAACTTATAGCAGTAAAGATTTATAGTATAGATGTAGTGTTATACTTGAATCTTGACCTCAAGTGCTCTTTCTAAGCTTGGCTTAGATTCAACACTTGGTTGATTCAAGTAAAACATTGTTGACTGATTGTTTTTCTTGGATTGTTTGTTTTGTTTCACCTTAGGACATTGCATGCTTGTCTAAAGAACATAAAATCTGCTAAGTGTTCCCTCACCTAAACAACATAAACACTTAGGCAAATCTGCATGCTAGTTTATTCAACCTAACTGAATTAAAATCTGTTTGACTGCAACATGTTAAGCTGAACATAGATCACCTAGACAACTATGATAACTTAGTTTTCATATAGTTAAATTAAACAGTCTTCCGCCTGTTTAATTGACTGAAACTAAGTTGGAACTCTGTTTTGTGCTTTAATTGAAATTGAATCGAAAAATCGGTAATTACTCTATTCACCCCCCCCCCCCTCTCTAGAGTAATTGTTTGCGCATTTACGGTCCAACAATTGATATCAGAGAGAGGTCACTAGTTGTCTTGTTTCTGTACTAAACTGGGTCATTATAAATCTAATTGTCCTTATCTTAAGCATGATAAAACATCTAAACCTGCATTTCAGAAATATCCCAAGTATAAAGGTTTTGCTGCATGAGATAACAGCTCTGAATCTGATACAACTTCATTGAAAAATGAAAAGGCCAACATTTGTGTGGTCAATTCTGATTATGAATCAGATTCTGAGGTTGAAGTCCCTTCTCAGTCTAAAAATATCTTGCATTTTCTTTCCATCATTCTAGCTACTAGACAACATCATTTGCGTAATGAAATTAATAAGTTAAAGCTAGAATTGGAAGAAAAAGATAAAATTGCATGCACTCATAGAAACTCATTTCTTGAGATGGAATCTAAGTCCGAAGACTTGATCAATGAAAATGAGTCTTTAAAGTTTGAGATGTCTAAGCTCACACAAACCATTCAAATGTTTGAAAATAGCTCTAAACAGCTTGATGAGCAACTCTCTTTATTTAAAGACCCTAAAGACAAAACCGGTCTTGGCTTCAAACCTTCCTTGGAAGAAGTTGTAGCTAAGCCTCCAGTTGTTGTCTCAAAAGGTAAAGAAAAAGTCTTTGAATCTAGACCCATTCATGTTGAGATAGCATCCAAGGCTTCTACATCTTCCATTGCTATGAAATCACCCAAACATGCTTCATCTACACACTCGCACACCTCACAGCATGATGATTACACTAAAGCTAAGTTTAGCTATGCTTCACCTCCTAGACATCATGCATTTCAGTATGATATAAGAGCCTCTAGGAACACTACTCCTAGTAGTTCTTCTTTTAACACTGGATCTGTTGCACCATCATTTCCTGCATTTCAGCATAATGCATAACAGTTCCAGCATTCTACGCAACATTTTCAGCATTCACATCAACAGTTTCAGCATCCTGCTCAAGCTTTTCATAATTTGCATCCACCATTTCATAACACATCACCTCTATCATTTCAGCATACACATCCTCCATTTCATCCTACACCACCTCAAGCATTTCAGCACTCATCTAGACTTTATGATGCTAGACTACACACACCACCACCCTACTCTCACATGCGTCCTCGCATGGCACCCATACATACATGGTTTCATGAGAACAATCGTTTTGGTCAAGGTGCTCCTTATCCCCATCCGTTTTATTTTGGCTTGTTTGGACCGCTCCAAAGAAGATTACTAATACAAACTTATGGTACCAATTTTGGTCCAAGAAGTATATTCTAAGAAGCCTAAAATTAAGAAGGTTTGGGTACCTAAAAGTACTTTAGTTAATAAGACTAACCTTTCGTACCCAAAGATCTAAAGGGTACCAAGCTTATTTGTTTTAATTTTGCAGATCTCCCAAATAATCCAAAATCGTGAATTGGCTCGAATTGTATAATGCCGATCAACCGACATGCTTACAGCTTTCTTCATGATATCACCCTTGATATCTTCTTTCATTTCCACCATTGCCACAATCCATTTATTCTTTCGATCTCCTTCTGGTATCTACATTAGCTCTTACCATCATATTCTTCTTTGATATCTATATGATTTTTTATCAATCTTTACCCTCTATTAGTATCCTTCTTATATATTAATTGTCAAGTATTTTGTGTGTTAGTACTTTATAATAAGTTGTTTAAAACTTTGTTTCTTAACCCATTGATTAATTTTCAAACTAAGGGGGAGAGAAATGTGTAAAACTATTATTTTGCTAAGTATTAAAGCTTTGATTAAGGGGGGGTTTATCTCTTTAGTGATAGCTCATTTGTAGGGGGGGTTAAACCCCAAAATAAAGTTTTAAAAGTGATATTTTGAAAATAATCAATGGGGGAGAATTGTTGAGTATTTTGTGTTGATATATTTTAAAATATCTATTTTGAGATATGTCACATAATTACTCTTACAATTAATTATATTGTGACATGTTTGAAAATTATCTAGTATCTTTTTTATTTTTAGTGTCACATAATATAAGTGTCTTATCTTTATTATTATCTTCTTATTAATTTTACCTTATAATATTATTTATTTTATTATAGTGTCTTGTTATTTTTCTATTATATTAAGGCCTGCCCTCTTTCCTATTTTCGGCCAGCTTCATTTTTTTAAACCGAGCCCATTTCTTTTCTAAGTATTTTAGCCCAATTTAACTAACCTAATATCCATATAAACAAATACTCTCTACACCCTTTTATCCCATTATTTTTGCCGCACCCCCTCTACCCGAAATTGCCTAGAAACCTCCCCCCACTTTCTCATCTGTCTTTATCTATTCTCTTGTTTCCATACAAGAACCCTTAATTGCTCCTGCTAAACAAAACGTCTCTATTCTCTACACCTTTTTCTGCAAATCGAAACATCTCATTTCTTCTTCTTTACCCGATGAATATCCTTTCTTCTATATTCGGTTTCAAGATGAAGAACTGATTTGCTCTATTGTCTCTCTCTTTCCGATTTAGAAGAAAAAGCTCTATTCTTTTCTCGATTCCTGCAATACAGCATCGGAATCCACCATGATTCTACCCGACGAGTTGATGTCCCCGCAAAACCGATTCTAGTCTTTGTGAAGGCGAGCTATGGAGAAAAGCATCGATCTTGATCTTTGAAAAGACATGTTGAGACCGATGAGGTTAAAACCGAGGTCAATGATGCTAAGTAAAGCAAATCTACACTTCTTGGTTCAAAAAAGGTAATATCTTTCCCTTTAATATGGTAAATCACTGAACTCGTTTTGTCCTCTTCTCGTTTTGTCCATAGCTGTGAATGCATGCTCTTTTGTTTGATAAAGGTCGAACCTTTATGTTCTAATGTGCTCTCACATGCTCAGTCTCAGTCCTTGTCAGCTTTTGCCTTAATCTCATTTTGGTTCTAAGTATCCGAGTCTAATTTTGTATGAATCGAATTTTGTGTGTCCTTGTCTTAAGTGTTTCTTGCATGTCATGCTCTGAAATTTTGTAAAGATCGAATCTTTATGTGTAGCATATGTATTTAGTGGTGCAGATCATTTATATACATAAATGTCTTTCTCGTGTCATGTTTCTAAATTATTTAGTATTAATATGTGCTACCTTTGAGCATTAGTCTGATCTGTATTGTTTGGTATATGTATTTATGACTATTATGTTTTTCATGTTCTATTTGTTTGTCATATAAATATATGCATGCTTAAAACATGTTCAGCTCCAATAATAATAGATGTATATGTATGCTTTATAAAGGTGCTGCAACTTTATATGTCGTGGTCTTGTAAACTTTTTTTCGCCATTTGTTTTATATCCAAATATATATATATATATATATATATATATATATATATATATATATATATATATATATATATCACAGATTAGTCATCTACTCTCTCTCTCTCTCCCACATAAGATTGTTTTGATGTTTGTGTCATCTTTGTCCTTTGTGTTATAGCCGTTGCATTTTATCAAAATGTTAAACATGTCTCTATCTGCAAAGATGTTTTCCTTCTGTCTGTATCTGCCCTTTTCTAGCCGTTGTATTCCTTGCTGCACATACTTGTGTTATTTCACTTGAAATCTACTAACTCCTCTATTAAGTGTGCAGTATATATATGCCTCAGCTATTAATAGGATCAAACCAAGCAATCACAGATTGATAAAGCAATTACAGATTGAAAAATCAATTGAAAGAAATTGGAGCTAAGTGATTGCAGATTCACAAATGCAAATGAAATAACCTTGGTCAGTCTTTTGTTCTCAAACAACAACTCAAAGTCTCTCAAGGTGTTCTCAAGAGCTTGAAACAAGTGGAGAAGCTTGGAGCTAGAAGAAACAAGTAGAGTAGGAGTTAGGTTTGAGAGTTTGAGTGTTATTTCAGAGTGTCATTTGTGAGGTATCAAACATGTGGTGAGGATAGTCTTTGTACTCTTACACTTGAGTTTTTCAACTTGTATAAGTGAGGAAGAGAGTGTTGTGTTTTCTATTCTGTATTCTTTGTTTGGGAGTTCATCAAGTCAAGCGTGGCTGCTCGGAGCTTGGGGTTCAACACACACAGCTTTGTGTGTTGAGTGGAGTGCCAAGGATCAGTACTTAGAGGCTCAAGTCTGCACCTTTTACTTTGCCATCCGTCTTTGTAGGCTTCGTTGGGTAAACCTTTGTATCTTGAACTTATAGCAAAAAGATTTATAGTATAGATGTAGTGTTATACTTGAATCTTGACCTCAAGTGCTCTTTCTAAGCTTGGCTTAGATTCAACACTTGGTTGATTCAAGTAAAACATTCTTGACTGATTGTTTTGCTTGGATTGTTTGTTTTGTTTCACCTTAGAACATTGCATGCTTGTCTAAAGAACATAAAATCGCTAAGTGTTCCTCACCTAAAAACATAAACACTTAGGCAAATCTGCAAGCTAGTTTATTCAACCTAACTGAATTAAAAACTGTTTGACTGCAACATGTTAAGCTGAACATAGATCACCTAGACAACTAGGATAACTTAGCTTTCATATAGTTAAATTAAACAGTCTTCCCTTTGTTTAATTGATCAAACTAAGTTGGAACTCGTTTTGTGCTTTAATTGAAATTGAATCGAAAAATCGGTAATACTCTATTCGCCCCCACTCTGTAGTAATTGTTTTGCTCGCTTACGGTCCAACAATTGATATCGAGAGAGGTCACAAGTTGTCTTGTTTCTACTAAACTGGGTCATTATAAATCTAATTGTCCTTATATTAAGCATGATAAAACATCTAAGCCTGCATTTCAGAAATATCCCAAGTATAAAGGTTTTGCTGCATGGGATAATAGCTCTGAATCTGATACAACTTCATTGAAAAATGAATGGCCAACATTTGTGTGGTCAATTCTAATTATGAATCAGATTCTGAGGTTGAAGTCCCTTCTCAGTCTAAAAATATCTTGCATTTTCTTTCCAGCATTCTAGCTACTAGACAACATCATTTGCGTAATGAAATTAATGAGTTAAAGCTAGAATTGGAAGAAAAAGATAAAATTGCATGCACTCTTAGAAACTCATTTCTTGAGATGGAATCTAAGTCCGAAGACTTGATCAATGAAAATGAGTCTTTAAAGTGTGAGATGTCTAAGCTCACACAAACCATTCAAAGGTTTGAAAATAGCTCTAAACAGCTTGATGAGCAACTCTCTTTATTTAAAGACCCTAAAGACAAAACCGGTCTTGGCTCAAACCTTCCTTGGAAGAAGTTGTAGCTAAGACTCCAGTTTTTGTCTCAAAAGGTAAAGAAAAAGTCTTTGAATCTAGACCCATTCATGTTGAGATAGCATCCAAGGCTTCTACATCTTCCACTTCTATGAAATCACCCAAACATGCTTCATCTACACACTCGCACACCTCACAGCATGCTGATTACACTAAAGCTAAGTTTAGCTATGCTTCACCTCCTAGACATCATGCATTTTAGTATGATAGAAGAGCCTCAAGGAACACTACTCCTAGTAGTTCTACGTTTAACACTGGATCTGTTGCACCATCATTTCCTGCATTTCAGCATAATGCATAATGATTCCACATTCTACGCAACATTTTCAAAGATTCACATCAACAGCTTTGACATCCTGCTCAAGCTTTTCATAATTTGCATCCACCATTTCATCACACATCACCTCTATCATTTCAGCATACACATCCTCCATTTCATCCTACACCACCTCAAGCATTTCAGCACTCATCTAGACTTTATGATGCTAGACTACACACACCACCACCCTACTCTCACATGCGTCCTCGCATGGCACCCATACATACATGGTTTCATGAAAACAATCGTTTTGGTCAAGGTGCTCCTTATCCCCATCCGTTTTATTTTGGCCTGTTTGGACCCGCTCCAAAGATTACTAAGTCTGACTTATGGTACCAATTTTGGTCCAAGAAGTATTCTTTCGATCTCATTCTGGTATCTACATTATCTCTTACCATCATATTCTTCTTTGATATCTATATGATTTTTGATCAATCTTTACCCTCTTTTAGTATCCTTCTTATATACTAATTGTCATGTATTTTGTGTGTTAGTACTTTATAATAAGTTGTTTAAAACTTTGTTTCTTAACCCATTGATTAATTTTCAAACTAAGGGGAGAGAAATGTGTAAAACTATTATTTTGCTAAGTATTAAAGCTTTGATTAAGGGGGGTTTATCTTTTTAGTGATAGCTCCTTTGTAGGGGGAGTTAAACCCCAAAATAAAGTTTTAAAAGTGATATTTTGAAAATAATCAAAGGGGGAGAATTGTTGAGTATTTTGTGTTGATATATTTTAAAATATCTATTTTGAGATATGTCACATAATTACTCTTACAATTAATTATATTGTGACATGTTTGAAAATTATCTAGTATCTTTTTTATTTTTAGTGTCACATAATATAAGTGTCTTATCTTTATTATTATCTTCTTATTAATTTTACCTTATAATATTATTTATTTTATTATAGTTTCTTGTTATTTTTCTATTATATTAAGGTATGCCCTCTTTCATATTTTCGGCCAGCTTCATTTTTTTTAAACCGAACCCATTTCTTTTCTAAGTATTTTAGCCCAATTTAACTAACCTAATATCCATATAAACAAATACTCTCTACACCCTTTTATCCCATTATTTTTGCCGCACCCCCTCTACCCGAAATTGCCTTGAAACCTCCCCCCACTTTCTCATCTGTCTTTATCTATTCTCTTGTTTCCATACAAGAACCCTTAATTGCTCCTGCTAAACAAAACGTCTCTATTCTCTACACCTTTTTTCTGCAAATCGAAACGTCTCATTTCTTCTTATTTACCCGATGAATACCCTTTCTTCTATATTCGGTTTCAAGACGAAAAACTGATTTGCTCTATTGTCTCTCTCTTTCCGATTTAGAAGAAAAAGCTCTATTCTTTTTTGATTCCCTGCAAAACCTGGCATCGAAATCCACCATGATTCTACCCGACGAGTTGATGTCCCTGCAAAACCGATTCTAGTCCTGTGAAGGCAGAGCTATGGAGAAAAACATCGATCTTGATGCTGAAAAAGACATGTTGAGACCGATGAGATTAAAACCGAGGTCAATGATGCTAAGTAAATCAAATCTACACTTCTTGGTTCAAAAAAGGTAATATATTTCCCTTTAATATGGTAAATCACTGAACTCGTTTTGTCCTCTTCTCGTTTGTCCATAGCTGTGAATGCATGCTCTTTTGTTTGATAAAGGTCGAACCTTTATGTTCTATTGTGCTCTCACATGCTCAGTCTCAGTCCTTGTCAGCTTTTGCCTTAATCTCATTTTGGTTCTAAGTATCCGAGTCTAATTTTGTATGAATCGAATTTTGTGTGTCCTTGTCTTAAGTTTTTCTTGCATGTCATGCTCTGAAATTTTGTAAAGATCGAATCTTTATGTGTAGCATATGTATTTCGTGTGCAGTATCATTTATATACATAAATGTCTTTCTCGTGTCATGTTTCTAAATTATTTAGTATTAATATGTGCTACCTTTGAGCATTAGTCTGATCTGTATTGTTTGGTATATGTATTTATGACTATTATGTTTTTCCTGTTCTATTTATTTGTCATATAAATATATGCATGCTTAAAACCTGTTCAGCTCCAATAATAATAGATGTATATGTATGCTTTATAAAGGTGCTGCAACTTTATATGTCGTGTGCTGTAAACTTTTTTTTGGCCATTTGTTTTATATCCAAAAAAATATATATATATATATATATATATATATATATATATATATATATATATATATATATATATATATATATATATATATATATTTTCAATGTTTAAAAATATATATATATATATATATATATATATATATATATATCATCATTATTAGTCATCTACTCTCTCTCTCTCCCACATAAGATTGTTTTGATGTTTGTGTCATCTTTGTCCTTTGTGTTATAGCCGTTGCATTTTATCAAAATGTTAAACATGTCTCTATCTGCAAAGATGTTTTCCTTCTGTCTGTATCTGCCCTTTTCTAGCCATTGTATTCCTTGCTGCACATACTTGTGTTATTTCACTTGAAATCTACTAACTCATCTATTAAGTGTGCAGTATATATATGCCTCAGCTATTAATAGGATCAAACCAAGCAATCACAGATTGATAAAGCAATTACAGATTGAAAAATCAATTGAAAGAAATTGGAGCTAAGTGATTGCAGATTCACAAATGCAAATGAAATAACCTTGGTCAGTCTTTTGTTCTCAAACAACAACTCAAAGTCTCTCAAGGTGTTCTCAAGAGCTTGAAACAAGTGGAGAAGCTTGGAGCTAGAAGAAACAAGTAGAGTAGGAGTTAGGTTTGAGAGTTTGAGTGTTATTTCAGAGTGTCATTTGTGAGGTATCAAACATGTGGTGAGGGTAGTCTTTGTACTCTTACACTTGAGTTTTTCAAATTGTATTAGTGAGGAAGAGAGTGCTGTGTTTTCTATTCTGTATTGTTGTTTGGAGTTCATCAAGTCAAGGCAGGGCTGCTCGGAGCTTGGGGGTTCAACACACACAGCTTTGTGTGTTGAGTGGAGTGCCGAAGGACTGTACTTAGAGGGCTCAAGTCTGCACCTTTTACTTTGCCATCCGTGCTGTAGGCTTCGGTTGGGTAAACCTTTGTCTTGAACTTATAGCGAGAAAGATTTATAGTATAGTCAGTAGTGTTATATTTGAATCTTGACCTCAAGTGCTCTTTCTAAGCTTGGCTTAGATTCAACACTTGGTTGATTCAAGTAAAACATTCTTGACTGATTGTTTTGCTTGGATTGTTTGTTTTGTTTCACCTTAGAACATTGCATGCTTGTCTAAAGAACATAAAATCTGCTAAGTGTTCCCTCACTTAAACAACATAAACACTTAGGCAAATCTGCATGCTAGTTTATTCAACCTAATCAATTAAAATCTTTAATGATCAGCAACATGTTAAATTTGAACATAGATCACCTAAACAACTAGGATAACTTAGCTTTCATATAGTTAAATTAAACAGTCTTCCGCCTGTTTAATTGACTGAAACTAAGTTAGAACTCTGTTTTGTGCTTTAATTGAAATTGAATCGAAAAATCGGTAATTACTCTATTCACCCCCCCCCCCCCTCTTGCTTACTCGTCACTGGTAATGATGTTGCTAGAATCAAGAATTTTGTTAGTTATCTGAATTCCAGGTTTGCTCTTAAGGATTTACGTCATATGCATTATTTTCTGGGGTACAGCGGTGAGAAACCACAATGGGTTGTTCTTATCTCAACATGTTTATGCTCAATAGTTGTTGGAGAGGCTAAAGTTTGGAGAACCTAAAACCCTGTCCTACCCTTTTGGTTGTCACTTCAAAAGTGCCTCCATCTACAGAACTTATGAAGAATCCTACTCTATACAGAAGTACAGTGAGAGCTTTACAATAGCTGACATTCACCAGGCCTGACCTGGCCTATGTAGTGAATTCCTTGAGTCAACACGTGTAGGCACCTACAGTCACACACTGGCAATATGTCAAGCATCTACTGAGATATGTAAAAGGCACTTTGTATCATGGCTTTCTGTATAAAGCCTCCCAACCTCTGCATATTCATGCCTTCAGTGATGCTGTCTGGGCATATGATAAAGAAGATAGAAGATCCATAGCAAGATATTGTATTTATCTTGAAGGCTATCTCGATTTCTGGTCTTCAAAAAAGCGACATGTGGTTTCCGTGTCCTCCACGAAATCGTAAAACAGGCACTAGCCAATGCAACTTTTGAAACACAATGATTACTTAATGTCTTGTCTAGACTAAAGATCAAACCAAAGAACCAAACTTTGTGTTATGGTGTGACAATTTGAGAGCCGCTCGTTAGCTCACAACCCAATTATGCATTCGAGAATCAAGCATGTGGAGTTAAATGTACATTTTGTCGAGAGAAAAAGTGATGCGTGGTTCCATGACAAAGGCAATATATACCATCATGTGATCAAGTAGCGATTCCCTATACCAAACCTCTCACCGATGCTACAATGTTTGCTTCTTTCAGGCACAAATTAAATGTAGTCAATGCCCCATTCAATTTGAGGGGGGATGTTATGTTGAAATAGTGTCCTAAACCCAATCGGGTTGGACCGGATTCGACCGGGTCGGATCATTTCTACTATTTCTTTATGTTTATATATTTGTTAAATGACTTTTTTGTTATTATATATATGTTCGTTTAACCGACCAATTATGATATTGTATATATGATAACATCCTTAGTGTCAAATTGTGAAAGAGAAATCATAATGGTGATTATGGTTGATGAGATCTCAACTCGCTTTAAAAGGTTTGATACTTAAATGTCTCTAGTCGTATGTGCTATTAAACAGGACATTAATAGTACGTTTAGACTAGCACGTATTGGATTTCTTCTATCTTATTGAAGGTAGGGATATATCTCGTCTATCAAAGTGTTGAGACACTTGGACTGTACGTGGACGTGTATTAGAGAATGCGTACGTTAGACTGGCCCACTTACTTTATTAAGTGTCGTACTATGTGGCGGTTGTGTAATTATCCTAAGACCACAGTCTCCATGGCATCACGGTATGGATTGTCATACTTTGACACTATTGAGGTTTCCCCTAGCCATGGGGTGATCATGCGGTAATGATTGGGTGTGATACTGAAGCATGCGTGGATTCATGTCGCTCGTCCGGAAATCGCGTATCCTATGATTAGGAGTAAATATCCGAAAAGGCCTTCTTATAAGGAATGTCTTATTTTCAAAGTCTTTGCAAGGCGGAAGTAATATGTTACTTCGAGATAGTAGGATGTCCAGATTATAAAATACGGTCGTTGATGTTTGACACTCGACGTACGACCGTATGGATATTATTATAGCGATATGATTATATTTACACGGTAACTATTTCACATTAAAGGTAGTAGTCATTGACTATTCCGATGATTGGGGGTCACGGTGTGTTGCTAGACGTTATTCCGTGATCGTTAAGTATGAAGGGTATTTAGTAAATGCACTTTGTGCCTACGGCCAACATATTCGGAAGTCTATCAGGTCACACACATAAGAACATCTAGCCGGATTAAAACGCGGTTATAGAGATAACCAAATAAGGAAAGGTTTATCTCGACTATAAAGTGTTATAGTGATAAATTAATTCGGTGGTATTTATGTATTATGAATAAATCAAATACAAGATATTAATTATATTGATAAATATATCTATAATGTATATGTCTGTCGGAATTATTTGTGGATATTGATACACATGTATTTCACAAATTAATTAATCATAGCATTACATTAATTAAGAATATTCCAGAAGTCAATTTATTGGCACATAGGCGCAAGTTTTAGTGTATAAGATACACTTGGATTGTGCAATTTAATTAATAAAATTACCATATATTAATATTAGATATTAATAGATTTGCATAAATTGATTTATGATAATAAGATAAAGATAGTCAATATTAGATATTGACAATATCTTGAAAATATTTAATATAAGATATTAAATTAAATGAGATAAATCAATCAAATATATTTTCCTTATTTTACTAGTAAAAGATTTTCTTTCTCATCAATCTACTGGAAGCTTCTCCCAATCAGATTAGGATTGACAAGGGGCGCACCACCCTCTATATAATAGAGAGGTTGGCTAGCTCTTTTGTACATCACAATTCCAAGAGATTAATAGTTCTTGTGAAAAATACGAGAGCTTCTTAGAGAGAGAAAATATCGGTATAGCAACCGAGTTTTTATGGTGGCAATCCATGATGGGATTCCACAGGGCCGTTCGTGTGGATCAACGGTAGAGGCCGAACACTTGGGCGGCTTCGTGCAGAAACTACAATTGTAGACAAAGCATCGATCCAATTGGATCAACCAAGATATTCTCTTGTTTACTTCTTTTATGCTTGTTGCTTAAACGAAGTCGATCTTGGGTTAATAGGATATAAATTTTAAATTCCGCTACGTTTCGCGTAGATTTCTCAACATGTTAGAGTATAAGGGTCCTAATGTAATTACTGAGAAGTAGGGTAAGTTATTGTTGTGTACACCTAGAAAAAGGTTGTTATGTAATGGGTCACATATATACTCTGAAAATGACTGTAGTAATGATTATGGAGAATTAATTATTCTCCGTGTTTCTGGTGTTCTCTCTCATATTTTACAACGTTAATTAAAATCATCGTGAAAGAAATAAACGTTCTAGAAAATCCCAATGAAATAAGAGCAAAATGTATAGATGATCCAAGCCAAATCATATATTAGGATTAGTCATTGCAATGCTCTAGCTATCTATCATGCAAGAGAGTCTCTGAGAGGTTTGGTAAGAAATTCCAAGGGAGAAATTCTTCGAAGTTATTTCATGAAGTTTGATGGGAAATATAATGTAGTCATTGGCGAGGCTAAAACTTGGGGCTGTTAGGAAATCACTAGTTTATGCAACGGAATTAAAATTTGATTTCCGATCCCAAGATCGACTCCGTTTAAAACAATAAACATGTTAAGTAGTAGACGGTGAATACCTCGTTTGATCTATAAGATCGAAGCTTTGACGGTCTATGGAGAGTAATCGTGCACGCAAGCCGTCCACGTGTCCGGCCTCTATCAATATCCACACGAGCATCTCACCGGAATCCTTTTTGGATTGCTACTAGAAAAACCCAGTTTCTAGACTGGCCTTTTCTCTCCCTAAATACTCTCTCTTTTTCATAAAAATTCTGAACTATTGGAATTGTGATATAAAAAAGAGCTAGTCACCCCTTGCTTATATAGGGGTGTGGTGCGCACCATGTGTCTCCCATTCCCAATGGGAAAAACTTCTGAGTGGAGTAGGGAGAAAGAAAACATTTAACTAGTAAAATAAGAAAAATGAATATTCTAGATTTATCTCATTTAATTTAATATCTCATATTAAATAAATCCAAAATATTGTCAATATCTAATATTGACTATCTTTAATATATTACCATAAATCAATTTATACATGTATATATTGCACATATAAATCTATAATAACATAATACTATAATTAATTAATTTGCAAAATCCATGTGTATCATATACACATGTCATTTGTGCCTCATATAGCCATTAATTGGCTTCCGAAATATTCTTAATTAATTAACATAATTAATCTCTTGTATTTAATTTATTCATAATAAATAAATACCACAATATTAATTTAATCACTATAACATTTTATAGTCGAGACAAATTTTCCTTATTTGGTTATCACTATAACCGCATTTTAATCCGGCTAGATTTTTTATGTGTGTGACCCAATAGGCTTCTGAATATGTTGGCCGTAGGCATAAAGTGCATTTACTAAAATACCCTGCATACCTAATGATTACGAAATAGCGTCTAGCAACACATCGTGACCCCCAATCATCAGAAGAGTCAAAAGCGATAAGTACTACCTTTCATGTGAAACAGTTACCGTGTAAATAGAATTCTATCGTTGTTACAATATCAATACAATCGCTTCTCGAGTGTCAATGCATCAACGATCGTATCTTATAATCTGGATATCATGCTCTCTCGGAATAGCTCATTTACACCCACTTTGCAAAGATTCACGAGAGCTAGACATTCCTTATAAGAAGGTCATTTCGGATATTTACTCCTACTATTGTTTCCGTGCCTATATATTGTTTTTCTAAAAGAAAAAAATTATATGATACGGAAGTGCTATCATATGATTTCCTTAAAAAAAAATACACGCGAGTCCAATTGGCGTATCTTCACGAAAGGCTTAGAAACATCAATTTAAATTTTTGTTACGAGTTGGATGTTTATGATCTTGCGCTTTCCAACTCAAGGGATTACGGAAATTATAGTGTTATTGTTATTATTTGTATGCTAAGGGCATTTATGCCATTATGTGTAAATTAGGGCTCCTTGTTTGAGTGTATAAATACTGGATGTAATTGTGAATGAGAGATATGAAAAAAAAAATCTTTTTGATCTACCAATCTTGTTAAAATCAAGCGCTTACCATTCTACTAAAATCAATTGGTGTTAGTAAATGTGCTACTATATTTCCTTATACATTAAGAGTGTGACAATCTATCCCAACAATCCCCCTCAAGCCACGAATGATCTCCCAATAAAATAAATATGAACTACATTACATGAACTTACTTATATATTATCATATTTGTCATACTTATCATATCGAAGTGAATTTACCACATGTTACATTCTAACGATATACATTATGTTAATTATATCCCAGCATCTAGTCATCCTAGGTGCAAACATGATGCCTACTGTTCTAAACATGATCCCGTAAAAAAAACCTGCATAATGCACACACAAGCATACATGACATTTAGAACACACTTATTTTATAAAATAATGAATATATAGCATGTAAAGACGATGCTATCCACATTAGTTTGATTTATAATTTTACGATGTAATTTTAAATAAATGGAGGATATAGATGTTGTTTAAATAAATTATTTGGTTTTATAAGAATAATAAAAACAAAAATGTAACATATGCTTGTATAATAATTAATAAATGATCCGTTTGGACATGGTTCAAATGGGGAGGGGGAGGGAAGGGGAGGGGGGGTTACTATTTGTTTTAAAAAAAAATCGGTTGATATTGTGTTTTGATTGTTTCTTATCAATATCAATATTCATATGAATAGGCATTGTCCGGGTAGTCCCGTGGCCTTTTAACCCGGGTATCTGAATTTGAGTTCCGATAGAAACAAAAAAGTGTGCGTGCGTATATTTTATTTTTTCAAAAAAAAAATTATTTAATACCGGTAGCGCTATCATATGTTTTCCTTTAAAAAATAAAAAAAATAAAAAATAAAAAATAAAAAAAACTTTTTTCATTAATCGTTCCAATTGTAAGATTATTATTAATATTAGTTTTGCCGGAAGCGCTATTATATGATTTTCATTTTCATCATGCAACTGAATAACTAAAAAATACCGGCCCAAACGAGCTCAACTCACATTTGCGGGCTAAAACCCGGTGCAAAAACCGCGTTATTTGTCGACCCGACTCCTTCATCGACGACGATACCTCCAGCCATCGCCGATCAAGGCTTCTAACATCGTTCGTTTGCTCGTTATTTGTTTTCTATAAGGTAAACTGCATGTTCGTAATTATTTGAGCTTAATTAATCGAGTTTTAATGGTTTTTTTTTCGGTATCGGGAATTTTTGTCAATGTTTTCTATGTTGCTGTTTGTGTCGAATTTAGTGTAGAATATGTTTCAAAACCCTAATTGAACCCTAAATTGATCAGTTTTTGTTGATTGATTAATGATTGGAACATATTTGGTATCGTGCCATGATTGGATCATGTGGTTCGGCCGGATTTTTCATTGATCATTTTTGTGTTATTTTATTTTTAGCGAATTATGCTGGTGCATTTTTGTTATATTTCGGATGTTAAATTGTGATGTGATGCAATCAGAATTTAGATAAGTTTTCTGAATCAGAGTATTTGGATCATATCGATGGTTGAGCTCGAGCAGTTGGTTAAATGTAAAAACGACATCATGTTGAATTATTTTTTTGATTTCTGAGCTTGTTTAAGAGATCTTAGCTTTGTAACAGGAACATAATTGATGTGATGAGTGAATGCTGCAATATTGAGCTGGTTGATCAAAAGAATGCACTGGCTGCAGGCTTCGCTCGAAGGTGATGACATGAATAAATGCTAAAACTAGTTCAAGAACTTTGCTAACTGTTATGGGTGCAATTGATTCGACCTTTTTAACTGGGGAAAGCATTCTTGTTTGGGAAGTGTGTCGTATCAGCTGTGAACTACAATGAACTTCTTGGAGGGTTGACTAGCCTGTAACTACTTTTGTTATATCAGACATGTCAATATCTGCTTCCTTTGATTTTCGGTTTATCTTGATCATGACGTTTGTACAGTTTCGTCTGCTTTTCATATCTTAATCTCTCTTAGCGGTGTTTTGGTCTTTCTGGATAAAGAGTTTCAGTTCAAATTAATAGCTGAGAAGGCTTATTTGAGCTTGATTTTGACATGAACTCTGTTCTACTTGTTAGGATTACAATTTATTAGTTTTTCTCTTTCTTTTCCAGGTATCTTGTTTTTGTCGCATGCTATCTATTGAAGGTTTATCCTGGGATTTTATGGTATGTGATAATTCAGTTTTGCCATGCACGTCTGTCATAAGGGATTCCACAAGATAGATAAAGTCTGGAAACTGTTGCGATGTCAGCATCTAGCAAATTGGATTTGTCTTCTAGCAGCCCAGATAGGCTGTTATACACTTCTGTACAGCGTAGTTCCAATGGAGCAGCTTCAATGGATAGATCAGCTAGCTTCAGAGAAAATAGGGACAGCCCCATATTACCTAACATTTCAAGAGGTGGTTCATCTGCAACTCAAGGAGATATTGCAGCTTTCTTGCAGTGCTTGCGTTTTGATCCAAAACAAATGGTTACAAACCACAAGCTTAATCGGCCTGTGGATTTTAAGCGACTTGTGTGTCTTTCCCTTGGAGTACCGACAGAAGAGTCTTCATCTATGCCTTCAAAAGGCAAATCGATTTCTTCTCCATCGCCTGAGGAATTCCGACGGCTCAAGGCTTCACTTCGAGAGAGTTGCACTAAGGCTAGGTAGTGTTTCAATGCTGATGTTCTTTTTTTTTTTTTTTCACACAACGATGTGTAAGAGGCATTATTATTGAACTGACTTTATATCATCCACTACTAGGGAACGAGTAAAGATATTCAACGAGTCACTATCTGGAATGAACAAGTTGTTTCCAACCATCCCATCAAGAAAGAGATCACGGCCAGACGCAGGATGTAATGATCGATCTAACCCATTGTATCCGCCTGATAGATCAATTTCAGGACCAAACATTGCCAAGATGGTGTCACAAAATCAAGCCAGTACAAGTGGCTTTGAATTAGAGCAAAAATTGAAAGAAGGGATTGAAGGCGTCCCAAGCAAACGCACTAGAACTTCTATGGTGGATCCTAGGGTTCGTACTTCATTGCTTTATACAGACACTACTTCCTTGGTTTGTCATTCTTGATAGTGTAATTCTGTTTGTAGCGATTTTATAATGTGTAATCATAACTACTAGTTCTGAGGCTGTTTCCTTCAAGTGTTTTAGACTAGTAGACTGTATAATTAGTGTTCTCAATGATATGCGCTGCTCCTTTTAGAATCCTTCTGACCTCATCTAATGATTATGTGTTTTGGCTGATATTCTAACATTTCTACTTAGTGCAAAGAAGGTTTCTCCTTTTTCGTTGCGATTCATTTCAATATTTCAGTTGCTCTTCAGCTTGAAGTGTTTTTTAGTTCTATAGTTCCTTGTTAAATTTGTTTTTTGGCAATTCTCTTTAATTGTTTTTATTTCCGTGATTTCTTTATTTCTGGCAGATCTCCAGCTTTTCATGTTTATTTCTTCATCTAAATCACAGCATTAGTTTTTGCGACATTTTGTAATACAGCTGAAATTTGTGCTGTTGGTTTTAGATGGATGCAAGGACAAATACTTCTTCACGGCCAGCAGGAGTTCTGGATAGAGATAAAGAGGTGTTAAAATCCCAAACATTAGCTCAGTCTCGAGTGAGGATAGAATGTTGCATGTAGCTGTCGATGGTTGGGAGAAGTCAAAGATGAAGAAAAACGCTCTGGAATAAAATCAGATGTTGCAGGAAGCTCTGCAGCTACAAAACCTGATGGGTCCAGGGATACGAGACAAGGGATGCAACGACTTCTTACTGATCCTCGATCAAGGATAACTGATACCCACGGCTTCAGGTACTTGTTTTTGTGGTGCTGCAGATCTTACATATTAAAAGCGTAAGATTTTTTATGCAGTCATCTTTTTGGTTGAAATATGTTAGTCTCAAGTTGATAGACTGTGTTTGAAGTACTTGATACCAATCATTGTTCTATCAATATTATGTGAATGAAGTGATCATAAATGGAAATATGGGGACTGGTTTATGTTCTTGGGACTATCGAAAAGAAGATTGCTATGGATGAGAGCATAGGAAAATATGCATTAATATGTCTTCTATATGAAGTATTTCTCTCAAATCCACACTTAATTGACCTCGCTTGCATTTCTGTTTTTTATATTTTTGTTCAAAGTTGAGAGCTTCTTTCTTTCCAATTATGTTGGTAAATTAACCAAGTTTGTTCGCTTCATGATTATCATGTGTAAATGATCATGCAGAACTAGTGTTGCTAATGGAGGTGTTGCAAAAGTGGATGGTCATGCACAACAAATGGGTTCAGGCACGCGCGTGTCTCGTGCTGAGCAGGATAATATCCCTCTGCTCATTAATAAAAAAGATCGTGCCCTAGAGAAAGAAAAAGTGAACCTCAAAGCTATTAACAAGTATGGCAAGCAATAATAGCTTTGTTTATGTCATTTATCTTGAAGTGATTATGATAACCCTTTTATTTTTCTTTTCCACCTTTCTTCTCCCATAGTTTTCATCATCATTTTTATGAGCCATGATATATTCTACTTACGCAAATGAGTGCATTCCCAATTTCACTTTGAGTTTCTCATGTAAATCATGCATTCATTTGTTGTCCTGTGAAAAACAGGAGTAATGCTCGTGATGACTTAAGCTCAGGCAGTCCTACATCAAGCACAAAACTGAATGCACGTGCTCGAGCTCCACGGTCAGGTTCAAGTGTTGGACTAAAGTTATCACCTTCAGTTTCACATGCAAATTCTGGTAGTGATTGGGAACTTTCTCAATGTACAAGCAAAGTAACTACTCCAACTGGAATCAACAGTCGTAAACGCACAGTATCCGTGAGATCTTCATCACCTCCAGTTGCTCAGTGGGCTACTCATAGGCCTCAGAAGATATCTAGATCTGCCAGAAGGTCTAATTTTATACCCATTCTTCAGAGCGATGACGGATCCCCTGCCTTGGATACTGCAGCTGGCAATGAAAGACTCTTTATTGGGAGCTCTCCTCAACCGGGAAAATTCAAAGGTGACCACTTGTCTTCTTCCACATTATCTGAGAGTGAGGAATCAGGACCTTCTGAACTGAAGCCAAAAGTGAAGTCTAAAAAGTCTGATGATATGGATGAAAAATCTGTGCACAATGTCCAGAAGATGTCAACCATGATGTTACCACCTAGGAAAATTAAGAACATCAACAGTGAAGATTCTGGAGATGGCATTCGGCGTCAGGGGCGGACAGGCAGGGGGTTTACTTCGGCTAGGTCTCTCATGCCTTTGGGCGTTGAAAAACTTGGTAATGTTGGAAAACCAAAACAACTTAGAAGTGTCAGACTTGGTTCTGAGAAGGCTGAAAGGTTAAGTCTTTGTTTTTCATTGGTGTTTTCTTCTCTTGTTGGAACTCAAAATCAGAATGCTCTTTGGTCTCTAGTTCAGGCTTCTTATAGTTTGTGAATTTTGTTCTCAGCAGGACAGGTCGGCCACCTAGTCGAAAGCTCTCTGATCGTAAGGCTTACTCTCGTCAGAAGCATACTATGGTTAGTGCTTCAGCAGATTTTCTAGGTAATTACTTTTTCCATACTGGGCTTGACTAATTCTCACTATCTTTAATTTGTTTCTCTAATTCTTTTACGTTATGTAGATGATGGCCATGAAGAGCTTCTTGCTGCTACAAATGCTGTTGTTAATCCAGGTAATGCTTTTATTGGGATTGGTATTCATTTGTACTTATGAAATTGATACAACTTCTGATCCATTATCTGCTGCAGCCCAAGCCCTTTCATCCCCATTTTGGTCGCAGATGGAGCCACTGTTTCGTTTCATATCTGAAGGGGACTTGTGCTTTTTAAAACAACAGGTTAGGAATTACTTTTCTTATATTTTTTAAAGCATGAAAAGATGAACACTTTTCATTTATCATTTTTTTCATGGGGGCACCATCATGAATGATTTCCGTTTGTATTAATGTCATTCCTATGGTAAAAATGAAGGCCTTTTGTTTCTGACATCTTCTCATGGACAAACTTATCATCAAGTTGTTTTGTCATTAGATGATTATATATGCTACGCATGGTTGTTTTCTTTAACTGTTATGCTCTGCAGGCAACTTCTGAACCAACTTTGAGCTCCCCCACTCATGTACCTTCAGGCCCAGAAAGCACCAGTTTGGTAACCAGCAGTCATGAGCCTAATGATTTAGGCAGAGGATTGAATTCAAAATACGCTGAAAATTCTGAAGAGCTTTTACCCGTCAAGATTAGGCCTCTTGGTGAGGTGTCTCTTTGTCAGAGACTAATGGCTGCTCTTATACCGGAACAAGACGAAGAGTACTTCTATACTGGAAATGATGGTGTTTATGGGTCGGAATTAGAGTTCGGAAAAGACTTGAACTTCAATAATACGCAGAAGCTCCAAAACCATGGTTTTTCAGAGCATCCTACTTCCGACGGTTGTTGCATAGATGCTAATGGGAGAGATGATATGGAACACATTATGCATAGAGATGATCTTTTCACCGTATCGGATGTTGGGACGGATTCAATGTATGATAATACTCAAAAAGGTCTACTATCAGATCGAACAGCGATGCCAGGAAGCAACTGTTACGCAGTTTCAATACAATAATATGTCAATAAGCGAGAGGATTCTGCTAGAATTTCATTGTATTGGTATCTTCCCTGCAGTAGAGGTATGCTTGTTGTCTTTAATATAGACCAGTTATCTAGATTAGCATTCAGCTTTTACTGCCTGAATGTGTTTGCTAATACACAATTTCATGCCAAAATTTCTTCTTTCAGCCTATCTCATCTCATAATGGGGATGGAGAGGTCGCCAGGGAAATTGCTAGGTTGAATGACAAGTACCATGAACATGTAAGATCTGATTGCTTTTAGGAAACTTTTTCTCTTATTTACTTATCCGCTAGCATTTTTGGTTTTGTGTTACTTTACTATCCCTGATTTTATCAAAGTCTGCTTTCATTTGATGAGCATCTTTTCCAAGATTGACTTATTAATATGAAACTCATGCTCTTTGAATTTCTTGTGTGGCCCAGAATTATCTTTTTCAGCTGGTTTTTGGGTATTCAATGCTTGAATATATCCTTCTTTGTTGTGTAGAATATCCTCAGCTAGTTCTTTCTGGCATTGAGAATGGCTATTACACCATCAAATAGGCTTTTCCACCATCTTTGATAAGTGATTTAGGGTTGATCGCTGTCTCAGAGGTGGTGGAAAAGCATAGCTGGCTGTGGAACGGACCCATCCTATAGGACTCTACACATTTTCTTCTAGAAAATACATTCAATTTATTAATTGATGGGCATTATTATTTAATCGATGTCTAGGCATCAAAGAGGAAAAGGTTGCTTGGTAGACTGTTAAAATCTGTTGAAGAAGGCGCAGAACGTCAAGAAAAGTGAGCTGTTTTTCTCTTGCCTCCCGCCTCCCTCGTGGTTCATTGAATGCGTATCTAGTTAGGATTTATTCATTGCTGTGCTGACTTGAAGCTTTTAATGCTATTAATCATGTAGGGACTTTGAGCAGCTTGCTCTTGACAAGCTTGTTGGAATGGCTTATGAGAAGTATATGGTAATATCTGATGCTCTAATCAAGCTTCATTTATGTGTTACCTTTTAAGCAATTTTTTAATTTATGATTCAAATTGTATTGTCCTCTACGAGTTCAACGTACTCGAAAGTACCTGTTCTCATTTATGCCTTATTTTAATCAGAAGTTTTCTAAAGATGTAGGACTTTCGTTGGCTATCTATCTTTTTAATAAAGTAGAAATGTGAGCATATAGTTGTGCCATCCAAGCATCATGTTGAAAGACAAAAAAAAAAAAAAAAAAAAAAAAAAACTCGGGTATCTGGAGTGTAGAAAGATTCATCTTTTTGTCAGCAACAAAAACACGAGCTTGTGCCCTAAATTTTGACTTGAAATTGATACTTCCTTTTATTTTGTATAACGGATATAAGAAACACCGCCAGAGACAAATGATTACAGGGGGAATATACAAGATTAGTTCTCTAGGCTATGAATTGTCAGCAAAAAGAATTTTCTTTTATAAATAGTGCCTGCAACCAAAAGGCAAGTAAAGGAGGCTTGACCATGTACCCAAAAGAGTGTTTTCTCCATAACCAAGCACATGCCGGCCAGCTTGCTGATAGTTTCTGTTTCTACGTAGAAAATTTATAGTGTTTATAACTGGATTGGAGGGTTAAAATTTACTATATTTCATTTGTTATTTGACATCACACTCCCATGCACTGTTTTTGTCTGCCTGTCCAAACTCTGAACCCTCGTGTCTAAGCAATTTCCCTAACATCAATTATTATACAATTTCCTCTTTGAGATTGATGAGATGTTTTTAACAGATTGGCTTATTTTAAGTTTCTTTAGCTAAAAGTGATCACTATTTTTGTGCATGAACTCCTTTATCCTAAAACCGAAGCATGCCCTTTTATGTGGACTAATTTGGCCAGATTTATGAAACTTTTGTTTTTAAGTTGTTTGAAAAGAATATGAAGCTGAAAGGGTTCTGTGCATTGGTTTTTGCAGACTTGCTGGGGTCGTAATGGCAATGGTATGAAGAGTGCCAGTGGTAAAATAGCTAAACAATCTGCTTTAGCTTTTGTCAGGCGGACATTGGACCGATGCCAAGAATTCGAGAACACAGGACAGAGCTGTTTTAGTGAACCTTTATTCCAGAAAATGTTCCTTTCTGGGGTTGCTCAACTTGGGGATGCTTATACCAAAGATGCTATTCCAGATGGAGGCTTGAAAGCAGGCAGGGGTTCAGGTACTATTTTCTTAGGATCATGCTTATCAAAGTGCCTATAAAGACAGGAACTGGGCTAACCTCGGTTCCTATCATATTTTAACGTAGAAATGACATCACGAGATTATATGGTCATGGTGTCTTTTTGTCTTGTATCTAGTATTTCCTTAAAACTTTTCTTGCTTATGCAACACCTACTCAGTCATAGCTGCTTTCTCTTTTTGTGCAGCCCTCTTCGGTACACAACAGAGCCCTTCATCTGAAAACTTCTTGTCTGTAAACTTAGCTTCTGAGCAAGCTTCCGGTAAGGAAGACACGTGGTCTACTAGGGGTAGAAAGAAGGAAGTGTTACTTGAGGATGTCGGTGGTGGTGTAATTGGGACATCTTCAATTGGGATATCAGGTATTGGGAGCTCATTCACGAGCAATGCGAAAGGAAAGAGAAGTGAGAGGGACAGAGAAGGAAAAGGAAATTCATCTAGAAACGGTACTACCAAAATGGGTCGGCCCGAAAAGAAATCTAAAGCGAAACCGAAGCAGAAAACTACAGAACAAACCGTTTCAGTAAACGGGCTTCTCGGAAAGATGTCTGATAAATCTAAAGGAGGGTTTTCTTCTATACCAAAACCGAGTGATAAAGCCTCTAACGATTCAGTTGATTATAATTTGGACGAACTGGATGATCCTATTGATTTATCTGGCCTTCAAATTCCAGAATTGGATGTCCTTGGTGGTGTTCCTGAAGATCTTGAAGGTCAAGGACAAGACATAGGATCCTGGTTGAATATTGACGATGATGGTTTGCAAGATCACGATTTTATGGGTCTAGAAATCCCAATGGATGATCTGTCAGAACTAAAAATGATGGTCTGAAATAGCATCATTTGTTGTATATTCTTGCTCCGGTACGAATCTCTGAGGAAAACATTGAGGAGTGCGCGACTTTTCTGTTAAAAAGTTAGGCAATATATTCTTTCAAATACTTATGCACGAGTCGATTCTGCATATCAAAACATTTTGGTTTGTGTTCATGTCTAAGCCTGTAAAAATCTTTTTGTTCAACCTACCTACCAGTTAAGTTTGTCCTAGTCTTACTGTCTTAGCAGACACTGTATCTTTGTTGTAGTGATTTACAGAACAGAGAACAATCTTCTTTGTAAATAAATCGATTGTGTTTCTAATAAAACCAAATTTTCTCAAAGCTTTTTGGTCGGCTAATGTTTTCTTTCTCTTTATATCTTGACTAACCTGGATTCTATATGAAGCTGAAGAGAAGATTCAACATCTTACTTTATACTGTTAGGGAAGTGGTTGTCTCTTGACATTTTTTATGCAGAAACCACTTGCGTCTGTGCTTGAATTGCACGTGTGGATGAACAGAAAAGCCCAATTGACCAGAAAGTCGGTTGATGACACGCGCATGACATGAGGCTTCACCAGCTATGCTTGAATTCTCTGAGGTACTGCATTCATCTGTGGTAACATAAGTAGCTTAAATTGTTAACAAGTTGAATTACAATCGGCATTAATGCAGCACTACATAATGGAAATTGTTGTGTTTTGTTGTTGGTGACGTTTATGGAAAAATGATTGTCATGTATGTTGCCAGTATGTCATCATCTGTTCTTGGCAAAATTCATAGACTTCTGATTGTGCAGTATGCAGGTAAGGGCACTTGCATTGGTTTTTGTAACCGATCCTCTATTTTACAGACTTGAACACAGTTTTTATCTGTTTTGAAGAATCTCTATCTATGGTGAAATGCATCAGAATCTCTACAACATATAATTTGAATAGAGGATATGTATTTTGTGTTGTAGAAGTAGTGAAGAATTTAGAAATGATGTATTTTACAGGTTTAAGTAGAGATCCTAACACAAATGGTTTGTAGTGGCTCTGAATGATTTTGATATCACTTTTTACAGATTTAAGAATGTAATATTGTCAGAGTCTCTGAGATTCGTAATTTGGGTCGAGCCCCCCCCCCCCTCTTTATGTTTCTCATCCTACCTCATGGTATTGTATATATTGGGAGCAAGAGTCTCTTGGGAAGACCTAACTTTGAGTAACCGATGAATTTGAATTTAGTGGTATATTCAATTGGTGAATGATGAACTTTTTTTATGTGGTTTTATTATACCTATCTAATTGTGATGTTTCTGTTTACTGATGGGTATATAGAGCAAGCAATTCACAGTTGATGTTTATTGTTGACTGCAGAGTTAGGCAGCTTCGGGGGTGGTGACCGCATTGCTCTCATCCTCTATTTTCATTTGCTAGCCAAACATGTTGTATGTTTTTTGTTCAAGCGTATCTCATCGTTGTACCCTTTCGTTCCAGTGTGAGTTTTAAGTAGAGGTGAAGTAAGTTTCTTTATTTTTTTGATACACGGAGAGGCCCGAAGGACCTAAAGGCTGGAGGGAGGTGAAGGCCTCTATGGTCATCCCCTATAATGGAGACGGATGATTCCCGGGGCCGGGGGGGTCAATGGGAAGAGAGAAGTACAGGGGAGATTCCGCACAAGCTTCGTTAGCTGATCTGCAACCCTGTTTCCTTCTCTTTGTCTGTGGACAAGGCGCGGTATTCACTTGGTCATACTACACTTACACATCTGAAGACAAAATAATTTTAAGTGATTATAATGTATGATTTATTGATCGATGATGAAGGTTTATATGATAATGCTGGGAAAAGGAAAAAAAAAAACGGTTACCCTAACATAACCATCTGAGCAAATAATGTGAAATGAAGATTCATATTTCTTATTGAATTAAGTTTAACCAAATAATGTGAAATGAAGATTCATTTTTCTTATCTTTTCACACCTATTAATTTAATTTTTTATTTTTTATTTTTTAGTTTGAGGGGAAAACCATATTTATTGCATAAGATCATAGCTACAAGCTTCAGACACCCCAACCTTGGGTACCAACTACTGTCAAATCTGTTTGTGGTAACAAATGAGTGTGGACATTATCACTTCGTTTAATAAAAGAGAAATAATATAAAAAAAACGAAATGCGTAGCCAACTCCAAACGATCGAGACCAAGACATCCTAAAGAAGATAGATCATCCGAGGGATTCCGAAGGTGCTAGATGCATAGAAGGGCATCACTTGGTGCATACCTTCCAACTCCCTCCATCGCAGACCTCTCAAAATAGCTATCATTTCCAACGCCTCCACTTGGTGCATAACTTCCAATGATCGAGAGACCGACCCTCATGATCCTGGAACAACAACCCCATTGCCCAACCATCACCTCGGTCCGACACATCTGACATAATACTTTACCTGAGAATGTATCTATAAAAATCTTGACACATCATATTTTTTATTTCCAATTTTGTTCTTTAATTTTTTTCATTGATTGATTATGGTCTAACTTTAAGGAGAATGTAGTTAATGTTACCGACTTAATTTAGTCGTAAAACATCAAATATACTTTCCGACAAGTATTGTGTCTAGAGAAGCTCTTCACAGCTTACTTATTGAATAAAGTCGATGACTCAAGATTTATCCGTATCCAAAACTAACTCTGGCCGATTAATCCGCAGTTCACTGGATCACGTATGTAGCCCCACTTTATTCGCTGGTCACTGAGATACAATATATTGATTTAAATAATTTCTTTTTTCGGAACATTATTATTTATTTATTTCTCAGAAACGATATCAGTGAATAAGAGTAACGACAAAGTCAACGAGCTGATTAGCTGCTGAAGAAGAAGCTATCGTAGCTTCCAATTTAATTTTTGATTTTGACAGAAGAAGCATCAAATTCAAGGAAAATTCTTCTTCAATTAAAGGGCTTAATTACTTGAAGAAAAAGAAAAAAAAAAGGTTTAAGGACTATTCTTTGGCTTTTACATTTATCCTCTTCGTATTCTCCATAATCAACCAACCGATTTTATTCTGGATCAGCTCCTGAATTCCGTCTGCTCCAGAAAATTATTTCCGAGATTTGTCTTCATTGTTTTTGTTTGGAGTATGTATTTATTTTGTGCTTATTTGTGTTCTGTTTCAGTTTATTACAGGTTTCTGTAATCTTTCTTTGTTTTTATTGTTTTATTTTCGTTTATTGATAGTGAAATGATTGGATTGTGTTTTTTAACTGGATTTTTGTGTCGGTGATTTTAGTTTTAAGGAGGCGATCAGATGGATATATCATTTTCTTCTTTATTTTTTCTATTGGAATTCAAATTTGATTCGACTAACTTTGGATTCTCGTGCAAATTTAAAAAAGAAGAAGGAAAGAAATTCAAGAACAATGAGCCGCTACAATTATTAAGATTATGGACGCCATAATAGCAGAGATGAGATTAACAGGCATTCCTTTGCTAGCTTGAAAAGGATTAATTTGGTGGTTAGAGAAATCCACAAACTTCTTATTTCATTGATAATTTGATATTCTTTAATCATTTTATTAAAAACAGTTCTCATTTTGCTGGATAGAGTATATTTATTCTCTTGGAACAATTATTGAAGGGGAGTGAAATCTTGATTTTGAGATGCTCGGAATGAGAAACTTTTCGCCTAGATGTTCTTCATATTTTATAAACTCCCCTAAGGGCTTCGCTAACTATTATCCAATCATGATGCTAATGGTTCATTGTTGCAAAGATAATACTGATGTTTCACATTAACTCTGTCATACTAAACATGATGCCTTTTTTGAAGCCATATATACTATTTAGCTGGTTTACACTGAAGATATTGGATGTACAGAGGATTTTTGCATCAGAAATTGTCCTTCCATGGATAACAGTGAGTACCTTGAAATTTTGGCTTTTTTTGTACTTTAGTTGTTACTCTTGGATCATTATGTAACCGGACAATGTTATTTTTCGAATCAAGGTAACTATAATTCCCAACAGCTTAAATCATTATGCTGTAATAACTACTCGATCATCAGAATCTAAGAAGGAAAGTGCTTATTTTTCCCTTTCATGAGCATCTTATTACTTTGATTTCTGGATTATGAACTCCTATGCCAATCGTTTGCTGTAATGGTGTTGTTTTTAATTATTATCTTTATGGTAATGCCTTTTTCTAATAATTATTAAACCGAGATACTATGGAGAAACGAACTTGAGAAAGAAGATTTGATGAGGACCTCAAACAATTCTTTGTTATCCAACAGGTGCTACTACTGAGGAGCGGGAGGATCGTAGTGGTGTTGAACTGGTGAAATCTGTTTCGGATAAACATCTTGATCTATTAAGGCCATCATCCCGATACTATTCTATGTTTAAAGGTAGTTGTTTTGCTCTTATGTTGGGAAATTTGTCACCCAAAGTACATAATAATTTGATTCCTTCCCTTATATACTCTATAAATAAATTGCTTGACGATTTTATGATAACTTGTTTTACTATGAAAAGCAAGAGAACCATCGTCATTTGAGAGAATTAAACCCATTTCTTTTTCAGGAAATCCATAAGAAAAAGTACATGAGACTGCTGTCAACTGTAATGGACAATTACAAGTTCATAACAAACATATTATCCATTCGATAGCTTAAAAATATCTGGGTTTCAAGTTAAAAACCATTTAGTTGAAGCATATACACTTCAAGGAATAGCACGCAGTAATTCATATATCCTTTAGGACATAGTGTACTTGATCCACTCGATTCTTCACTTGCTTTCATTTTTATTTTTTTTGTCTTGTTTTGTATACCTTTAAAACTGAAATTCACCACTACATCAGTGGGTAGAGATTACTCAATGCCACCCATCAGATCCTCATTGAGTTCAGAATGTCTCTAATGAATACTGATTGACCGACATCATTTTTTCTTTTCTTTTCTCTTTTCTGGTAAGACTCTAGTTTCAACATATCTGTCCATCACTCTCACGCAAATATGATACCTAAACCACATATATTGTTATTCTTATGCTATATATGGATTTGTTTACGTTTTATCTTAACAGCCTAGATTTTGGGTATATACTTCGAGATTTTTGGTTATCCCTGTATGTTTTTGAAATATGTGTAGTTCATGAGAGATCAAATGGTCCGATAGGTGATATATGTAGATAACTCCTTTCAGGGAGAATCGGGGTAAAATCCCAAAAGAAATGTGTGTATAGGGAGGAACAAGATACCTTTTGTTATATTTTTAGAATGCCAGGATTTTGTCCTCCATTTTCTTTGCTAAGCTTGATTATCATTGTCGTCTAAATGTGCGGTGGTTTTTATTTTATAGCCATAAGTGTATTTATTGTGTCATATAGGCTTAATTTGGTACATTTTCTTCCTACTTGCTGTTGTAAAGTATAAATATGTTTAGCTCTAACAATTAATGGGTGCTCTTTTGTTTATAGGACAAGCAGTAAGCAATGCAGATCCTGAAAAAGGAAAATATAGTTTAATCCGGGATGCAGACTATCCTTCAGGGTTGTATGACAAACCTCTACCATGTTTTGGCTGTGGGATAGGATGGTTTTCGTAAGAGTCCAACCCCCAACAAAATTTTTTTTTCTTTATTTATGTCAATGATGTTTTTATTTCTACTGCTTATTTTGATTGTTCTGTCTTTGCAGTTTCTTAGTAGGAATTCTGTGCCCGCTGATGTGGTATTATGCTACTGTACTGTATTTCGGAAATTACTACAAAAAAGATCCCAGAGAACGAGCTGGCCTTGCTGCTTCTGCAATCGCGGTAAGTGCTATTCTTTGCACTAATGACTCATGCATGCACGTACATTCATTTATAAATGCACCGACTGTGCAATGATTATATACAAAGTAAGTTTATTTTGCGCTAAACAGTTTTATTGTGTTTTTTTGCTATTGCCATATAATTTGTGTCATGTGTATGGAAAGTTGCAGAAACAACTTTTGATTAAATTAGTGATAAATGACACTTTTGGTCCCTTTTGTTCACTATTTTTACACTTCTATCCTAAGGTTTCATCTCGACAATTTCACCCCTCGTCTGTGCACTTCTTTTAACGTTTTCAGTCTAGAGTGCCACGTGTCCAACAAACCAGCATTAAATGTACTTTAATGTTTCAGCTACTAATAAAAATTAGACACGTGGCAAAAATGAATCGAAACTTCAAAAAAAAAAATGCATAGATGAGAGGTAAAGTGTGGAGATGAAACATTGGGGATAGATATGTAAAACTCGTGGAACAAAAGGGACTAAAAGTGTCGTTATCCCATTAAATCAAATCAAAGTTGGATGAATGTCTTATACCTCCATAAATATCCCTGCTTTAATGCTTTTCTTTTCTTTTGACATAACACAATCTATTTTGAGCCAACATAACAAATGATACATGCACTGAAATTTTGCACCTGACTTATTCACAGAACAAACACACTAAGTAATCTACCTTATGCTTGTTTTATGAACAATCGGTCTTGAAAATTTGATGGACCAATCATTTACGGAGCAAACATCATATCGGTGATGTTTAGAAAAAATCTCAGATAATTCTTTTTTCTTTTTTTTCTTTTTTTAAATGCAGGCTTTGGCATGCTCTGTGGTGTTGCTGATTGTGATTGTGGTTTTACTTCTCTAAGTTCCTTGTCTTTCCAATTGCACATTTGATCCAAAATCGAGAAAGAGTTGGTTTGGGGAGGGGGGTAGATTTTCATTCTTCAAAAGTTGAGGGTGTTTTGTTGTTGTTTCTCCACTCTACTGGGTAGAAAACCATATAGTAAAACTTGAAGAAAAAAACAGAATAGGGGGGTATAGAAGAAGAAGTAGAGTCTATTCCATTTCCAAATGTGCAGAAATGAGAATTTATAGCCTTTTGATATTATTAATTCATGGAATTTGAGTATAATAATAATACAACCTTTTGCTTCATGTTTATGTACACTAGTTATATGGTTCCTTTATTGGTGGGAAATTCTAATGCAGAGTCTCCTTAACGAGGAGATCCAATTGCGTCTAATCAAAGCACGACATGTTACTTGATTTTTTTTTTTTTATTATTTATTTATAACATTTGTCTTGCTTTGATTTGATGCAACTTGATCTTTTCAGTGAGGACTTTCCGTTGTAGAATTTCTCTTCATGGGTATGGGTTCCATCATTGTCGTCATTTATTTGTTTTTTTCCTCATGTTTATCATTATTTATTACTATCTTCGTCCTAAAATAAGAATCATTATAGAGTTTTTTTTTTTTTGCACATATTAAGAAATAAGAAATTGAATAAATGTGATTAAATTATCCGGTAAAGTCTGAAATGTCCTGCCAACAAAGCATTGGCGGCAATTCCTGTGGTTATTATTAACTCGGACGTTTCAAATTTTCAGTGTAGTAGAGAGAAAAAGTGCGTGCAGTGTGTAAAAAAATCTTATTAAAAAAAAGTCTAAACGTCCTTAATGCAAAAGTTTGATATTTAAAAGGTGATAATCCATCTTTTTAAACACTTATATCTTTCAATCTAAAATCTAAATTTGAAAATTCTTTTATCAATTTTTTTATTTTTCACGCTTTTTATTTTGAGATCACATTCACTATACTCCGACCTAATTTTCGTAAATCATTTATCGAAATCATCATTTGAAATTCAACGCTTTTAAGGGATTCAATGGGAGATTACTGAGTGAATTTCGGACAAATGAATCTTACTTAAAACGATGTAATGATATTGAACCAAGTCTCAAAACGAAGAAAGCATGACAAAAAAATTCAATTTTTTTTTCGGCGCGTTTGGAGATCTGAGATTAAAAGATACGTGAGAGTTTAAAAATGGAGGAAAAAAAAATAAATAAATAAAGGTTCAAGCAGGCGAGAGGTTTAGCAGCAGCGCGAATTTGGTTTTTTTTTTTTTCTTTGCCCTTTAGGCTCTAAAATTATTATTGAACTCATTATTCTATATAAAAAATTATTTATGTACATATTATTTTGAAAATATTCCAAAAGATGTCGTTATACCTAATAATCGATTTCTTTTTGCCACATATACTAATTTCTTGGAGTATTATACCTTTATTTGCAACATAAAACATCCATTGTTAGATTGCAACTCCTTTTTACAAGAAAACACTTGTGTTTGTTTTGGGTTAGAGTTTTTTTTGGAGTTTTTTTTAGGTTTTTATAGATAAAGTGATTGAAGTAATAATTAGAAAGTTAAGTTGTTTTTTTGAAATTTGTGTAGATTATGAAATGATTGATGAAATAAAGTAGAATATGAATAAAATAATGATAAAAAAGTAATAAAGTTGATAAAGTGAAATGATGAGAGATGATTTAATATTTTTTTATTTATTGTTGAAGATTTGATTGGTGGGAGAATTGTAAGAAATGATTGGTGATGTGATGTAAAAAAAACCCCAAAAAAAACTCTTGGCAAAACAAACACAATGCATTTTCCAATTGTGCCTTGTTTGCACCGTAAAATATACCGTATGTGTTTTACGATGTAAATTATTTTTAGAGAAAAACAATTTTCTGATGGTGTGTGTAAAGGTATCTGCAAAGTGGCGGATGCACCGCCCCTACACATGGATCCATACTCTTTCCTTAACTTGATTAAGGTTTGAGAGGAGTAAGCGAATATGTGTTGACGCTTATTTTTTTTAAGGATAATTCGGGAATTGACTTTTGTAAAACTTCAGTTTTCATTAATAAAATTTATGAGTTTTCTTTAAAATATATATATATATATATATATATATATATATATATATATATATATATATATATATATATATATATATATAATAATAATAATAATAATAATAATAAAGCACAGAGAACTGCTTCTCTGAAAGGGATAACAAATACAAAAATAGAATATTTTACCCGCCGGTCAACAATACATGTGATAAGTGCAGCAACTTTGCGTGTTAATATTGTTTAATCATATTCCGTGGCATATTTTATTGTTAAAATTGATAACTATAATTACAGTATTATTAGCACACGTCATCCGAAGAAAATGAAGTATTCCATGTGGTGTGAAGAGATAATTTTGAGATGATGTGGCTGACAGTTTTTTGTGAAACATATATTAAAAAGGTCTAACATGGCTCACATTTTGATACGCCTAAGTCGAATTGTTTATTCATCTGGCGTCATATATGTTCGGCGACAGATTCTGTTCGTGATGCCTTCGACTTTGATGAGGCTGGTAATATCATTTAGAAATTGACTACTTCACGTAAATTTTCGGTTAGCTCGGCCTACCAAGAAATCCACCATACTCAAGAAGTCTCCGGGGAGAACATCTGGAGCATTATTTGGTCAATCAAGGGACCACTGAGAGGTAATCTACTCCTATGGCAAATTCATTATGATGCACTACCAACTGCAGGTCTGCTTCAAGCGAGATCGGTTAGTGATGAGGGTGCCTGCAATGTCTGTGGCAGCTACCCCGAGAGTATTCTGCATGTTCTGAGAGATTGCCCATGGACATATACTACGTGGAAATAGGTCATCCATCGGCACTATTGGAGCCTCTTTGCCTCCACCCATGATACCCCTTCATGTTTGGAGAATTGTCTAACGATAAACATGTACAAACACGACAACATAACTTTCTGGAGATTCTTATTCCGCGAGATCGTTATGAGCCTATGGTATTGGCGGAATAATGAGTTGCACCATTCGGACCTCTCACGCCCTCCGAGGACGATCTTCATCTCTGAAGCTGTTCGCCAAGCTCGTGAACTTAGATTAGCCTGGCCCTGATTTGCTAGGATGCATTTAAAATATGTACTACGCCCAGATTTTGTTTTGATCAGTTAGTACAGTTTTGTACAGTTATTAATAAAATATCCGGTTTCGACAAAAAAAAAAAGGGAGAATTGTAATTTACCTCGTCGAACTATATCCATTGTAAAATTTACATCATTAAACTATTATTTATTCGATTCACAACCTTAAACTATACATTTCAATCAATTTACGACCTTAAACTTTTAATTGATCAAATTTCAACCCTAAAACTATCATAAATTTTTATTTACCACCCTTTATTTATTTTTTTTGGGTTTACTACCATTTATTCATAATCATAATTAACATTTAAAAATCATTAATGAAGAATAAAATTGTCATTTTCAATTCATCTTCTTTCACATTCATCTCCATCAACTTCTTCTCCTCGACCTCCACCTCCACCTCTACCAAACTCACTCCAACACCTACAAATTTCATTTTTCACAAAGAAATTAATGATAACTATATCTTTTATTATTTTTATTGGAGCTTTAGGTACACAATGCCCCACTTATTTATTTTTTTGAGAAGGGCCATTTCTTTATAAATAAATAAAAAAGGCTTTACATAATCTCCTGCAAATAAGAAAAATATAAAAATGGATAATTGATGCGTGAATGAGCGAGTATATTAAAGGTTGATTTTGCATTAGTTGTTCAAATATATGCTCTTAGTTTCACTGTGAAAGTCTGCGCACTTGTAGGTGTTGTGTGGGATTGGCGGTAGGGGAAGAAATTAGGATGATGGAGATGAATGTGAGAAAGATGAATTGAAAATGATAACTTTACCCTTCATTAAAGATTTTTAAAAGGTTAATTATGAATAAAGGGTGGTAAATAAAAAATTATGATTTTTTAGGGTTGAAATTTGATCAATTAAAAGTTTAAGGTTGTAAATTGATGATCAACATGTATAGCTTAATGTTGTAAATCGAGCAAAAAATAGTTTAAGGGTGTAAATTTTGCATAGTGTATAGTTTGAGGGGGTAATAAGGTCTTGTTAGCTTAGGGATGGTGAACCAGAAGATAATGCGGTAAGGGAAAGACGGCGGATAGGGTCACGACTCAGTTCTTTGATTCATTCGGTAGCCCGAAATCCATCATTAGCTAAACAATTGTTTGGTTATGCCATTTTGGGCTTTGTTCTAACCGAGGCAATTGCCTTGTTCGCATTAATGATGGCTTTTTTAATCTTATTCGTATTCTGATTCATATATTTGTATCTTTAAAGAAAATCTCTAAATCCAATACATCGTTGGGTTGGTATTCATATGTGGAAATGGCTGGGGAGAGGAAAGGGTCCTTATTTTTTAGGGTACTCCCGGAAACAGATCGATCTTTCCTTAAAAAAAAAAAAAAATAGATGAATCGAAATATAGCTGCTACACAAAAACTAGGTGAAACATGCCTTAAAAGCAAGTAAAATAGGGTTTTATACGGGGCGAAACCTTGCTACTATTATATATGGCTGAGCTTCCACCGCTGAACTCTCGTCTCGGCCTTTGTTCGCTTTATCACATCACTTTGTGGCGAACGCATGTGAGAGGATTTTAATGCTCTAAAGAGGAGAACATTCTCTACCAGAACAATACCAGAGATAGAGGAAATGGCACTAATAGGTTGTAATAAGCCAGCTTTCTACTAACAACAAGACATGGAAGCGATCTCTTCATGTCGAAAGGAGGATGGCCTTCTCCTTCGGACTCTCGGGTAAACAAAACAGACTGATCTTTCCCCGCAATTCTCACTAAAGAAAAAGGATTAATTTATTACACTAATAAAGTTAAATAATATTTTTAGGGGAAAAACAATTTTATTTAATCATAATCAACGACACAAGCACAAAGTACGTGAGGAGGAGGGGAACACCGCATCCTACATATATAACACTACGAAACCATTATCCAACTAAAAGACGAGTAGACATATTGCTCTGTCTTTTGACAAAAGAAAAAGAACTGAAACAAAAGCTGATAGAAAAGTACGACGGTCTTTTAAAATAGTGATGAGGTGACCCGATGCTTCGGATTAGATAACAGTTGAATAATAAATAGAGGGTAGTCTTGAAAACCAACTAAAAAAAATCCCCATGTGAGTGCGTACACTATTGCATGATAAAAAGCTAACGCTCCTCCAACAAGGACATCAAACTTCCCCTCCGGTCTTTTAGAAATGTAGTGAATCACAATCCCTTGATTGTTGCGAATTATTCCGCCAACATATGTTGCATCGTGATTAAAAGTTACGTTTACATTGAATTTGAGCACACATGGGTCTAGGGGTCTCCAGTTCAAATCTATCGGAGCCCTATCTCACAAAGACATGTAATTTTCCTAAAAATGAAAATCATAAAGCATAACAAAATTATATAGAGAGCCCGTAAGTTATTCCGTTAACATTAGGGGGTGCAGGGGACCCAAAGCCTACTAGCAACTCCAACGGGTCTTCATTTCACCAGCAAATAGAAAGTATCATTCCAATGGCATCAATTTTTCTCCATTAAAACGGTGGCGAGCCAAAAGTTATCAGCAAATTTGCTGTCGGGTCTAAGCCACTAGCAAACACTGTTCACAAATTTTTTTTATTGGAAGAAGAAAACAATTTTTAATATTTGATGATGAAATATTTTAAGAATATTCTTTTTTGATATAAAACCATTAGAGTTGACGGATAAAATTTGGTGTAAAAGTTATACCAAATTGATAATTTGGTGTAAAATTTGCTCCAAACCATTGGAGTTGCTCTAAAGGGTGAGGGTCAATGCTCTCACTGAGATATGAAAAATGATATAATTTTGTTGGTAAAAAATATAAAAACATAATTAATATACTCACTCGATCTTTAAATTTGTTCATGTTCTTCTAATGAAATTTTTTTCCGGACCGCCACTATAGGGGTGTAAAAGTGTCAAGTGGTTTGTAAATCATCCGAGTTTGATTCGACTGTTTACTCAAACCGTTTGTTCAATATCTTTCAACATCGAATGAACTCGTCTTAAATTCTGATTGAATACTTAATGACTTAATCTCAAACATTATCATGATAAATCGTCTCATTAACTCACAGCCATACTCGAAATCAGAATACATGTTAAAATCATATATGAAGTGAATTGTATACTTCTTAGATCGTATGTTATACCGCTCAACAAAGATTTTATGGTATAGCTGTACATTTTATATTTCAGACGTTCTACAGAAATTGAATTAAATTATAACATATCAGCTTAAAATGAAATATATAACGACTACATTATAATTATTGACACCCATTTAAAATACAAAAACATATTCATATAGATAAAAACAATGTTGAATTTAACTCACATTCGACTTGAGTGAAAATACTAGTAATTGAGTTTAGTTCGATAGTACTATCAAACTCCTCTTCATACACAAGTACGTAAAGTTTAATGTATGCTCGATTTGATAAGATGACTCGACTCATTTATACTCGATACATCTGACATAAATTAATAAAATAAATTCATCTAAAAAATATTAATAAATAAAATAAAAAAAAATAAAAAAGACAATGTAAAAAGACAAATTTCCTTTTTAGGAAATTCTCTTCTTATTTTGGTTTGAATTTTGAACTGAAACTCAAATAGAGACGGGAGCGTGTGAGAAGAAGACAACGAATTTTGAGAGAAAAACCAGGCTCTCAAACATCGGTTACTCAGTCTACAATTGTAAGAAAAATCATTTCTCTTCTACTAATTTCATACGATTTTGCATGATTTCTCTCTCACCCGCGCACAGTACTCAATCGTGAAGCTTACTATAAGCTTTCCAATGACGATACAGTCGAGGAAAAAATCTGTGTTTTTCCATTTTTGAGTTTCTTATTGATTGGGAATTGGTTTTTCTCTCTTCTGATTCGGTTCGTCTAATCCCTTTTTCTGCTTAATTGTTTGTACAATCAGTTTTTACGATTTAAATCACTTGCTTGGAGATCTTAGGTACTTTCAAATTATTACTATTGCTGGTTGAGGTTTCTTGAATACTGTTCTGCGATTAGGGTGCAATCAATTTTTTTGAAATTGATCTGAATTTGTTGTGGATTTTTTGTGTAGAAGAAGATTTCGAATATGGATGCTAGAAAGAAAGTAGGTGAAGATTCAGGAGAAGGGAAGCTATTAAATGATATTGAAACCATAAGCAAAGCCCTTTATTTGGATAGAACCCTGTCAAACCGTTTGATGTCTTCTACAGCTAGCAGCCGATCGAAATCTGTCGAAAAATCTCAGTTACCCGAGCCCAAATCGAAGGTTAAGGTGTATAATAATAAAGATTCAATGATGGAGAAAGATAAGAAATCAATCTGGAATTGGAAAGGTTTCAAGGCTTTGACTCATGCTCGAGACCGTCGGTTTAATTGCTACTTTTCGCTCCATGTCCATTCTATTGAAGGTTTGCCCCCATTGTTTGATGACCTTTGTCTTGTTGTGCATTGTAAGAGACGAGACGGTGAGTTAACAACTCGTCCTGCTATGGTTTCTGAAGGGACTGCTGAGTTTGAGGAACCGTTGGTGCATTCGTGCTCGGTGTATGGTCGGGGTATGGTACTAACCATACGGCTAAATACGAGGCTAAGCATTTCTTGTTGTATGCATCGATTTACGGCAATCCTGAAGTTGATTTAGGAAAGCATAGGGTTGAATTAACAAGATTGCTTCCTTTGACACTTGAAGAATTGGAAGATGAGAAGAGTTCGGGAAAATGGACTACGAGTTATAGATTATCGGGTAAAGCTAAAGGTGGGATTTTGAATGTTAGTTTTGGGTATGAAGTTGTGGGGAATAATAAGACCGAACCTTCTGCTGAAAACGCGGTTTCTGGGTTACAAAATTTCAGACAGAACAGTGAATGTAGAGTCTTGAGACAAACAAGCGTTCCAGCAAGATCGTCTAGTTCAAGCCATTCTTTGGAAGATATAAAGGATCTTCATGAAGTTTTGCCGGTTTCAAGATCAGAATTGTCTGATTCGATAACTATGTTGTACAAAAAACTTGATGCTCCGGAGGAGGCTGCTAAACATGAGGTTGATGAGATAAAAAAACAAGATTTACACGTGTTGTCTGATACTGGCAAGGAAAGCGAGTGTGATCCTGCTGATTTTTCCACTTTAGATAAAGGGAGTGAATTTCCGACAAACAAACAGGAAAATCCAGTAGCGGGTGCGTATGATTTAAAACAAGAGTTACTCTTGTTGTCTGATACTGGCAATCAAAACGAAATTGATGAGTATGATCCTGCTGCTGATTTTTCTACCATAGATAAAGGGAGCGAATTTCCAACAAACAAAGAGGAAAATTCATTAGCTAATGCCCATGATTCAATGGTAACTCATGAAGCCGGTGGTGCCCTTGACGTGGCTTCTGAGGAGGAAACCGAGTTTCTTTCATCCATGGAGGTTGCAAAAGGTGATTGTGACTCCGAAGAGGCTGATATCTCCGATAAAGAATCACTGATGAAAGAATTGGAGTCGGCATTAAGTAGTGTCTTGAATATAGAGAATGATGTATTAGATTCTCCAGAAGACCTTCGTGCACTTTCAAACATAGAGAATCACCATGAGATGACACCGAATCACACGTTGAAAGGAAAATCACTCAACTTAGATGATGTGACTGCCAATGTTGCAAATGAGTTCTTGGACTTGTTAGGGATAGAGCATAGTCCATTCGGCTTGAGCTCTGAAAGTGACCCCGAGTCTCCAAGAGAGCGCTTGTTAAGGCAATTCGAGAAGGATACTCTAACCGGAGGATTTTCCTTATTTGGTACAAGTGAAGAGGAAACGGTTTTTGATACACATACCGAGTCAGATTCAGGGGTTTTCCTGAATCTGGAACTGGAAGCAGAAGCAATGAGTCAAAAAACAAAGGCATCATTGCTGGAGGACATGGAAACCGAGGCATTAATGCGTGAATACGGCTTGGACGAAAAAGGCTTTCCAAGGTTCTCCACCCAATAGGTTTGGAGGCCCGATTGATATGCACCGGGAAGTTCCTGATCAACTCCCATCAATCGGACAAGGGTTAGGCCCATTTGTTCAGACTAAAAACGGTGAATTCCTACGCTCAATGAATCCGGTCTTTTCAAGAACGCAAAAACGGAGGAAGCTTGATTATGCAAGCGTCTAGACCGGTTGTGATGCCTGCGAAATGGGATCTGGTGTTATGGACATATTGCAGAGCTTGGCATCTATTGGGATTGAAAAGCTTTCGATGCAGGCAAATAAACTGATGCCTTTGGAAGCTATAAATGGAAACACTATTCAGCAAATAGCATGGGAATCCACACCTACTTTAGATGGACCTGACAGGTTTGCATCTTTTCTTTGCCCTATGTGTGTATCGTAAGTATCCGGTCGCGACCGTGTCAAATACGATCGGATATGGAACAATACCAAACAAAAGTATCTGTGCATTTTTAACTGTGGAGAAGTTAAAGCCAAATGATTTGTTTCATTTCTGTAAGAATTAAAGCAATGAGAAAAAGTATTCTTATTATTAGAATAAAAGCTCATTACAACTAATAGACCCTCTCACCTCTATTTATGAAGAGAGGTCCAACGGTAATAAAAGGGAAAGCAGGATACACTTGCTCCAACGGCTAGTTGGACAATGTATCATTTGTTGAAAACAAAAGGAAAATGCAGGATTTAGCCATTAATTTATATGGATATTAGGGCTAAATTCGTGAGTATAAGAAGGAATAAAACTAATAAACTAACCAAGCTAACCACGTAAATCTTATATTCCAACACTTCCCTCAAGTGGTGAATGTATATCAACCATTCCCAAACTAAGCTAAGAGATACTCAAAAGATTTCTTAGGTAGCCCTTTAGTTGAAACATCCGCCACTTGATCTTGAGTGAGTTGACAAATTTGAGTTTGACCACCCCACCGTCCAGGCTTTTCTTTAATGAAGTGCCTATCAACCTCAACATGCTTGGTTCTCATCATGTTGGGCAGATTGAGGAGATATCAATTGCGCATTGATTATCACAAAGTAGTATCATGGATGTCTGTCTCTGGATTTTTAGGTCATCCGTAATAATTTTCAACCATAGAGAGCTCACAAACACCAATAGCAAGAGCCCTAAACTCGCTTCAAAGACTTGATCTGAACACCATGCCTTGTTTCTTGCTTCTCCATACAACAGATTGCCAAAGAGGAACACACAATGACCGTAAGTGGATCTTCTATCATCAATGCAACCAAAGATAATCTGAGTCAAGATAAGCCTCTGAGAGTGTAGGACCATCCTTTTGAATAGGATCCCTTGCCGTGACAATTCTTGAGATAGAAATAATCCTTTCAAATTTTCGTCGTGGCACCTCTTTGACAATGCATATATCTCACTCACAATATTGACAAAGAAAGGCAATGTCGCCTTGTGTGAGACAAATAGATTAGCCTCCTACAAGACGCTTGATAAGCGCCTTGTCCACTTCCTCATCTTCCGGTGCAAGGTTGATTCCATGAGTAAAATCAATGGGAGTCTTCATTGGTTTACACCTGCTTTTGCCACAATCTTTTAAGAGATCCAAAATGTACTTCATTGAGAGATAAAAATCCACTTGATCGAGTACATAACCTCAATACCTAGGAAGTATTTAAGCTTCCCCAGTTCTTTGATGTCAAATTCCCTACAGAGAAAGTTTCTTAGTTGTGCATTTCCTTCAGTATCATCCCCTGTGATGATGATATCATCAACATACACAAGGAGAATAGATCTTTGGCATTGTAAATTCATCTTAATGAACAAGGTATGATCCCCTTGGCTTTGTTTATAGCCAAGACTCAAGAAAAGCAAGAGTGAATCTGCCAAACCAAGCCCTGTGGATTGCTTTAGGCCATACAAGGCCTTCTTTAACTCAAGCAAACCTTCCTTTTTCAACTTGAAAACCGGAGGAATATCCATGAATATGGTTTCCTCCAGTCCCTCAAGAAAGGCATTTTTAACATCATACCGATTCAACTTCCATTCAAATTTGGCACCAAGATAATGAATCTTGATCAGATTCATTTTTGCCACAGGGGCAAAAGTGTCAAAGTAGTCAATGCCATGAGTTTGAGTATAACCCTTGGCAACTAACCTTGCCTTATATCTCCCACGGTCCCATCGGACTTATGTTTGATGGTAAACACCCATCTACAACCCACTGCTTTAGCTCTTTTGGAGATCAACAAGATCCCATGTTTTGTTTTTATCCGTAGCTTCCATTTCAATTTTCATGGCTTTTGCCCATTTTTCATCGTAAAGAGCTTCTCAGTAAACCTTTTGGTGTAGGACTATTCATGAGATTTTTCATGAACTTCCTTTGTTTTTGAGAAATCCGTGATAGGATAGAAAGTTCTTCATAGGGTATACAAGTTGTAGGTGCATGAGCCCTTACACTCTTTTTCTTACGGCAATAGCGTGATCTTCAAGTCTGCTATTTGCTTATTTCTCAGATCGTGGATTACTAGAATTGCATTGTTCTCGTGATAGGAGGACTAGGTTCTCGGTGACCCTTCCTCATTGGGAAAGGTGTCGAAATCCTTGTTTCCATCTACGAGGGCAATGTCTTGTAAGCGCCTCTTCCAGCTTTTTACGGTATAAATGATAGGTTCCTTGTCCGTGGTATCCTCACCGACACACCTCCATCTCAGTAGTAGATGTGCCATCGATGGATACAACAATGAACATGATCATCATTACCAGATGACAAGTAAGATGGATCAAGGAGAAATTTCTCCTTTCATGATCGCAATAGGTAGCTCCCCTGAATAGGTGACTTGTCGAGTAGTAAGGACATGTTTCATAGAATGTCACATCTTTCGATATAATGTACCTCTTAGTAGGTGGATGATAACATTTGTATCCCTTTTGAGTATTAGAATACCCAACAAAGATACATTTTAGGGCCCTGGGATCCAGCTTTTCCCTATTTGGAAAGTGGACATGAGTAAAACTTCACACCCAAAAACTCTGGTGACACACCCTCGGTTGTTAGGAATGAAGGAAAGACCTTTGTAAGAGCCTCAGATAGGGCTCTGCTTATCCGTAACTTTAGTAGGTAATCTATTGATAAGATGAGCAATGTGAGAACCGCCTCCCCCTATAGACTTGGGCACATTCATATGGAAATGAATGGCCCTAGCAGTTCAAGAAGGTGCCTGTTTTTCCTTTCTCGCCACCCCATTCTGTTGTGGGGTGTGAACACATGATGACTCATGTATTATTCCTTTTCCTTCCATAAAGGGATTGAGGAATCTGTTAAAATAATCTCTAGCATTGTCAGACCTCAGTCTTTTTATCTTAGTATCAAATTGAGTCATAATCATGTTGTAAAAAACAGGAAACACATGACTTAGATCAGACTTGTGTTTGAGTAAATACACCCAAGTGGTTCTTGTGCAATCATCAATAAAGGTCACAAACCAATGAGCACCATTTACATTAGGAACAGTGGAGGGGCCCCATATATCACTATGAATAAGATCAAAAGGATTAGCAGACAAGTTAGACAAGGCAGGATAATGAACTCTTTGATGTTTAGCAAACTCACATTCATTGCATTTAAATTTTTCAACATTTGAATCCTTACAAAGATTAGGAAATAAATGCTTTAAAATTTGAAAAGATGGATGTCCTAGTCTCCTATGATACAACATGATCTTATCATTATCAGTCTTAGATAACATAGATACTTGTTCAAAAACTTCCTTGTCTTTCCCTTGATCTTTAACAAAGTAAAGTCCACCTTTGCATCTAGCAAGACCAATCCTCCTCATGGTTGTTAACTCCTGGATCACACAGAAGTTAGTCGAAAATAAAACATAGCAATTTGAATCGAGAGTCGGGCTCTTCACGAAAACCGATTTGCAAATGCAAATCAGTACACGAAGAACATTTTTAAAATAATTGACTCATTTAAGGTTACATTCCTGTAATACCAAAGAATTTTGATTGACACACCATTAGCAAATAAGATGTATTTGTTGACTTTGGGGAATGTAATCGAGAAATGACTCCATGTAAGGTGTCATATGATCGGAGTAGCTCCAGAGTCAACCACCCACCCCTAGTAATCCCTTGATTTAAGAGATTGAGGAAGCCATACCTGAAAAACCATAGAAGAGGATGGATTTTCCAAAGTATCCAGAACTTCCTCAATTTCTCAATCTCGATTGACCAAGAGAAGGATTTAGACCAAAATGAGGAGCCTGATCCGCCTTTGAGAATCTGCTTTCGCTTTATTGGAGTTCACAAAGATGTGCCAGGCATTGTTCTTGCCTGGTCTTCCATGCAACTTCCAACAAAACTCCTTAGTGTGTCTCGCTTTTTTGCAATGAGAGCAAAAAGATTATCTCTATCGATTTAACATTCTCCTTTTGGGGAGGATGCTTCTTTCAGTGGTATCCAGTTGACTCATTAGTCTTAGGATGTACATTTTTGTTCTCATCCAAAGATAAAGAGTCGAACTTTCAAGATTGATGATGTCAATCATGACACCCTCCTTCCTCCTCTCTGTTCTTACCATAGACATGGTTTCATTCGAGAGAGGCGCTTCGCTTTTGCCAAGAATCTGCACTTTATAGGTCAAATTCCTGATTCAGACCAACCAGAAAGGAGAAGATCCTTTCCCCTTCAACAATTCTTTTGAGAGTAGTAGCATCATCACTATCTTTCATTTTTATGCATTGATAGTGATCTAATTCTTGCCATAGCCCTTGAAGAAGACTAGAGTATTCAGTGATAGATTTATTCCCTTGCTTAGTATTCTGAATTTTTACCTTAATCTCATAGATTTGGGCAGCATCCTTGACCTTGGAGAAGGTTTGTTGCACATGGTCCCATATCTCTTTGGCGTAACTCGAAAACATGCAGTATCAACGATCTCTGTAATCATAGTGCTCCATAGCCGTGACATCACCATAGAGTCTTTCTCATCCCGCTTAGCAAACTTGGGATCAGTGGAGCTTGTCCAGTTCCCAAAGAATGGCTTAGTTTGCCTCTACCTTTTAGGTAGGTTCGACAAACCGAGACCATTTAAGATAGTTCTTGCCATTCACCTTATAGGCGCCTTGAATGTTTTGAAGTTCCCCAGAAATTATGGGGTTTTCAGAAGAAGAAGAAGAATCAGTGGCTGCACTAGTGGCAAATGACTCAGCCATTGATCAAAAGAAAGGAGATTTGTTCTTTGAATTTTGAATAGTTCAGAAAATCCCAGAAAAAATAGCCTAAGGCTCCGATACCATGTAAGAATTAAAGCAATGAGAAAAAGTATTCTTATTATTAGAATAAAAGCTCATTACAACTAATAGACCCTCTCACCTCTATTTATAGAAGAGAGGTCCAACGGTAATAAAAGGGAAAAAGCAGGATACACTGTTCCAACGGCTAGTTGGACAGTGTATCATTTGTTGAAAACAAAAGGAAAACAGAGGGGATTTAGCCATTAATTTATATGGATATTAGGGCTAAATTCAGGAGTATAAGAAGGAATAAAACTAATAAACTAACCAAGCTAACCACAGAAATCTTATATTCCAACAATTTCGTTACTGCAGGGACGATACGTTGTTGTTGCAGGAATCTGGATCTGGACAAGGTACATGTAATAAAACCAGAAGAATCAAAGGGAAGAAGACATCGAATACCGGGTATGATCAGTTCCAGTCAAATTCCATCGGTAGTGATAGAGATTCCGAGTACGTATCATTCGAAGATCTTGCCCCTTTAGCAATAGATAAAATCGAAGCCCTTGCTATTGAAGGGTTGAAAATACAGTCTGGCATGTCGGATGACGTGGGATCTGCAAATATCAATCAGCAATCCATAGGTGAATTTTCAGCTCTTGAGGGTAAGAGTGTCTTTTCTTCTGGGTCCTCCATAGGTCTAGAGGGATCTGGTGGATTACAACTCCTGGACATCAAAAACAACGGTGATGATGATGTTGATGGTCTGATGGGCTTATCTTTAACCCTTGATGAATGGATGAAGCTAGACGCAGGAGAGATCTACGATAATGATGACGATTGTATCAGTGAAAGAACTTCTAAGTTACTTGCAGCTCATCATTCCAAGTCCACAGACTTGGTACGGGGTCGTGACAAGAAACGTTTTAAGGGCAGGAATTTCGGGTTGTTAGGTAACAACTTTAACGTCGCGTTAATGGTGCAGCTACGCGATCCATTACGTGATTTTGAACCGGTTGGTGCTCCAATGCTTGCAGTAATCCAAGTGGAGAGAGTATTTATCCCACCAAAGCCAAGAATATACAGCTCGGTTTCAGAATTGAGAGATAACAATGAAGAAGATGACGATACCGAGGCAGCTAAAAACGACGTGAAGGAAGTGGAGGAGCCTATAGTAGAAGAACAGATTCCTCAGTTTAAGATTACTGAAGTGCATGTAGCTGGTCTAAAGACCGAACCTGTTAAGAATAAGTTATGGGGCTCCACGACGCAGCAGCAATCCGGATCGCGTTGGCTGCTAGCCAATGGAATGGGGAAGAAAAACAAACATTCTCTTATGAAATCAAAAGCAAACCCCAAATCTTTATTGCCAGAATCTGCTGCCATAAAAGCTAGTGATGCACTGTGGAGTGTGTCTTCTGGCAGTGGTAAACAGAAAGAAATGGGTAAAAAGGTTAATTCACATATTCGTAATCCAGAAGTACCTTTGAGGAATGAAGCTTTCAGGTTGCAACAAAGAACTGGGTTTCTTGGATTCATTTGATCGTGATACTACAGGTGATACTACAAGTGATCATTCGAGTCAACTTGTGGCCTGAATAATTTTCGGGTTGAGTCAGGTTGGCTTGAATATCTAGGCAAGAATGATGTGGAGTGTTTGCTTTTGCTGCACCTGCAAATTTTCACATGTAAAGGGATTGTTTTAATGGTGTTTTCTACACAGAATATATATATGCAAAAGCAGAAGGTGTCACATGAGTTATGTACTGTACTATTATTGTTCACATACAAACTGACAAATTTAGAACTATGATTTGTTCTACATAGCTAAACTTTAACTATTCATCCTAAGCGACGTTAAACGTAATGTGCATGCATCATATCCTTTCGTTTATACCCTCTTTCATCAAACACACATGATAGACATGCAAGGATATGATGCATATTACTTAACATTTCTATAACGATTGTATTATAATATTTAATATTTGTCATGACAGATAGAGAGTATCTGAAAGTCGCAAAACTCTACAGAATACATTTTGAGGGCATGATCTCTTGTTGCTGCAATCGGGGCATTCACGCTTCTTGATGTGCTTAGTCTTGCAGGAGTTATCGTCTTCTTTTCCACAAGCTAGACATATCGTGAATTTCACCACGATGCACGTCGTCATCGTCGTCGTCGTCGTCATCATCATTATCATCATCTTCTTCCTCATCTTCATCTTCACCTATGAGCAAACATTCAAAGTTTCTTTTTTTACCGGATGAGTTATCTTTTGCTTGTTCCTTGTCAGTGTCAATTACAGCATAAAAAACAGTTTCATAAATTGTTGGAAGATCATTAATCATATCAAAGAGACAGTTCCTGTAACATAGGACAGAAGATGCAAATGAACTTTAGTAAAAGAAACAGAAAAACAAACTTAAAGGCTAAAAGCAAACATGTATGAACATGGGATTTTCCTAACCCGAAAGCAAAATAGCTACACACCTGTCAGATTTGTCAAAGCCATTTATGGCACCGAGGTGGAAGGCCAGAGATAGTAACCAGGCATCACTGTACGCAGCAACACGACACAACCAATCCTTTTTTTCCATTTCATCTATAGCAAAATTTATTACCAATGTCGGCTCAGGAAGCTCCTATGCACCTTTTCAGCAGGGGATATAACTTCCCAATTTCCATCAGGATAACCATAAAGGCAAAGATCTTCCTGCTCTGTGATGTTAAAGATACAAAAATCAAATTAAGCCATCACTCAACTATGTTACGACTCACGCACTGAAAAGAAACTTATGGATTAAAGCTGCCTTCCATTGAGATAAATGTAGAAGTGAACAAAATAAGACGCCCAAAATTAAGTGTTGAATTAGAGGGGACTGACTTTATCTAAGAAACAAAGCACTCATAGAGGTTCTTTCACATGTCACCCAAACGGAAACAAAACTTCATTTACCACCAAAAAAGGAAGCATGTAAAGAGAGAACAATTGCAGTTAATAAGCTCTTCTTAACAGAGGAAATGACTAACAAAACAACACCATGACAGCCAAGACACAAAACTTCATGCCAAAAGAAGGAATACATACATGCACAAGCCATTGCATCTGAATCTAAAAGCCAACACCAAATAATTAAATTGAATGTGTAAAACAATCACTACAGCTCAGTCCTTCTTCGACGAAATGAACCAGAGCACTTCGTACTAATGCAAAAGCGTTAACGAGGAGAAAAATCTCTCGGAAGAGAAACTAAACCTCGTAAATACAGAGAGAAAGTCATAAATTGCATAGAAGAAAAGCTGGATTTGAGAAGTAAGAAAAGGAGCAAGCTAAAAGTGAGAGCAGGCAAAAGAAATTCAGTCATGAAGCGAGAAAAATACAAAAGAAAATTCAAATTGGAGTGCTTACCAGGATCACATTGCAACAATAACGATTCACGATCTGTCCAAAAAAACCACCAAACATTATTAAACACAACCTCAATTAAATGCAGACAACGAAAAGCCCTAGGATTTCGTAAAAGGAATAAGTGGAACTAAGGAACTTATAACACTTGACGACGAAGAATTGAAAGGAATAAAGTTGAAGAAGAGAGAACGAGAGGCGCACCATCAGTAAGGGCGGTGATCAGTGCAGCACGACGGCCTTTGAAATCATCGAACACTTCCTTCACCGTGCGAGAGTTGCAAGCGCCTCCGGCCAAATTTGCTCCATTCCACCCCATATCTTTAGAATGTTCCCTTTTCTCCGGTTCACTATGCTCTTCTTCTTCATCATCTTCATCATTTTCATCATCTCTATTTGTCTCGCCTGATATAAGCAAACATCCAAAGTAAATGAGGTGCAATTCCAGTAATGTAGTAAACTCATTCTGTGTTAAACAACAAAGGTTTTTTCGGCACAAAAACAGGGGTAGCTACAGAAAGGAATCAAAGATACATATTGGAATGTGAAGCATATCATAAGTACTACAGAAAGCCATTCAGTATTCTAGTTTAACTTGTACTTGTTGCTGTTGATTTTTTTTTACCGGATGAATTATCTTTCACTTGTTCCTTGTCAGCCTTACAAACAGTTTCATAAATTGTTGGAAGATCATTAATCATATGAAAGAGACGGTTCCTGAAACATAGGACAGAAGATGCAAATGAACTTTAGTAATAGGAACAGAAAATCAAACTTAAAGGCAAAACAAACATCAAAACCTATGATTATGGGATTTTCCTAGTCCAAAAACAGCATGGCTACACACCTGTCAGATTTGTCAAAGCCATATCTGGCACCAAAGTATAAGGCCAGAGATAGTAACCAGGCATCACTGTACGCAGCAACAAGACACAACCAATCCTTTTTTAGCATTCCATCTCTAGCTAAATTTATGCCCAATGCAGGCTCAGGAAGATCCTCAGGCAACTTGTCACCAGGCAACATGTCACCAGGCGATTTAACTACCCATTGTCCATCAGGGTAACCATACAGGCAAACCTTTTCCTTCTCTGTGATGTTCAAAGATTCAAGATCAAAACAAAGCCATCATTGAGCTATGTTATGACTGCACATTGACAAGAAACTTATGGATTAAAGCTGCCTTCCATCGAGATAATAGCAGATAGCAATATGAGATGCCAAAAAAAGAAAGAGAGAGACCAAAATTAAGTGTTTAATTACAGTTACTGCTTTATATCAATGAAGTTCCTGCACATGTCACCAAATGGAAACAAAACTTCATTTCCCACCAAATCAGGAAGCATGTAAAAGAGAACAATCGCAGTTAATAAGCTCTTCTCAACGGAGCAAAAGACAGACAAAACAATAGCATGACATGACATTGACAGCCAAAGACACAAAAAAACTTCATGTCAAAAGAAGGAATTCCTACATGCACAAGCCATTGCATCTGAATCTACAAGCCAACGCCAAATAATTAAATTGAACGTATCAAAACAATCACTATAGCTCAAACCAGAGCACTTCGTAGTAATGCAAAAGCGTCAACAAGGAGAAAAATCTCTCGGAGGAAAAACTAAACCTCGTCAATACAGACAGCAAGTCAGAAATTCCATTGAAGAAGAGCTGGATTTGAGAAGTAAGAAAAGGAACGAGCTAAAATGTGAGAGTAGGCGAAAGAAATTCAGTCATGAAGGGATTAAAATACAGAAGAAAATTCAAATTGAATTGCTCACCAGGACCACATTGCGAGTAGAACGATTCAAAATCTGTCAATAAAAAACCGTCAAACAAAATTAAACTTCGTTAAAGGAAGATTCGAAACAAAAGGAACATAACACTTGACGACGAAGAAGAGAACGGAAGCATAATGTTGAAGAAGAGAGAGAACGAGAGACGCACCATTGGTGAGGGCGGTGATCAGTCCATTACGACGGCCTTTGAAGTCATTGAACACTGCCTCCGCCGTGCGAGAGTTGTTTGCGCCACCTGCCAAAATTGCTCCGTTCCACTTCCACCCCATTTCTTCAGAATGTTTCCTTTTCTCTGATAGTAGTCCTTTTAAGTAAGGAAGTAGTCTCTGTTATATATACCATTCGTATCACAAGCACCGACATTCTTTCTGGCGGTTACCGTAAAGGCATCTAATTCTTTGATGATTAATGAAAGGGCTTGTACCACGACGGCAGATAAAACTGTAATATGGATCGTTGATTATATTAGATTTATATCTGATAAATTTAGATATATTATTATCAACGGTGTAGATCATCGGTGTGTCATTCATTGTGTCATAATCGTTGTGCCTGTCATCATTACTTTTCTTTGATTTAGTTGAGTTTGGTTTGATTTTTAGCTCGAATGATTCGATTCGCTATGGTTTGGTATCAAATAGCCTTAACTCTAACAGTGGTTGAATCCTAAATGAGTCAACATCAAGTATTCTTACTGCATTCGTATTACGATAGATGTGATATTGTGATGTAATATTGTGATATATTTTGTATTTATCTAAATAAGGTTACATTGGTAATTATGGTAGGATGGGAAGCCCTGAAGGGTTCTATATATATTGTATATGTGAATGATGAATGACAAGATATTTTTTCCGAAATCTTAACATGATATCAGAGCCTTTAAGATAGCCACTAGAAAAAAAAAATCAAGATCACGTTCACCATTTTTGTTCGAACCCTAATCTTCACAGCTCCTTCAATGGCTGCCGCAGGAGAGGTGGAGAAGAAGCTCGGCACTTTCTTTCTCAGCACTACGGATAATCCAGGACAACTAATTACCACCGACGGCCCACCGTACAACTTAAAGGTGATAATTATGACGAATGGTCACGAACTATTCGCACAGCTTTACGTGCGAAACGGAAGTTCGGTTTCCTCGAGGGAACAATTGAGAATCGCCATATTAGTTTGGCAAGGATAGCGTTGTTCATTCCCTAAGCTGACCGGATGTCTAACCCGCCATACAGTTTGGGTCGGCAAATATCTTTCCGTGACATAAGGTGCAGTCCCCTTTTATCATCATCGTGTCCCTAGAAAAATGATCGGGCTAGTTACATATTGCATATGATAGTATGGTGTCGTAGTGAGCACTGTCTGAGCCAGCAGAGCGCGGCCTGCTTTAGATAGTGTGGCAGCTTTCCAAGGTTGTAGCTTCAAGCGAACCTTGTCGATAATTCCCTGAAAATCTTCTTTTTTTGACTCGGCGATGATGAAGAGGCACTCCAAGATATTTTTCAAGATGGATGGTGTGGGCCATATCAAGTTCACATGCGATGAGACTAACAGTTTGCGGATCAGTGTTAGGCGACGTTGTGAATTTCGATTTCGCCAAGACCGATTTTTCGCCCGAGAATCCACAAAAGTAGGATAAGATATGATCAATCTCTCGAGCTTGCTCAATTGAGGCCTCCGTAAAAAGAGGAGGTCGTCGGGCGAAGAAAAGATGTGAGATTTTCGGACCCCACGAGAGATGATGATAGGCTTCCATCTTCCTCGCACTAATTGATTGATTAATAAGACAACTCAGAAATTGCATAACGAGAACAAAAAGATCGGTGAAACTGGGTCGCCCTGTTTTAAACCACGGAGGAGCCGGAACCCTTGCAAATGACTGCCATTCCATAAGATTTCCAGAGAAGTACTGGAAAGCGAGTACATGATGAGCTCAATAATATTGTCAGCAAAGCCGATAACAGTTAGAATATGCCGGAGGAAGGGCCGGCTAACTCTGTCGTAGGCTTTTTCGAGATCAACCTTTATAACCATAATCCCTTTACTCCATTTTTTTCTCCGCATAGTGTGAAGAACCTCCTGTGTTACAAGAATGTTATCCGAAGTCGGTCTCCTAGGTATAAAAGCATTCTGGCTGTTATCAATTATCTTACCGATGACTAGCCGCAAGCGATTCACAATGATCTTTGTGATGGTCTTGACAGTAACGTTGGCGAGAGCAATGGGGCGCAATTGAGAGATTGGATCATTAAAGCTTTCCGAGAAAAATGCTTTCCCACGGATACGAACCGGACTTATATTGCTCTGACACCAAAAGTTAACCCACCGTAATCAATCCGTAGTGAAGGGCCCACAACGTCCCAGTTTTGTTGATAAAAAATCGGGGGGAAGCCATTTGGACCGGGAGATTTATATGCTCCCATTTGGAAGACTGCAGCTCGAATTTCTCCTACACTAAATGGACGATTCATAAGCCGCTTGTCAGCATGGCTTAGAAGAGGAGAAAAAAGACCAACCGGGTAAGGGAGGGTGGGCTCGTCCGCATAGAGAGCAATATAAAACTGTCGAATCATTGAAGCTAAAGTCTCTCGATCACTTATCCATATACCCGTATCATCTTTAAGACAATGAACAGTGTTTTTGCCCTTTCTACGTTTGGTGGACAAGTGAAAGTAACGAGTATTGCGCTCACCATCTTCAATCCAATTCAACCGTGATTTCTGCTTCTTGTGACAAAATATTGTTGTATTCCTCCAATAATTCCGAATTCAGTTTCGTGAGGAAATTTGAAGGTGCGTGCGAAAGGGAGAGTTGGGTCTTTTTTTTGCATTTTCTTTTACGGTAAAAGATGTTGCCGAACACATGTTTATTCCATTCTTCCAATTTTTTAGCCAAGGAGTCCAAAGTTATCTGCAAATAAACCTTTCTTAAACCCCATTGGCAGTTATAGACTGCTAATTTTTCATTTATTTATTTACTAGTATATGTTTATTTTTCCTAAAAAAAATAGTATGTTTACTTATTTATTACTTAATCCGTCATAAAATCTAAATCTATTTAGTTTTTCTTGTTTTGTCTCATAATGTAAATTTTTTTAGATGACAAATGAAGTATAATTACATTTTTCTCCTTTAATTTCTCATTAATTATTTATTCATCCACATTTCACTATTTTATATTAATGACAACTAAAGGTCATTTTAGATTTTTTTTTATCAAAATTAATGACAAATAACTAATTTAACTAACTTTTTTAATGTGTGTAAAAAACCCAAATAAATTTATATTTTGAGACAAGATACTAAGTCACAAAACAAATTTTTTTTTAGGGTAAAGGTCAATCATTTTTATTTATTTACCTTTGATTACTGAATAAAGATGTGATTTTTTTATTTAAAAAAAAAACAAACAAACATGCGGTTAAGATTTATCCACGTAGTAACTCCGATCGAGTTACCGAAACAGTACAGTGCTATGCTTGCATGACAGAGTACAAGTGAGCATTGCGTTCACGGAATCAGGATTTTAATTTGAGGTGGGTTAATAGACCGTGACCCGGTGTGAAAACAGTTGGTTTCGGTGTTTTAGAATTCTGCTGATCCCGAGTACTCCATCTCCATCATTGCATATGGCAATATAGAAAGTAAAGAAGAAAAGGCATGACCAGAAGAATTGTGTGAAATAAGTGAATGAATCCAGTTGAGGCATGATTGATTGAGACAAAAAAATTCCCTCCAGACAAAAAGAAAGTCGGAGTATCAGTATCGAGTAAATTGGATGAGCTGTATTAAAAATATTTTATTAATAACTATACATATTTTTTTTGTGCAATATTTTTTTTGGATATTTGTTTAAAATGACTGTTTTGGAGACTTAATCAGCATTTAGGACACCTGAAAAAGATAATCTTTTATAAGGACACATTTCATTTAACTTCCTATATTACCCTTTAATAAAAATAAACAGAGTAAGGGCACTCGAATCCTTTTGGTTAGCTATCGCATGTCTGTGGATCATTCTTCCGACCGACGGCTTCACCACTGATTTGACAGAATCGGCCACTGTTGTCGTACCAATTGGTGCCAAAGGACATCCAAAACCACGAGCAGTTGCTGAGACAGGTTGTTCCGGCAGCCTGCCGCAGATGCCGCTATCGCCGATCCCGACCACCTTACTCTTCCAAGTCTAACCCTGCATCCAGTTTGGTCGGGGTTGTTGCCAATGGGGATGTATTGAGTGGAAAATTTACTTGGCAGGTTCACAATTTTAGTTTATTCAAGGAAATAATTAAAACCCAGAAGAAGATTATGCAACCCTCCTACTTTTGAGGTTGGACATTTTTGCCATTTCTTAATTAATGTTTATACTTTGAATCTGTTTATGTTTGGTTTGATTCATTAGGATGGAATCTTTCTGCCTCCCCAATCGTTTAAGATTTATGTTTTTCTATTATATGTTTTTTATTTTAATTTAATTTGAAAAATGTATTGTTTAAGGCTATAGAGTGGTGGGTATAGCTGTTGCATCATGTGATCAGGAATGATTACAAAGACTATAATAGCTACATTTAAAAGTTTAATATTAATCTTTTAAGTTGGAAACATGAGCCCTGTATTTCTTGCTGGGAATGTAATTTGAGAATTAGTGTGTATCAGAGCTAAGTGAATGGGGTTGAGTATCTGTCAATGTGTTTGGAGAGTAAGGATTCTGAAAAAAGCTAAGGGGTTGCAGATAGGAGTTGTTGATTTAGAGTTGGAGCATTTCAAACATTCCCTCTAAGAAGGAAGTTTCATTTAATCTCCTTCTCCAGGTTTGATTTTCATTTGGAAGAAAATTAGTGCAGTGACATAAATTTGATGGTAGGATTGTGTATGATCTAGAATAAAATTGATGCAGTGACATTGATGTCATTGTATATACATTTGGATAAATAAATCTTCTAGCTTTGTAAAATAATTGTAGTCTTTCTTGGTGTTGTGTCGCTTTGTTTTTATGTATCGTCCCTGGTGTAATGTCATTCTTTCAAGTATTCATCGTCACGAGATACACATCTACGAGAAACTCAACAACATGACTACAATGGGATCTCAACAATACCGAAATGAAATTTGGCGGTGTAGTCGAGACATCAAACATTGTCAAAGCACAAGTAGTGATCGTCCCATTCTCGATTCGGATCTTCTTTGGACAATATCCTCAAAAAGACATTATAGAAGTTGTCTGATTTCTTGTTTTTCCACACATTATTTAGGCTTTATTTGTAAGTTGATAAATTTAGGAGCTTTATGCTCATCAGACATATGCTTGTTATTGTTCATTCAATGGGACATGACGATACGGATTTCACCCTCCACGCTAAATTATCTAATTTGGTCCACTGGCATGTGGAAAAGTCCAAGTATATTATCCACATCGGGTCGAATACGAGGCGAATCGGTGATCACCACCGCCGCCAAGCAGATCTCTTGCAAGTGTGTCAACTCGAGCACCCATGTCGGTGTCATACGAGTCGATATCGAGCTCCACCAGGTTCCCGGGCCCAATAATCTGTAGGGTTGCTTGGGCAAGGAGCAAGGCCCATTAAAGGGCAATTATGTCAATAGACCAAACCGCCTCAGGATTAGGCGCGGAAGAAGGGCATGTGCCTATAAATACATCATTCCAGAACTACGTAAGGCTTGATTCCTGGACATTACACAGATACGTAGGCAATCCAAGATACATTCTTGGACTCAAATGATAAAACACCAAAATCACCCCAAAACCATCATTGATTCTATCATCCCTAGATTAAATTGGCCTCAAATTATACATGACAAAATCCAAAGATCGTCATTTGGCGCTGAGAGAGGCCTTCTATCGGTGATAGATCAAGGAGTGGTGGTTCGTGATAAAAACGCGAAGACCCAAAAAACGCAGCGAGATCGGGCGGCGAATTTATGGAGTTTCAACCGTTGGAACTAGATTTCCACCGTTCGGATCCAAGGATTAGGGTGCGAACAAGCCCTCCAAATTTCAGTGATCGGAGTTGTTTTGAGTCCCCGATCGTCGCAAAGAAGTTGCACCAGATAAAAATGCAGCAGCCTCGCAAGCGGTCGATCGATGGATTATTGCCGGAGTTTCAACCGTTGGAACTAGATTTCCACCGTTCGGATCCAAGGATTAGGAGGGACGAGCAAGCCCTCCAAATTTTAGGTCGATCGGAGTTCGCTTTGAACCTCGATCGTGGCAAAGAATTTACTGCAGTACCAAAAACGCAGCAGATTCTCGGGCGGCGAAATGCCGGATCGGCGGCTTATTCCCGAGATTGAGCCATCGAAAGAACAATTCCACCGGTCACATCGGCGAGAAAGTGAGGAAGAACGATCCTTCCAAATTTTGTGCCGATCGGAATCCGTTTGAGGTCCGATTGCCACCGGAAAGACATCGCTATGGCGCCCGAGAAGTCTGCGAGTTACTTACCGTATCTAGCTATCCACGGCGAGTTCTCGAGCTCCAAGGAGCGAGCCGAGCTCTTTAGCTCTCCAGTGTTCTTACAAATGTTATTTTAAATTCTTATATACTTTGTAAGTCTTTATTATATGTGTAATGTTTTTATCACAATCACATTGCACCATAAAGACTCGAGATATCGAGCTCCGGCATTCGAGCTCTACGGACTCGTCTTGCCCATAAACCCGAGCTCGACTCGGCGTCGATTTGGAGCTCACCGATGGGTAAATCTTTAATAAGTCCAGAGCTCGACTCGCATCATATTTGGAGCTCGGCTCGGCGTTATCTTTATAAGACCGAGCTCGGCCTCGGCATCATATTTGGAGCTCGGCTCGGCGTTATCTTTATAAGACCGAGCTCGGCCTCGGCATCATATTTGGAGCTCTCTCGAGCGTCTCTTTATAAGACCGAGCTCGCTCGCATCATATTGGAGCCTCTCGAGCGTATCTTTTATAAGTCCGAGCTCGACTCGCATCGTATTGGAGCCTCGGCTCGGCGTTATCTTTATAAGACCGAGCTCGGCCTCGGCATCATATTTGGAGCTCGGCTCGGCGTTATCTTTATAAGACCGAGCTCGGCCTCGGCATCATATTTGGAGCTCTCTCGAGCGTATCTTTTATAAGACCGAGCTCGCTCGCATCATATTTGGAGCTCTCTCGAGCGTATCTTTTATAAGTCCGAGCTCGACTCGGCATCGTATTTGGAGCTCGGCTCGGCGTTATCTTTTATAAGACCGAGCTCGGCCTCGGCATCATATTTGGAGCTCTCTCGAGCGTATCTTTTATAAGACCGAGCTCTGCTCGGCATCATATTTGGAGCTCTCTCGAGCGTATCTTTTATAAGTCTGAGCTCGACTCGGCATCACATTTGGAGCTCTCTAGAGCATATCTTTTATAAGACCGAGCTCGGCCTCGGCATCATATTTGGAGCTCGGCTCGGCGTTATCTTTTATAAGACCGAGCCCGGCTCGGCGGTATCTTTTATAAGACCGAGCTCGCCTCGGCATCATATTTGGAGCTCTCTCGAGCGTATCTTTTATAAGACCGAGCTTCGCCTCGGCATCATATTTGGAGCTCTCTCGAGCGTATCTTTTATAAGACCGAGCTTGGCCTCGGCATCATATTTGGAGCTCGGCTCGGCGTTATCTTTATAAGACCGAGCCCGGCTCGGCGCCATCTTTGTAAGACCGAGCTCGGCCTCGGCATCATATTTGGAGCTCTCTCGGCGTATCTTTTATAAGACCGAGATCGGCCTCGGCATCATATTTGGAGCTCGGCTCGGCGGTATCTTTTATAAGACCGAGCTCGGCTCGGCGGTATCTTTTATAAGACCGAGCTCGCCTCGGCATCATATTTGGAGCTCTCTCGAGCGTATCTTTTATAAGACCGAGCTTCGCCTCGGCATCATATTTGGAGCTCTCTCGAGCGTATCTTTTATAAGACCGAGCTTGGCCTCGGCATCATATTTGGAGCTTTCTCGAGCGCATCTTTAATAAGACCGAGCTCGCCTCGCATAATATTCGAGCTCGGCGCGACCTTACGTAAATCCGCCGCCATCTAAGCATGATACCAACAGACTACACCAAATAAGCTAAGCCTTATCTCAATTAACTTCTGTTTTTACATTTTTATGTCTTGTAATAAGTCCATGTGACAATTTCATAAATATTCTACTAAGCATGTCTTTCCTCGAGACGCTTTTGTGTTTGTTATGATTTACAAACCTTCATATTGCAAATCTACCACGATACAAAATGGCTAAGGCAAAAATTCACCAAACCTTAAAGCAAAAGAAGTCCATGTGATTAAAAGATAAAAGAGGCAAAAGTCAACCACAACTACAAATCCTCGACACGATGAAGTCGGAATAATATGGTGAATAAAGCCAAGTCACTGACAGTGCTTATATCACCTCGACACGATGCAGTAGAAATAAAACAGTGAAAAAAGCCAAGTCACTGACAGAGCTTATATCACTCCCGACCTGCCAGTAAGCCACGATGCTAAGCAGTTGGAAGATCCCACGATGGATACCCTATTCGACCAGCCTCGAAGCACCACGAAGTGCGGCGATCGAGTAGGATTTTTCAATTCGACAATGTCGAAGCCCGACGAGGCAAGATAATGATTCGAGCTCGACCGTATAGCCAAGTCAAGCCGATAAGGCGCAAGATGCTAGGTCGTCGACTTCATATCCAAGTGTACCGTGAGTCATGTACTCATACTACACTTTCGAGCCACAGGGAATTAAGTCCAAAGGACTACACCCCATTGCGGCAGCTTTTGCAAGGGAATTAAGTCCAAAGGACTACACCCTGAGCAAAATATTCAACAACACAAACAACATTCAAAGGAAAGGTCAGAATTCAAAATTCAAAATTCAAAAGTCCTGTGGATTGAATTGTGAAAGCAGACAACAAAAAAAGACAAGCAACATATCTGCAAAAATTGAAGCAAAATAAAACTAGGCGCTATATTTGGAGCTCACCGATGAGTGAATATGTAATAAGTCCGAGATCGACTAGGCATCTTACCTCGAGCTATCTTATTTTGGAACTCACCCTACCGAATCAAGCGGGTCGAGTTATCTTATTTTGGAACTCACCCTACCGAATTGGCGGGTCGAGCTATCTTATTTTGGAACTCACCCTACCGAATCGGGCGGGTCGAGCTATCTTGTTTTGGAACTCTCTAGCCGAGCATGGCGGGACGAGCCTTCTTATTTCGGGAACTATCCCCATGGTTATTGCGACATTTTGACTAGTGCCTGGCGTGCCTCGAGGATCCACTCCGCAGCGATCTACTCAACGGTCTACGAGGATCCGCAAGTCGGATGCCTTCAATGTCGATAAATAACGCTTACAAGTCCTAATAGGGCGAAAACACAATGGCATCGAAATCCGAGTCGACAAATGGCGTGATCGACTCCCAAAAGAGAATTTACTAGGGCATCGAGGCCGGGCAACATGATCACTTCGATCGATGCCCATTGAATCTAAAAGTTCCATGGAACCAAAAGGCTAAGGCATCGAGTTCGGACCAAGTCCAAAACTCTCGGCAATCATGTGTCAGCGAGTCATGAACGACAAAGAAACACCACGACACCGAGATCCAGAGCGACATTTACGTATTACCGGTCTTATTAGACGGTAAGTACTGTGGACATCGTGGGCGGAAATATCTATCGACAAAGAGAAGAGCATCGATTCCGACAAACGAAATGAGACAACCAGGGGCATCTCTTCTACCACGCAACAACAAAGAAAAGTCCAAAAATGCTAAAGCATGGAAGACAAGTTACATATGGTCGACAAATGGAACTCACCGAAAGTATAACGAAGATGATGAATCAGCATTATACTTTGGAGGCAACAACGAAGTCGACATTGAATACTCGAGAAAAAGCGAGCAAAGGAATGGGAATCGACATGCAACAAAAGTGTTTGACACCAAATACTTGTAAAAATTTCAAAGATTTATAACAAAAAGCCTAGTCACAAAGATCGGCCAAATATGATCCAAACCTAAGGTTCTCATGATACTTGGAGGCGTATATCGACATATATGCATCGATACGAGAGAGGCCGATGTGCAAATAAGGCCAAAGGCCGCAATAAAGCAAGATGGTCTAGTTCAAAGACCAAAGAAAAGAAGGAAAAATGTAACAATTTTTCAAGGAAAGAATAAGCCAAGTCCAAATGACCGCTAATTGTTTATACTGAGATGGAAGCCAACGACAACGATGGTTAAAAAGGCAAAGCCTAAGAAGAAGCATCTTTTTGGCGTTAAGGCAAAAGTCTCAAGATCATTAGACTAACATTCGAGATCCGCATGCCGTACTCCAAAATCCAGGCAAATCGATTCTTCAGAGAAGTCGACCTCGACCGAGACAAATCCCAAGTTGGACATCTCATCATTCCTTCGACAAATTACGCATCGAAGTCGATGTCAACTTAGCCACACGTTATAAGTCCTGGGGACGATAATGCTAAGATAAAAAGTTTGCAAAGCAGGCATGGAAAGGCCGTATGTCGGACTCCACAGAAGTAAGTCTGCAGGCGATTTAAATTGAGCATTGGATAGACAAAGATGGCGAGATACACCTTTGTGATCGGACCGACCTCAAGAGCTCGGACGGATCTGGGGGGCTTATGACGATACGGATTTCACCCTCCACGTGGAATTATCTAATTGGTCCACCGGCATGTGGAAAAGTCCAAGTATATTATCCACATCGGGTCGAATACGAGACGAATCGCTGATGATCACCACCGCCGCCAAAGTGATCTTGCAAGTGTGTCAACTCGAGCACCCATGTCGGTGTCATACGAGTCGATATCGAGCTCGGCCAGTTCCCGGCCCAATAATCTGTAGGTTGCTTGGGCAGCGAGCAAGGCCCATTAAAGGGCAATTATGTCAATAGACCAAACCGCCTCAGATTAGAGGCGTAAGAAGGCATGTGCCTATAAATACATCATTCCAGGAACTACGTAAGGCTTGATTCTGGACATTACACAGATACGTAGGCAATCCAAGATACATTCTTGGACTCACCATAAAACACCAAAATCACCCCCAAACCATCATTGATTCTATCATCCCTAGATTAAATTGGCCTCAAATTATACATGACAAAATCCAAAGATCGCTGACAGCTTTGAACTTGAAAATAGTTGCTTTTACGAATGCTATTGGTTTGACTCTTTTTAAGTTACTATTATAAGTCCCATATGTAAAGAATTTACATTACCATTGATGGTATAATATATATATATATATATATATATATATATATATATATATATATATATTTGATTATGGCCATGAAAACAGAACACTAAGTCGTCTTTTAACTTTCAAAACAACCCACATCCACTTTTCTGAGCCTAAGCATATGGAAGTTGTGGTTCCATATGCAAGGTCATTTATTATTACATTATCCAAAAAAAACAAAGCATATTTGTTACGTAAGAAACAAGTTTAAGATGGAAGTATCAGAACATACTTGGCGATTAAGATTTTTTAAAAAAACACTCTTCACACATAGTAAACCTCATAATATTTAGTATAGGATATCACAAAGAAAGGAGTAGACGGTCACTTTCCAAAAATCATAAAAAAAAACTTTTGTAGTTATTTTGTTTACCAACAAGACATTGGTCCAGTATAAATATTGTGAGTTTGAGTCCCAACGAAGACAAAATCGCTTCATAAGGTGGGTGTCACTGCATAAATCGTTGCATAAGATGTCACTGCATCAGAGTGCCACTGCATCGCGTCTATTTCAATGAAGAAAATTTTGATTTTCATAAATTAAGCCGGAAAAATATCAAACGAAGCCTACAATCCTTTCAAAGAAAAACGAACTCCTCAAAAAATATCAAATGTCATCGCGATGTCGCATCATCAAATGTCATTGCATCGCGGTGGCCAATGATCGGGGTGGTCGGTGCATCCCGATGGTCATCAGATCATGGTGGCCATCAGCGTCATGGTGGCCTTTGCGTTCGCGGTGGTCAATGCGCATCATAGTGGTCAATGGAATCGCTTTTATGAAATTAAGTCAAAAAAATCAAATGTCATCGCGGTGTCGCGTCATCAAATGTCATTGCATCGCGGTGGCCATTGCAGATCGCGGTAGTCACCGTGATCGTGGCGTCATGCATCGTGTAGTGTCTCTCAGATCGGGGATGGTCATCGCATCGCGGTGTCTCGTGACGTGGTGGTCACCGCATCGCGTGTCTCTACATCGGGGTGGTCACTGCATCGCGGTGTCTCTATATCGGGGGTGGCCACCGCATCGCAGCGTGGTCAATGGATCTAGGGTGGTCAATGCATCACGGTGTCACTTCATCGAGGCTTCTCTGCATCGCGGCGTCACTGCATCAGACGGGGTGGTCACTGCATCGGGGGTGGTCACTACATCGGGTGTCTCTGCATCGGGGGTGGTCACTGCATCGTGGTGTCTCTGCATCGAGGGTGTCACTGCATTGCTGTCACTTCATCGCAGTGTCTCTGCATTGCGGTGTCATTTCATCACGGTGTCTCTGCATCATGGTGGTCAATGAATTGCGGTGGTCACTGCATCGCGGTGTCTCTACATCATGGTGTCACTGCATCGGGGGTGGTCACTGCATCGGGGGAGGCCACCGCATCGCGGTGGTCAATGGATCTGAGGTGGTCAATGCATCGCGGTGTCACTTCATCGAGGCGTCTCTGCATCGGGGGTGGTCACTGCATCGCGGTGTCTCTACATCGTGGGTGAGTACTACATCACGGTGTCTCTATATCTGGGGTGGTCACTGCATAAAATATTGATATCACGGGTCTTAGTAGTATTGGACTTGAGTATGTTTGATAGTTTGCTTTTTAATATATATATATATATATAATATATAATATTTGAGATTTGGTTTGAATTAAATTCATCAAAAGCTCGACAGGTTATGGAAAATCTTTTGGAAATTTCTTCACTTGTTTGTCGGATGCAACAAGATATTCATGGTTTTGACAAGGAGTCACATCAAGAAAAATGATGGCAATTGTTAATAAAAAAAAAATGTTAGGAACCGATATTTAGTGTTAAGTCATTGAAAATTTTCTATTCATGGTAGTGGACAATAGGAATTGAACTTTGATCATTGCTTTATAATGTAAATTTCTTCATAAAATTTGTCATTGGGTGTCACTCATAGGGTGTCACTTCATAAAATGTTGATGTTATTGGGTGTCACTTCATAAAACGAGATATCAGAATAAAGAGGACGGAAAAAATATAAATTATGGTGAAAGAAATATGTTGATCGAAGTTTTAACTTTTATATCAAAAGATATAGTCATTTGAAGTCAAATTCATAAAGAAAAATCAATTTTCTAAAATTAAGTAGGAAAAATATCAAATGCCATCGCAGTGTCGCTTCATCAAATGTAACTGCATCGCGATGGTCAATGTATCACGGTGGTCACCGCATCAGGGGTGGTCAATGCATCACAGTGGTCAATGCATCGCGGTGTCACTGCATCGCGGTTGTTAGTGCATCGCAGTGTCACTTCATCGCGCGTGTGTCTACGTCGATCGTGTGGTCATTGCATATATATGATTCTTTGATGTCATCGCGATAAAATGTTGATATTACGGGTCTCTTTTGCTTAAAAGGATGCCTGAGTTTTTTTATTTTAGAATGGATACCAACTCTGAGGTTCCTATTTGGACTCAATTGCCCAATCTTCATCAAAATGCAAAAATACATAGATTAAGCTTCCTAATTTATACTAAATTACAATTTCCGCAGCGAGACGAGAAAGAGGGAAAGAGAGAGGGAGATATGGAAACCTAGTAAACCATCTGATCTCCAGATATATTTGACCATCTATTTTATGCTTTTTTGGCTCTGAATTTTATCAAGAATTAAACAAAAAAACTATTAACAGGAATGTACTATAAAGACAGTAGAAAAGTTTGTTAATTAAGTAAAAATGACACACCTGGGATGCATTAAGTATGGCTTGGCTTTGAATTCGGGTCTTGATTGTATCAACAGGATGAATCATTCCTTCCCCAAATGCACCAGCTATTGCTCCAAATACAAATTCTCTCCATACTACACCAATTTACAAGTAATATAGATGTTCAGTCGAACATTGAAGATCAGTTGATTCAGAAATATAATAATGAAAAAGAAAAAAATAAATAAAGAGGGAAAGACGATGCAAAATAAAACAATAGTCGAGAGCATTCACCGAAGAATTGGGGTTGAGAAGACGTGGCGAGCTGAGATAAAGGAGGCTTAGATGATTGATCATGAGAAGAAGAGCTATGATTCGCCATGGCTGTACCAATTTAGAGCTTAGATAACAAAACAGATCTTTCAGCGCCGCCTTTTTTATTTATTTATTATTAATTGAGGGTAGATTGGTCTATGTATTAATTTTATGTCCTTATAACCAAATAAGATTTTTTAGTGTCCTATTTACCTAATTAAGTCTAATATGTGTCCTTTTGAACTCTTACCCCTATTTTTTTTTTTTTTTTTTTGGTGCGGGTGGGCTTAGCGCCATAGGTTATATACTTGCGTTGCCCTTCCGGTTGTAATTTGCTCAAGGGCAAAACTGCAAGCATCATTGCGTTTGATCGATCTGCTCCTTCTCCAAGCTCGATCTAATGGCGAATTGAATTGGGCGTGTCTTCCCCACGATCTGCTCGTTTTCACAGCCGGACGGCTGAAAAAGTTTGAAGATTTTGCTGCTTTTGGTGCGGTATGCAAATCTTGGCATGCCGCTGCAAACAAGGACTACTTCAAGGAGCTATGGTTGGGAGAAAGTACGCCTTATCTGCTGCTTCCCGCCAGGAGGAACGGGAACGATTGTATACGCGACCTGTACAGCTTGAGTGAGGGTGATACCGTGGCTTCGATTAGGGTTCGGAGTAAGAGAAAGTGTTTTGAATCTCTTGGATGGTTGTTAGCAGTTGATGAAGATGGGAGTATGTGTCTGCTGGATCCTTTTTCAAAGGTAGAGATTCCCCTACCGCATCAATCTACCTTACGAAATGGCACATGTCGTGATCCACAAGAAATTGTCCGGAAAATGGTGCTATCAGCAAGACCTGGTGAGTCTTCCAATTTCATAGTGGTGATTATATACAGATCGTTTTCAGATTTAGCTTTTTGGAGGCCAGGGGAGATGTCCTGGTACAGAATCAAGACAGAAAAATGGTATTACCAAGACGTGACTTATCATTCCGGACATTTTTACTCCTTTGATAGTCTTTCTAGAATTAGGATGTACAACTTTGCAAAGGGTCAAGTAATTGCTCGTCTGGTAGCTGATCGCAATTCGCGGGTGCCACTATTAGGTCATTGTTATTTAGGTGAGTGCAGGAGTATATATCTATATCTCACCAAGACACAGATGAGGACTCTCTTCTAATTGTTACAAGAGCATATGATGAGCATTGTATCAAGACAATCAAATTTCAGGTTTATGAGTTTGATTTCAAACTAAGCACATGGAGAGAGATTGATAACTTGGGAAACATGGCTATCTTTGTTAGTAATGTAAATGCTACCACCGCTGTTGATGCCTCTAGATTTCATGGCGTCATTAAACCAAATCATATTTACTTCATGGACGACGGTAGCCCTTATGATGGTGACTGCCACCTGGACAGGGGCACATACAACATGGAAAATGGAACAATTGATCCGTTCTATCACGAGGAAGAATTCCATAGCAAAATATCTCGTCCCACCTGGTTCATACCAATTTTGTGGCCTTTAAGCTGCTGAATTGTTTTACTCAAATTCTTTTGCAGGTAGACAACCTACCTATCTATCTATCTATCTACCATTACAAAGGGCTAATATTTGTTTTACAATCTTTTCTATTTAATATCATAGAATTCTTCATTAGTTTGTTGTCTTGACAATTAAGTTTGTGTTAGTCCTTTCCAGTAGTCCATTCGTGTCTTGTGCTGTAAACAGTTAGTAACTGGCATATTATGATATTGGCATTGTGCTTTGTCTTAATAGCTGTGCTTCAGTGGCTGATTGTTATTTGGTTTCAATGTTGAAGAAACGGATCTGTGACTCATTGTAAAAACGGCTAAACCCTAACCGTGAGGTTGGCCCCCACTTCCCGACGATCCATCGGAATGTGGGAGAGGTTAATCAGTAACCTGTAGCTTAGAGTCGGGCTGACTTGCTGGGTTCCCCATCACCGAAGGGTGTTATCAATCGAAATCAACCCTTTACGGGAATCGAACCGCTGACCTCCAGCTTAGGGTCCGGCTGTCATTATAACACCCCGCTCCTCACCACTAGGCCATATCCAGGGGATATCTGTGACTCATTGTAGATAGTATGGGAGTGTGATTCAGGGGAAATTCTTTTGTGGGGTGACCGTTCTGCATAGATGCTTAAAAAACATTCTTAAACTCGAGCATTTTTCTGTGTATTTAGTAAAAACACTATACACACTTACAAATGCGCGTGTTTTATGGTGAATTTTAAGCATATCCGCGGTGGGGTCGGACCATAGCAGAATTCCCCCCGATTCAGAATGAGAAATAATTGTGACACTTTATTAGAAAGAGTAGGTGGGAAAAGTATCCCTGAAGATCTGCCTCTAATTATCATAGATATAGTTTACTGCAAATATAGTTAATCCTCGAGACGAAGTGGAACTTAGTAAAACTCAGCGAAACCCTTTTACAGTCCATGAATTTTGGAAAACCGCAGATTTCTTAGTATTGCCATTATACTAGGTAAAACGTTTTCTTTAGTTTTTATTTTTATAAACAGGATCAAAACTTTATATTGCTAAGCCTTGTATATAACTGCCAACTGTTAGAGGATATGGTTGGTCTCATACAGTTATACCATGGTTCTCGTGGCATTCATTAGCTGCGACGTCAATGTGTTGTACATTACAAACTAGCAAGATTTTATCTAAAACCACACGAGGCAATAGCGAATGGCTTGTGTGTTAATCTAACTTTTGGGTTAATCTAACTCGGTCTGGGTGCCAATATGTCTCACGCTTTTTTGCTTCTTGCCCTCATCTTATCGTGTTAATTATGCATAGTTAGTTTTGTTGTCTGCAGTTTTTTTTTTTCATATTCTTTTTCTCTCATGGAAGATGAATCATGTGAAATTTTTTATTTCTCTCGGGAAACAATGAAGGTGCATTCCATAAGCTCAACTTATTTCGGGTTCCATGAAGAATGCATTAAAAGATTCGTTTTCTTTATCCGATAATCCTTACCTAGTGCTTTATTTGTGTTCCTGATTGTGTGCTTTGTATTGATAAGAAGATTCTTTGTGTGCAGGGAGGGGGTATCTGTCACACTTGAAGGAGTTTACGTTGATCTGTAATGTTGACTTAGGGTTCAAGGTAGCAGCAGATTAGAAGATCTCGATTCCACACGCATCCAACCATGACCCTTGTATTATTTTGCTTTCTTTTGTGGGCTGCTGGGCTAGTAGGGGGTTTGCGGGGAATTTGATATGTTGAGAAAGTTGAAACAGAGTAACAGACTATGTGTGTGTGTGTAGTAACTTGGTGTAGTATCAACTAAACTAATGACGTTATCTCTGTATTTCTTTACATTACCACCCTCTACGTCCGGAGAGCACGTGTGACAATTAAAGAAAGAAACTGCAAATTCAATACCGTTAATGAACTGATTCAATAAGTAGGCTGTATAGAAAAATCTTTCATTCCTAAATTATTCTTCACACAGAGAAATTCATTGCTCCCAGTATAACAGGATTAATGTTGCAAAACAAAAAGGATTTGTATACGATCGAGATTAAGATATAAAGGCTGCCATGGAAAAATGGATCAAAAAGACCTAGTTGCAGAACGATAACAAAAAATTCAAATTTATTAGATGATCGCATATGATATCCCGACTTAGATGATGATTAGTAAAAAAAATTGCTTTCCTCTTTTGTCCAGTTCATTCCATGATCTAGCTCGACATGGGTAAAAAGTGGAAAGTTATGTTCTTGTGCTTCTGTAGTTTTAGCCTTTATTCCTAGGATCCCGAATGTGCAGAAAAGCCAAAGAATCCACACTTCGATGCCATAAAGTGAAACAGTGAAAGACTTCATTAGTCCATGGCTCACTAAACAGGCATGTTATCCAAAAGTGCAGAGACTCTTCACGGACAACAATAACAAGCAAGATACAACATGATTTGCACCACCCAAAGCATCGGAAGGTGCATCCCAGTGTCTCAACCATGCACTTCGGGAAAAGTATGATTCGTATGTTGTCGGAACCTACAAATGACATGGAAATGCTAGCAAACCTAACGTGTGGAACACTTTGAGAAAACATTGAAACCATATGTTATTACCCTTACACAACGTACAAGGATGCATCCATAACATCTGACTACGCATCCGGAATCTGACGAGGTATCGCCAACCCCCCAAGGCGTCACGAATCTGACGAGGTATCTGCATGCCCATCACATCTCCTTTTGCTCTTTTTTTTTTTTTTGCAGCAAATTCATCTGTATTAAATTTGAGCCAACCAATAGGGGTGGGGGGGATGGTCTCTTCCACTTCCTGCATGCACTTGAGAAACAATTAGAGTGGTTTAGGCAACATCTAATAAATTCTTGAGCTAATAATTTGCATGCCTCAAAAGCCCCCATAGAATGAAATTTCTCATTTTTCCAGCATTACTTAAACAGAGAATAAATGAGGCCCCTTAATTACACAATCCTTTTCAACATATTACAACTTAGAAGTAAAGCCATCTATGAAAGGGGATTTTACTCTGATTAGCAAAAAGATATTCAACTCCGCATAGTTCCTAGCCCGCCCACCTGCAAGTTTTCAAGCAATGATTAATATCATCATCTACCGTATTATTGCATCTTTCACACTTGTCGGGAGCAAGCCATATTTCTCCTGAATCTTGTATTATCGGTAAGAATTTTACCATGTAAGCACAGCCAAGCAACCAAAATAATATTTTTGGAGGATCAAAACAAGCAAGAGAGAGAGGGATACATAACAGACTTAAACAGTAGATAGATCACATTCACAACAGCCAAAAGAATCAATAATATTGCAGACTTTAAGGTTCAAATATTCTACAACCATGTTACTTCTAAAACCCTTTTTATTTTATTTTATTTTTTATTTTTTTTTCTTTTCACTTGACATGTTTAAATTTATTAGGAATTTGCCTCATTCTACTGTAGACATGCATAGATCCATTAGGATTTTACCCCTCCTAATGACATCGTTGAAATAGGCCCAGGCTTATTGCCTGAGGCTAACAATGAAGACAATGCAAGTAGTGAGTGATAATGATGTCGTGGGTTGTTATCACCTGGGTAGTAGACGGTGGATGTGTGAAAATAGAATCATCCGGTCCGGGGGTGTTATTTTAAGGTGGTTGGGTCGTTGGGGTTGTCTACATACCTTTGGGGGATCAAGTCAACACGGTTCTACAAAAATTGGGCATTAGGAAGCGTATTATGTCCTTGGAGAAGATGATAGCTGGTGGTTTTTAAAGGTGTTAGGTCATTAATGGATAGTTATAGCATGCTACCGTTATGTCGAGTAATTAGTTCAAAACGTGGGCTGAATGCAAGGAGTTCCCTAAAATCACAGCATCAACGGGGCAGTGGAAACGGATTCCTTTTGATTATTGTGATACTTTTAACCATGTCACCCCCCGAGCCTTTGTGCTGTGGGCAAGGGTTGAAATGGTTCAAAGGTACCCTTCAAGGGTTTGGGGCTCCGCCACAGCCACAGCCTTGAGAGTTACACAAAGGTAGCCAACAAGAGCATGCCAAGCCTAGTACTGACCTGTGGCCTCATATGACTAATTTAAAGGCCGTTGGGTCTCGGGGTAGCCTTTTGACATAAAGAATAGAGACTCTAAGCCCTTAAGATGGATCCTTCATAAATTTAGACCAGATCATGTGATTATAGCAATTTATATCTAGACTAGAATGGCACAGAGTGTTTGCTTTTGAACCTGTAAATCTCGACAAACATATGAATGCAAAAGCACCAGGTTTCACATGAGTCATGTACTGTACTATGATCTGACAAAATAACAACTATGTTTTGTTCTACATACCTAACTTTAACTATCCATCCTATGCAACTTCAAACATAAAGTGCATGCATCGTGTTCTTTCGTTTATACCCTCTTTCATCAAACCCACTTCGACTGTGTGAAATATGATACAAACGAAAGGATATGATGCTTGTTATAGCCTTTTGTATTATAATATTTTCCATGACAGATGCAGAGTATTTGAAAGTCCAAGAAAAAAAAACTATAGAGAATGTACGTCAAGGGCGAGATCTCTTATTGCTGCAATCGGGGGCACTTGTACCGCTTGAAGTGCTTAGTCCTTTGCAGGTGTTATCGTGGTTTTTTCTACAAGTTCCACATAAGGTTTCACCATGCTCTTCTGCATCATCATCCTTTGGTGGTAAAGACTCATTTGTCAACGCCTAAATTCCCTATAAGCAGACATATAGAATAAATGAGGTGCAAATCCAGTAATGTAGTCTACTCATTCTGTGTTAAATAACAATGGTTTTTTTTGGTACAGAAAAGGCAACAAAGATACGTATTGGTACCGGATGAATCATCTTTCACTTGTTCCTTGTCAGCCTCACGTGCAATTTCAAGGATTACTGGAAGATCATTAATCATATCAAAGAGACGGTTCCTGCAACATAGGACAGAAGACGCAAATGAACTTTAGTAAACGGAACAGAAAAACAAACTTAAAGGCTAAAAGCAAACATGTATGAACATGGGATTTTCCTAATCCGAAAACAAAATAGCTACACACCTGTCAGATTTGTCAAAGCCATTTATGGCACCGAGGTGGAAGACCACAGATAGTAACCAGGCATCACTGTACACAGCAACAAGACATTGCCAATCCTTTTTCTCCATTCCAACTCTAGCAAAATTTATTCCCAACATAGGCTCAGGAAGATCCTGAGGCGCCTCCTCACCAGGGGATTTAACTTCCCATTTTCCATCAGGATAACCATATAAGCAAAGATTTTCTTTCTCTGTGATGTTAATGATTCAAAAATCAAAATAAGCCATCACTCAACTATGTTATGACTGCATATAGAAAAGAAACTTATGGATTAAAGCTGCCTTCCATTGAGATAATGGCAGAAGTGTGAGACATGACAAAAAAATAAATGTATAATTAGAGGAACTGGCTTTATATATAATAAGACACAAAGCACTCAAAGATGTTCTTGCACATGTCTTCCATATGAAACAAAACTTCAGTTTCCACCAAATCAGGAAGCCTGTAAAGAGAGAACAATTGCAATTAATAAGCTTTTATTAACAGATCAAAAGACAGACAAAACAACAGCATGACAGCCAAGACACAAAACTTCAACACAAAAGCAAAAATACATACATGCAAAAGCCATTGCATCTGAATCTTAAAGCCAACGCCAAATAACTGCATTGAACGTATAAAACAATCACTATAGCTCCGTCCTTCAGCGATATGGACCAGAGCACTTCGTAGTTCGTACTAATGCAAAAGCGTTAACGAGGGGAAAAATCTCTTGGAAGAAAAACTAAACCTCATCAATACAGACAGCAAGTCATAAATTGCATAGAAGAAGCGCTGGATTTGAGAAGTATGAAAAGGAACAAGCAAAAAACTGAGAGTAGGCAAAAGAAATTCAGTCATGAAGCAAGAAAAATACAGAACAAAATCAGATTGGAGTGCTCACCAGGATCACATTGCAAGTAGAACGATTCAAAATCTGTCCAAAAAACCGCCAAACATAATTAAACACAACCTCAATTAAATGCAGACAATGAAAAGCCCTAGGACTTTGTAAAATGAAAAAGTGAAACAAAGGAACTTATAACACTTGATGACGAATAATTGAAAGTAATAATGCTGAAGAAGAGAGAACGAGATGCGTACCATCAGTAAGGGCGGTGATCAGTGCAGCACGACGGCCTTTGAAATCATTGAACACTTCCTCCACAGAGTTGCCTCCAGTCAAAATTTCTCCGTCCCACCCCATAATTTCAGAATGTTTCCTTTTCTTCGTCTCGCCTGATATAAGCAAACATCCAAAGTAAATGAGGTGCAAATCCAGTTATAGAGTTTACTCATTCTGTGTTAAACAACAATGGGATTTTTCGGCACAAATACAGGGGTAGATAAAAAAAAAGGAAACAAAGATACTTATCGGAATGTGAAGCATATAATAAGTACTATGGAAAGCCATAAAGCATTCAAGTTTAACTTGTACTTGTTGCTGTGAATTCTTTTGTTACCGGATGACTTATGTTTCACTTGTTCCTTGTCAGCCTCAATTACAGCCTCATGTACAGTTTCAAATATTGTTGGAAGACCATTAATCATATCAAAGAGACGGTTCCTGCAACACAGCACAGAAGATGAAATTGAACTTTAGTAAAAGGAACAGAAAAACAAACATAAAGGCTAAACAAACATCAAATTTAAGATTATGGAATTTTGCTAATCCAAAACAACATACATATTCACCTGTCAGACTTGTCAAATCCATATCTGGCACCGAAGTAGAAGGCCGTAGATAGTAACCAGGCATCACAGTGCAGAGCAACAAGACGCCACCAAACATTTTTTGGCGTTGAATCTCTAGTAAAATTTATTCCCAATATAGGCTCAGGAAGCTCCTCAGGCAACTCGCCGCCAGGCAATTTAACTTCCCATTTTCCATCAGGGTAACCATACAGGCAAAGATTTTCCTTCGCTGTGATGCCAAACATAGAAAAATCAATATAAGCCATCACTAAGCTTTGTTATGACTGCACATTGACAAGAAACTGAAGGATTAAACTGCCTTCCATTGAGAAAATAGCATATAGGAATGTGAGATGCACAAAAAAAAGAGGAAGAGACCAAAATTGTGTTTAGTTAGAGGAACTGCTTTATATCAACGAATTTCATGCACATGTCACAGAAATGGAAACAAAACTTTTCAATCAAATCAGGAAGCATGTAAAGAGAGAACAATTGCAGTTAATAAGCTCTTTTTAACAGATCAAAAGACAGACAAAACAACAGCATGACAGCCAAGACACAAAATGTCAAGCCAAAAGCAGGAATACATGCATGCACAAGCCATTGCAACTGAATGAAAAGGCCAACGCCAAATAATTAAATTGAACGTATAAAACAATCAGTATAGCTAAGTCCTTCTTCAGTGAAATGAACCAGAGCACTTCGTGCAGTTTGTACTAATGCACAATCATTAAGGAGGAGAAAAATCTCTCCGAAGAAAAACTAAACCTCGGCAATACAGACAGCAAATCATAAATGAACCAGAGCACTTCGTACTAATGCAAAAGACAGCAAGTCAGAAAGTGCATAGAAGAAGAGCTCGATTTGAGAAGTAAGAAAAGGAACAAACTAAAAGTGAGAGTAGGCAAATGAAATTCAGTCATGAAGCGAGAAAAATACAAAAGAAAATTCAAATTGAATTGCTCACCAGGATCACATTGCGAGTAGAACGATTCAAAATCTGTCAATAAAAAACCGTCAGACAAAATTAAACACAACCTCAATGAAATGCAAGCCGCGAAAAGCCCTAGGACTTCGTAAAAGGAAAATTGGAAACAAAAGGAACATGAAACTTGACGACGAAGAAGAGAAAGGGAATAATGTTGGAAAAGAGAGAGAACGAGAGGCGCACCATTGGTGAGGGCGGTGATCAGTCCATTACGACGGCCTTTGATATCATTGAACACTTCCTCCGCCGTGCGAGAGTTGCGCGCGCCTCCGGTCAAAACTGCTCCGTTCCACCCCATATCTTCAGAATGACCCCTTTTCTTCGATTGTGGAGCACTGGTCCACACTCCACAGTCGTGTTTCGTATTTATGTCATTCATTTTCATTCATAAACACCGACATTCTTTCTGGCGGTTTCGGTCAGGAATCCAAATGAATCAAACTATTCTTTAGCGCTTCAAGTTCGGTTTAACTATTAGTTTGAATGATTCGATTCGATACGGTTAAAATCGAATGGTCTCAACTTAATCTATCTACTATTAAGAGCTTGGAAATGCTCTCCTCTCCTGCCTCCACGTAGGCATTTTTGGAGGAAAAATGTGGAGGTGACACGTGTCCCTCTTACCATATAATTTTCATTTTCCCCTTTATGGACTTAGCAGTTCTATTTTTCTTTATATTTTCTTTCTTCTTTCTAACAGGTGCCGGCCGACTGCAAAATGGGGTTTTCAATTTCCATCAATACAACTACCAATTCTCAAACTTGAAGGGGGGCGACGGTTTCACCAAATGCCAAGATTTTATTGCGTTTTGTACGATGGATTATGCGATGGGTGCATGTTCTAGGCCGAATTAGGTTTAATCAATGACGAAAAAACTGGCTGAAAAAAGGGCGATTGATGGAAAGTACATGGAGCCTTTTACACGGTGGATTATTTTTTTCAGATATTATGTTGATCCAAAGCTTTTACACGGTGAGTATTTGATTGAAGTTTCTTTGAACCGTTAATAGCATTAATTTACATTTTTTTCCACTTCATAATCCTGATGTTTATAAACACTGTTATTTATGGTCTTATAGTCATCAAACTCTGTATTTCACTCTTCACATTCTCTTTGTTCAAGCAACCACTCAAAAACTGTTTTTTGCAGGTAATTTCCTCTATTCTGTGTATTGCTTATTTATTATGTGTGCATGCATATTTATTTCCTGCTGTGAATGACTTTCATTCTCTGTTCACACTTCACATTGATGTGTTTTTAGTTGAAAGTTATTAATTTGGGTTTTGTTTTGAGTGTTATTCATGCTGGGAATGTAATTCATCCTCTTTTATTCTCGCTCTTAATTACTGGTTTTGGGTTCTGCATCTAAACAGTTAATGTGTACCATATACGTTTGTTGTTGTTTTTTTCTTTTCTTTTTGTCTTCAGAAACTTCAATCGGGAGAAGCTACCATGCATAAAAAATGGTCTTTGTTCTTTTAAGCATAGTTGTATTTGTCTGAAAATTGTCTTCTTCTCTTTTTTCCTGATGTGTTTCATTTGTACTGCACTTTGTAAAGATTTATATATATTTTCTTGACATGTGTGATGTCTGCAAATTATAACCTTGCTAGCTTGTATGGGGTGAACTAATCCTTCACACTTTTGTATGAATTTATGGCCAAAGTGATTGTGTTTGTGTTGATGCTCAATTTATTGCTTTGGTCAAGTGTATGTTCGAAATAAGAGGTGAATAATCTCTAACTTTTTAAACATTTTTGTGTAACAAGAATGTTATTTCTTTATGGACTTTCATTTTGTGTCAATGTATGTGTTATTAGTTGTATTCATGTGTTTTTCTTGGTATGAGTCCATTGTGTTGGCTTTTGATGGTCTTATTCTTGGTTTAGGCTACAATGTCCATCCGGTGTGTTACAACGTTGGTATTGTTGTTTGGTTGTTCGTGTCTCCGTTCTACTACAATGGCAACTCTTGAGTGTATCTTCGCGCAATATGCTTCACTTATTGCCTCGGCTTTAATATGTTGAATCGGTGTTGACTTGTTTTGGTTAGGTACTTGGTGATAGTTGAATATTATTTGGTTTTTTGCAGTAGTATTTTTTCTTGGTTAGAGAACTTTTATTTGAACTGCATCATCGGGAAAAGATTGAGCACAATAGAATCAAGATTGAGCTTCTTGGTCGATAGGTGAGTTAGATAGGTTGGAGTTGTGGCTGGTGTTGCGCTTTTGCCTTTTAGTTTTGAGGTAATCTTTTCTTCTCATTTTTAACTATAGGATTCACCTCTACGATTATTTTGTTTTCTTTCCTGCTTTGAAGTTTATGGATTCTTGGTCTTGGTGGAAGTGGTGGTAGTTTCTTTTTGTTCCCGAAATACATCATAAAAATCGTTTCTTCCACACCGTTGGTACTAAAGCGTAAGAATTTATAGCAATCGGTCAAGGATGTGTTTCAAGATTTACTTGCTTTGAGAAAACGTGTATGTTGAAGTTACATATGCAATGAATGAAGTGCCTAGAATATCGCTGTAATATTCTCATTTGTCATATGAGGTCCTGCAAATTCATCTTGATGCTTTAATAGAACATGCATAAGATCTTCACCCTCGTGCTCCTCATACTTTCCTCTTGTATGTTCTATGATCGGTGATGATTTTCTCCAGATGCTCGATTTGCGAGTGCACCTTTTTCGCTATGGGCTTTACTCCACTATTCGAATGGAAAAGCTCAACAGAAGGATATAAATCAGCGATATTGAACCCTGCAACCAATTTTGAGAGTGGTATTGTAAGTTTTTGAAAAGATTCTTGATCTTCAATTTTCTTGCCAAAAGCTGCCAAATATATGTTATACTTTTTGATGGTTGTATGTGCATGAGTTCCTAGGAAAATTGGTGTAGCAGAATATATTCCTCAAATCTAGACAAAATAAATTCATTGATCACAGTCTGAGAAATCGATTATTTAATCTCTGCTAACCAGAGAGTACAATAATCCTAAATGGGTTATGCTATGGTCTTGTGTTTATTTTTCATGTACCCAATTTTCTGGCTCTCCAATAAGGACGCTGATTGTTGTTGGTGTTTTTTTTTTAATTATTATTTTTATGTTTATACACAAGCCTAGAGTTGAGTTAGAAGACTGGAAATCATATATAGTGTTACTTTTGTTGTTTCATTTTTATCTATACTCATACCTTGTTGGTCATATCCTACTGCAATTAAGAACAATGCATTTCATGGTTCAGATCATTTCATATATTTTAATGTAGATGAAATTAAGTAGATGTTTCATTCTCGATTAATCGGTGTTTTCTTTCTTGTTTTATGTTACTTATTTGGTTGTGGTTCAAAAATAAATCCTCTGCAATTTGCTTTCAACATGTTCCTTTCTTACCGTAAACAATATAGTTACAATTTAATAAAATCATCATAATAAAAAAAACATATGTTTACGCATTCGGTATCAATACTTTTGTATTATTGTTGGTAGAAAACTTATACGGTAGCGCCACGCTTCATTGCACTGCGCTCACGCCTATCTACTAGTACTCCTATTTTAACTCTCTCTCACACACAAAAAAAACTGCTAAATGATTTTTTTTTTCTATGAGAAAGAATGCTAAATGATTTAATTTCAAATATTCTCATACTACAGTGTTAACTCATATGCACACTCAAATTGAAAATACTTGTGAGACAACGCAAATTTTAGAATAATCCTCGACCAAGTATGATATACGATTCGGGATCAATAAAATTCAAAGATAACACACACGGGCCCTATCGTCTAAAATATAAATACTATGTATTTACAACTTTGTCCTTCATTTCAGAATTTTCATTGGCTGAACAACTATGACATAATGGTCCAGGACCACCATAAAATTACCAATGAAACAAAGATGGAGTGTGATAGTTTTTACCACCGGACGAAGTCCGATTCCCATGCATAAATTAGATTAATATTTTCTTTTTGAGAAAATATTTTTTTTTAGCGGAAAGAAACTAGATTAATAGTTATTGAATTGTAATTTTTACTAATATTAATTTTTTTTGTTGAGGGAAATATGAATTAAATTTTTGACTAAGTCCAATTCGAATGTATAAATTGGAATGATATTTATTCAATTGTAACTTTTACTAATATTAATTTTTTAGTTAATCAATTAAAAGTTTTTATTTAAGATAGATTCTTTAGCTTAAAATAGAATATATGAAGATTATTTTAGATATTATTATTTTTTTATAATCAAGGCTCAAGGGGACGGGGGATTTGATGTTCGAGCTGAGACTTTAGCATTTACCATTAGGCAATGCATCATCAACCTGAAAGTTTATTTTACATCCGTACTCTATTAAAAAAATATAAATTTTATTATTAAACTCAAAATAAGCTTAAATTTAACTCGAGTTCGGCTCAAGTTCAAAGGTGCTCACGATTGAGTTTGAATTCGATCGTCATGTCAAGTTCGTGTTCGGACTCGACTTTGTATATTTTAAAGTACGCTCGACTCGATAAGTTCAATTCACGACTCGACTCGAGTCATTTACACCTCTAGTATCAGTGAAAGAAATAAAATTCCGACCAATGTGTTTTTTTCAAAAGGTGAATGATATCTTTTCCGGTTTTTATCTTTTGTAGTAGCATCTCAACATAATTGTCAATTAGAGTATTGCAATACCACACTACTAAATCTAAACACACTAAAATAAACACACTACTTACTTGACAAAACCATGTTTGACCAGGTTACCACTGAGCCTTTAGCCTCAGATGATTAGCTTAAAAGGAGGTTAGGCCCGAGGATAGCCTTCGGACGTAAAGAAAAGAGACTCCAAGCCGGCAAGCCCTTAAGATGGAGGGATTTTATGGTACAACCGTTGTACCAAGCGTATTTACTACGGTCGGAAGTAGCCCCAATCATGTGATGATAGCAACTTATATCTAGACTATAATGATGCGAAAGTGTTTGCTTTTGCACCTGTAAAAATTTCACATGTTAACTTTGATGATGCTTTCTCCTCAAACATATGGATGCAAAAGCAGAAGGTGTCACAAAGTAATGATGGTTTTAAAGTAATAATATTGTACCAGCTTCAAAGTCTAAATACTAGCTCTCTTTTTACCAAAATAGCCAGCCACTTAATCCTAACAACTAAAGGTGGGTGTCCTACACCGGGAAACTTTTAGGTGGTCCATCCTCATGGTTGCGGATATGCTTATTTCAACTGTCTGACGCCCGCGTTTTCCGGTGTAAATAATATAATGGTAAAACACCCACGTTTTACAGTTTCAATAAGCATATCCGCCCACCGTACAGACGTAGCACCTGAAAATTTCCTGCCCTACACCTACATTACTGCATATGAAACCCAAAAACTCTGCAAAATAGCTGACTTTAAGCTCAAAAACGTTTATAGAAAATACGTCAAGGACGTGATCCCTTGTTGTTGCAATTGGGACACTTATACTGCTTGATGTGCACAGCCCTCGCGGGAGATATCTTCACACGATTGCCATGGAACGATACCTCACACATGTCGCGGCTGATCCAAAACTCACTTTTCGAGTACTTATCTCCACAAGCCCTGCATAAGATTTCACCATGCTTTTCTTGTTCTTGTTCTTGTTCTTCTCCATTGTCATCCTTTATTGGTAACGACTTCATTTGTTTCACCTGAATTCCACAATTGGAGCACTTATACTGCTTGATATGCACAGCCCTCGCAGGAAATATCTTCACACGATTGCCATGGAACGATATCTCGCACATGTCACAGCTGATCCAAAACTCACTTTTCGAGTACTTTTCTCCACAAGCTTTGCATAACGTTTTACCATGCTCTTCTTCTTCTTCTTCATCTTCTTCTTTGTCTTCATCTTCATCGTCATCGTCCTTTAATGGTAACGACATCATTTGTTTCGCCAAATTTCCCTACAAACATACAACACAAATGAGGTGCAATACCAATAATGGAGTCTACACGAAACGAAGATGCTTCTCGGAATATGGAATATAATAAAGTACTGCAGAAAGCCATACAGCATTTGAGTTAAACAAGGACTCGTTGTTATTAGAGTTCTGGTTGCCGGATGGTTCATCTTTTACTTTATTCTTGGCAACTTCCATCACAATTTCAGGAATTGTTGGAAGATCATTAATCATTTTGAAGAGACGCTTCCTGCAACACACGAAACAAGATGCAAATGAACTTTAGCCAAGATTAAAACTTGAAAAGATTAACAACGAGAACAACAACGAACAGAAAACAAACTACGATGAATGGAGTTTCCCAATCCAATAAACTACACACCTGTCAGACTTGTCAAAGCCATATCTAGCACCAAAGTAGAAAGCCACGGATAGTAGCCAGGTATGACAGTGCACAGCAACAAGACATGCCCAATCATTTTTCTGCATTCCATCCCTGGCAAAATTTATTCCCAATACAGGCTCGGGAAGCTCCGGAGGCAACTCTTCAACAGGCAAATCAACATCCCATTGTCCATTAGGATGACCGTACAGGCAAAGATTAACATTCTCTGTGAGGTTAAAGATTCGAAAATCAAAATAAGCCATCATTGAACTATGTTAGTAACAGACTAAGCATCGAGTGGTTAAATCCTGCGTATTGACAAGAAACTTATGGACTAAAGCTGCCTTCCATTGAGATAAATGTAGATGTGCACAAAAAAACACAACCAGAATTAAGTGTTTAAATTAAAGGAGCTGACTTTATTTAAGAAACAAACCACTCAATGACACCTTCTTGCACATGTCACCCAAATGAAAATTGAAATATAAACCAGGAAGCAGGTAAAGATAGAACAATTGCTGTTAATAAGCTTTTATGTGTGTGTGTTCATGTGAATTAAGTTTCATTTCATTAAAAAAAGCAGAGTGTAGCAAACAAAGAGTAAAGACTTTGTACAGAGAGTCGAAAAACAAAAACCTTAATAACAGTACTAATCAGCCGAACAAATACACCAGTATCAGTACAAATTCAGCCATGAAGAACCGAGAAACACACAAAAGAAAGTTACTCACCAGGATCACACTTCGAGAAGAACAATTCAAATTCTGCAAAAAAAAAAAAAAAGAGAAAAACTAAGTCACTCATTAATTTATCAAACACAACTCAATGAAATGCAGGCAGCGAAATGCCCTAGGACACCGAAAAGATGAAAAAATTAGGAAACAAAAGCTTTTACCATTGGTGAGAGCGGTGATCAATCCAGCACGACGGCCTTTGAAATCACTGAACACTTCCGCCACCGTGCGAGAGCTGCGCGCGCCACCGTCCATGATTGTTCCGTTCATCAATACATCCTCAGAACGTTCATTTTCTTCCTTCTGCTTTAATAGTTTTGCTGCTATGTATCGAGGAATCATGAATGCCGAGGCGCTGGAGTGAGACCGTGGACTACAGTGGTCTATTTTTTCTTTTTAAAGAACAATTTTGAACCAAATGTTGAGGTTGTGTTATACTTATACAGGTTCATTTATGTGTTAATTTTGTTACCATTTAAAAAAAATCTAGTTACTAAAACAAAAAAAAGGGATAATTATGAAATGTTGACCTTGAATTATTATAGTACATGTTCATTGTATGTTGTTAATTTGTTTCCATGAAATGTTTTTAAATGTCCATGGTATGTATTGTGTAGGAATGACGATTTCAATCCAATCTGATAGATATCTATTCGATCCGACCCGTTATTGTAATGTCCGGTTTCCGAATACCGCGTGAGTCCTTATCATAAAAAGAACGTTCAGCACGTATAATATTAAATAAATCTAATATTATACGTAAGTCTCTACGTCATTATATCGAGATAAGCAAACGTAAGTAAAGAGACTCGGTGAAAACATAAAAGATATTAGAATTACATTGTCATCCAACTAAAGATTGAAGGGGAAAAGCAGAAACAAACTACTATCTTACAACACGGTCTTAACTTAGATAAACGAAAATACAACATGTCTTGAAGATAAAAGGCACATGTTACATAGTCTAACAAGATAATAAAAGCATAATAAAATTCCATAGCGTAACATATCAAACGTCATCCTCGTAGTCATCGTAAACCGGCTCAACCAGCATGTCTTCTCACACAAAGCAAACATACAAACATGCAAAAAGGTAACTACAAACGTACTTAGTAAAATGTAGAAGTTATTGAACAATTACGCTTTATAACGAAAGGTTAACACGACTCAAACTCTATGGTTCACTTCATGCTCATCAACATGTCGTGGATCCTACTTTGTTTCTAGCTTAGCTTTTATTTCTTACACCAAATATTCAAGGGCACTACGCACGGTGCTGCTCAACAAGAAGCATCTGTTTGCAACCTACTAGTGATGCTACACTAATAGCCACGGGCTAGCCCGATAGTGTGTGTGTTCGGCGAAGTCCCTCCGTCCATACTTGGGGTCTTAGTAACCTACGAAATTATTCACTTTATCTGACAACACCACACATCGCGATATTGTCTTGTGTCTTACCAAGAACCTTGATGTTCATGCTTTTAACTACACAAGTATGTGTGTTACTAATTGTTAACTAGTCACCTAAGTGTTTTCAAGGCAAAATCTCACTTAACATTCGACTCCTCACTTAGGAAACTAGACTCTAACAAAGTCTATTGATGACCAAAATAATAACGATCAACCTTAACCGGCAGAGTACCGTGTCCTCGGAAGTACTACAAGAGAGAGCAATGTCGTATCCTCGAGGAATCAATCGAGTACCAAAGCCGTTATCAAACTGATAATGCATAAATTATCACGGTTATCTAGCGGTGGCGTAAATGGTGGATATATGACTATAAAAGTGTATGATAGTGATGCAAGCCGGTGGTGCACGGCGGTGAGATGGTGGCGCAATGTGAACAGTAAAGAGAATATAATTTGGCAGAGTTTGCCTTGTTTTCTATTAATTGTCCATAACTTAATGATTACATTGAGCCCCTTTTATAGGAGGGAGGAGAAGCTAGGGTTTTAGCTATGGATAAATAAGTATGATATCCCCGTGATGCGGCGCCAAGGGCATGATCGCGTGTCGTCCTCCTTATCCTCTGATTCCTTGCTTGCTCCCGCATGGGCTCTTATGGTCTTTGATGGACCTCGCTCTTCCTGTTGGAATAGTGTCCTAAACCCAATCGGGTTGGACCGGATCCGACCGGGTCGGATCATTTCTACTATTTCTTTATGTTTATACATATATTAAATGGCTTTTCTGTTGTCATATATATGTTCTTTTAAAGAGCCAATTATGAATTGTTATATGATAACGTCCTTAGTATTAAACTGTGATAGAGAAACCATGATGAGATTTATTATGGTTGATGAGATCTCTAATCACTTTAATGAGTTTGATACTTAAATGTCTCTAGGCTGATGTACTATTAAACAGGGCATTGATAGTATAAACAGACTAGCACGTATTAGATGTCTTCTGTCTTTAGTAAGGGGATAGATCTCGCCTATCGAAGTGTAGAGACACTTGACCGTGCGTGGACGTGTATTAGTGAATGCGCACGTTAGGTCGACCCACTTACACGGATAAGTGTCACACTATGTGGCGGTTGTGTAATTATCCTTTGGACCGAGTCTTCATGGCATCACGGTGTGGATTGTCATACTTTGACACTATTGAGGTTTCCACAGCCACGGGCGATCATGCGGTAGTGATTGGGTATGATCTCAAGCACGCGGAGTATACATGATTGGTCGTCCGGGAATCGCGTATCCTATGATTGGGATCGAATATCCGAAATGGCCTTCTTATAAGGAATGTCTTACTCTCGTGAATCTTTGCAAAGTGGGAGTAAATGAGTTACTTCGAGAGAGCATGCTATCCAGATTATAAGATACGGTCGTTGATGTTTTGACACTCGACTAACGACCGTATGGATATTATTACAAATGATAGGATTGTAAGTTACACGGTAATCTTTGTTTCACATGAAAGGTAGTAGTCATTGTATTTGACTCTTCCGATGATTGGGGTCACGGTGTGTTGCTGTGACGCTATCCCGTGATCGTTAGGCATGAAGGGCATTTTCGTAATTTGCACTTTGAGTCTACGGCCAACATATTCGAAGCCTATCGGGTCACACACATATGAACATCTAGCGGATTAAAATGTGGTTATAGATGATAACCAAATAAGGAAAGTTTATCTCGAGACTATAAAGGTTATAGTGGTAAATTAATATGGTGGTATTTATTTATTATGAATAAATTAAATGCAAGATATTAATAATATTATATTAATTAAAGAATATTCCGGAAGCCAATTTGTTGGTCAAAGAGGCGCCACATTGAAGTGTGTAAGATACACTTGGATTGTGCAATTTAATTAATGGTATTACCATATATTAATATAAGATATTAATATTTATATATATATATATATATGTTCATACATGCGTGTGTAGTGTGCATATGTGATGCATGCGCACTAGTAGTATGGATATGTATATAATATATAGATTTATTTGTGTAATATATATATGTGATATATATACACATGTGTAAATTGATTTATGGTAATATAATAAAAGATAAATATTGTCAATATAAGATATTGACAATATCTTGGAAATATTCAATATGAGATATTGACAATATCCTAGATTTATTTAATATGAGATATTATAATAAATAAGATAAATCAATCAATTATATTTTTCTTATTTTATTGGGAAAATGTTTTCTTCTCCTCCACGCCTCTTGGGCGCCACATCCATTATAAAAGGGAGGTGGGTTTTGTACATCATAATTCCTAGAGCTAATAGTTAGCTTCACAAAAAATAGAGAGCATCTTTTAGAGAGTTGGAGAGAGGGGGAAAAGGGCCGGTCTAGCAACCGGAGTTTTCCAATAGCAATCCATGATGGGATTCCGTGAGGTGTTCGTGTGAATCAAGGCGGTAGAGGCCGAACACCGTTGGAGAAAATAGTGGAATTGAATTAAAGTGAATAAAAATGATTTTATAATCATTTTATTCGCATTTACTTTGCAAGCTTAATTTGATTATATTCTTGTATAGAATATATACAATGTTTTGATAATTCAAAAACTACGTAAGTCGTAGATGAATTCAGATTTAGAATCATTCAATTCGAGTACGAGTGAATGAGAAATTAACGCTTGAAGTCGGGTGTTTGAAAGAACTTTTGTTGGAAGTGGAAGTTGAAGAGTATTCAACTAAACTGTATACCACATTGGAAAAAGAGAGAAATGTTTTCCAAAGATATATGTGGGAAGAATGTTATATGTGGTATAAGCTCCTAGAAGAAGGAGAGATAGCGGGTTGGTTTTAGCGAAATGACGCGTTACGCTAAATGGCCACACCACACACGTACGCGCCCGCCGCCGCCGCCGCCCGCCCGTACCCGTGCCCGTGCCCGTGCCCGTGCCCGTGCCCGTGCCCGTGACCGTGACCGCTGACCTTGACCTTGGTCTTGGTCTTGGTCTTTGGGAATGGGCCTTCGGGCCTGAGGCCCTGTGCCCAGAGCTCGTGTTAAACTTTTTATACAAAAGTTAATTGGGCTTGGTCCAGTTCATATACATTCCGATTGAAGTGAAGATTGAGTTCACTGGTTCGGTTATCCAACATAGTTCGGTTCAAAGAATAATTAATGGTTAATTCATTGTCAGAATCGATGAAACGGCCGTAATTAAGATGAGTTATGGTAATTCATTGTCAGAATCGATGAAACGGTCAGTAATTAATTCATTCCAAATTTCAACTTCTCCTATATATAGCCTCCATATGGATTGAAGAAAGCTTCATACATTCATATAGTTCTGACGTGGTTGCATACGAGTTTGAAGAAGAGATTCTGAGCACTAGAAGAGTTCGTTGAAGGTTCGTGTAAGAAGTACCTCTATACTGAATCAAGAATCCGAGTTATCCTGGGAGACAATTGGTTTTAACCGGTACACACGGACCAAATTTGTCTTGGGGAGCAGAGTGTCCTACTCGTCTCGGAGTTATTGTATCCACCTTTATTTTAGTATATTTCATTTTTCATTTGTAATTGCTTTATTTTCAATAAAATTGTTGTTTAATTCGTGTTAATTATTTTAATTGCGTTCGGGCTCCTACAAACTTAAGACAAATTTCGTAACCGATGTTCGATTTTAACCCGCGTGTAATCGAAATTTTTATACGAATTTCTACTCAATTTTTCCGAGTTTAGATTTAATTAAATAAACTTGTTTTAATCGAATTCGATTCGATCACCTCGTTCGATCGGTTCGCTCGTTCTTCGATTAATTCGGCTTATTTCAATTTTCACTTCGTTCATCGAACATGTCACTCTTATTCGAACGGTTCACTCTATACAAAAACTTCACTTCGTTTTATAATTAGTTAAATCTTCCTTTTGGTATCGATTTACGGTAAAATCGGTCCACTTCCTTTTGGTATCGGTTTACGTAAAATCGGTCCACTTCTTTTGGTATCGATTTACGCAAAATCGGTCCACCTCCTTTTGGTGTTTTCTGGTAAAAACTACCACGTTAAAACAAGATTGAAATACAAACATTGTTGGAGAATCGAGTTGAAACAAACTCGAGCTTGTTCTGACGAGTCAAAACAATCTTCACATTGTTTTCTTTGGGTGAAAAACCTACGTGTTGTATTATCGCTTATCCTTTTACGATAAAAGTTTATTTTGCGCCTTGAATGAAATGGCATCCGATGATCAAATCACTCCTACTCCGGCCGGTGCGCCAAACGGAGGACGCTTTTCCACACTTCGGGAAGTATGACACGCATAACTCACCGTGGATCAAAGCTAACCACGAGAGGCCGTAGAAGTTCAACGGATCGAACTTCAAACGTTGGCAGCGTAAGATGTTGTTTTACTTAACAACACTTGGATTAGCGAGAATGCTAATCGAAGATCCACCGGTGGTGCCACCGAGATCGGCCGAAAAGACGACTTTTCTTGTAGTCGAAAAATCGAAGAATAGTGATTTTTATGTAAAAATTACATTCTTAATGGTTTGGATAATATGTTGTATGGTGTATATCAGACGTATGACTCACTTCAATCGTTGTGGAAAGCTTTAGAGAAAAAGTACACAACAGAGGATGCCGGGTGCCAAGAAGTTTCTTGTCGGTAGGTTTTAAAGTTTGAAATGAACGATACTAAACCTATTGTGAAACAGTGGAGGAGTTGCAAATTCGATATCCGAGATGATAATGAAGATCCGAAAATCAACGAATTTTCAAGTGGCTCGTGTCATTGAGAAGCTTCCCGACTCTTGGAAGGAGTACAAGAGCTATCTCGATGCATAAGAGAGGAAGCGTAACGATGGATGATCCGATTGTTCGCCTCCGTATTGAAGAGGACAATAGAGCATCCGAAAAGAGACGTTCGAGTCGCTGGACAAGCGAAGGCTAACGTCATTTGAGGTCGTAAATCGTAAAAGGAAGAAGCCTCGAGAAATCGGTTAAGAAGGCAGGAATCTTCAAGGAAGCCGGCGAGGATAAGCCGGCGCCATTCAAGTTTAATGGCAAGTGTCACAACTGTGGCAAACAAGGGCACCGTGTTTGCGGATCGCCGATCAAAGAAGCCTTACAACCATAAGGCTCATATGGTGAAATCGAGATGATGACAATCTCTGCGAATGGTGACAGAGTGCAACATCAGGTAATCCGAGACAATGGTTTGTGGACACTCGGGGCCACTAAACATGTCTCATACCGATCGTGATGTCTTCTCAACCTACAAGGCAATGGAAATGGTGAGAAGTCGTGGATGGGCAACTCGCTTTCGACCAACCATTCAGTGAACTGAAATGTGATTCTCAAGATGACTTCAGAAAGAAGTCGACCTCACAAATGTTCTCCATGTTCTCGACATACGCAGTAAATCGATATCCGTGGTATCTTTGAATAAGAATGGTTTTAAACTTTCATTTGGTAATGACAAGGTCATTTTGACCAAAAATGATATGTATGTGGGTAAAGGTTATTTTACCGAGGGTTTATTTAAACTCAATGTAATGGCTATTATGCCAAAGAATGTTGTGCCCAGTGAGGCTAATAAAAATGCATCTACTTACTGCGTACTTGATTGAGTCTTGTACTTTATGGCATAATCGTTTAGACACGTTAATAATAAATCAATTCAAAGAATGATGAATTTGGATTTATTACCTAAACTTAAAGTTAATGAAACCGCAAAATGCCAAGTCCGTGTTGAAGCTAAAATGACTAAAGCGCCGTTTCCATCCGTGGAAAGAAACACGAAACCGTTAGAATTAATTCACACCGATTTGTGTGACTTAAAGTTTGTGCAATCGAGAGGCGGTAAAAGTATTTTGTAACTTTTATCGATGATTGTACAAGGTATCATATGTATATTTGCTAAGTAGCAAAGATGAGGCTATCGAGGCATTCAAAAATTATAAGAATGAAGTTGAGAATCAACTTAGCGCATTTAAATCAAGAAGGTTCGTAGTGATAGAGGTGGAGAGTATGAATCGCCATTTGAAAGAATATGTCTAGATTCGGGCATTATTCATCAAACTACTTGCCCATATGCACTCTCAATCTAACGGAATTGCCGACGCAAAAACCGTACTGAAAGAGATTATGAATGCTATGTTGATTAGTTCTCGTTACCTCGTAACTTGTGGGGAGGCCCTTCTCTCCGCCAATAAAATTCTCAACAGATTCCGTCTATAAAGATGGATAAAACTCCATATGAGATGTGGAAAGGCCACAAACCAAGTTATAAATACTTGAAAGTGTGGGGTGTTTAGCAAAGGTGGAAGTGCCTAAGCCTAAGCAGATTAAGATTGGGCCAAAAGCGATAGATTGCATATTTATTGGGTATGCTCATAACAAGAGTGCATATAGATTTCTTGTGCACAAATCGACAATCTGATGTGCATGTAAACACAAATAATGGAGTCAAGAAATGCGGTGTTTTTGAGGATGTTTTTCCACATAAAGAAAGACACAATGAAGACTCAAATAAGAGAGTACACTAAAATGTGGGGATAGTACTCCGTAAAACGAGGAAGTGGAACCTCGAAGGAGTAAGAGGGCTAGGACTTCAACGTCTTTTGGGCCGTATTTTCTAACCTACATGGTAGAAAATACTCCAAGGACATATGCCGAGGCTATGTCTAATCCGAAAGCACCTTTCTCGGAAAGAAGCTATTAATAGTGAAATAGATTCTATTATGCAAAATCACACTTGGGAATTGGTTGACATTCCACCGGAAGTAAAGCACTCGGGTGTAAGTGGATTTTCAAAAGAAGCTTAAGGTGATGGATCTATTGATAAGTATAAGGCAAAGGTTGGTAGCCAAGGGTTATCGACAAAGGAAGGTCTTGACTTCTTTGATACTTATTCACCAAGAATTCAGAATCACTTCTATAAGGGTTCTTATTGCTCTTCTTTGCATCTATAACTTGGAGATCCATCAAATGGATGTTAAAACGCATTTCTAAATGGTGAATTAGAAGAAGAGATATACATGGAACAACCCGAGGGTTTGTGGTTCCAGGCAAGAGCACAAGGTGTGTAGACTCGTTAAGTCTTTGTATGGATCAAACAGCACCCAAACAATGGCATCTAAAGTTTGATCAAACTATGCTATCTAATGGGTTTAAAATTAACGAGTGTGACAAATGCGTCTACATCAAACAAACACCTAATGCTTATGTGTTAATGTGTTTATATGTTGATGATATGTCGATTATGGGAAGTACTCATGATATCATCATGAATACCAAAAAGTTCTTCGACACGCAAATTTTGATATGAAGGATATGGGACAAGCGGATGTAATTTTGGGGATTAAAATCTCGAGAATATCTCGAGGGACTAGTATTATCACAGTCTCACTACATTGAATCCGTTACGAGAGATTCAATGTTTTTGATGAAAGTCCTATGAAAACACCAATTGACTTAAGTCTTCACTTGGTCAAAAATAAGGGTGAGCCTGTGTCTCAGTTGAAATATTCACAGATTATAGGGTGTCTAATGTACATAACCAACTGTACTAGACCTGATGTTGCGTGTGCTGTGAACAAACTAAGCAGGTTTACAAGTAATCCCAGTGAGGATCATTGGAAAGCGCTGATGAGAGTACTCGGTACTTGAAATATACAATGAACACTGGATTACGTTACACAATATATCCAAAGAAGATTAGAAGGATATTGTGATGCAAACTGGATTTCCGATTCTAAAGAGTCAAAATCCACAACCGGATATATCTTTATGATTGGTGGTGCCATGGGTGTCCTGGAAGTCCACAAAGCAGACATGCATATCTCGTTCCACAATGGAAGCTGAGTTTATTGCACTGGACAAAGCTGGGGAAGAAGCAGAGTGGCTTCGAAATTTCCTAGAGGACATTCCTTGTTGGACAAAACCGATTGCTCCTATTAGCATACACAGTGATAGTCAATCGGCTATACACCGAGCACAAAATAGTATGTATAATGGTAAGTCTGTACATATATCGTCGATTTACATAATACCGTTAAACACTTGATCTCTAGTGGTGTGATTTCCATCGATTATGTAAAACGAAGGAGAATCTTGCGGATCCACTTACTAAAGGTTTACCTAGAGATCAGATGTCAATTTTGACCCTCGGAATGGGACTTAAGCCTATTGAAAGTTAAGTTTTGTAATGGTAACCCTACCATGTTGACCTGAGATCCCAAGATCTTGGTTCAAGGGGACAACTAAGTTATGAAGTCATCGATGAACACTTTCCCATTCTCGTGAATAAAAGTGTTGTCTCGCCAGAGTGTGAAGGTTAAGTGAAAACTTTTAATGATTCCTATAACTTGATTAAATTCGAGTGGGGTATGGCGAATACTCTTGATAGGAAGTCACCTATGTAAGTGCGAAGTGGGGCCGCTTCTACATGAGAATTCGAGAGGCTAGAATTCTCTAAAGCACTTTCTCAAACCAGGTGTGATTCAGGGCCAAAATGAATCCAATCATGAGAACCAAGTACAAAGTGCTAAGGAAATATTGTGTGAGTGCTATTGTGCAGTTCTACACTAAAGGTTTGAAACGAGTTCAAGACTTAAGTTCACCGATTAGCCGAGTAGATCCGATAGTACTTCACTAGTAAGCGGTGTTCAAAGCCGAAGCTACCTCTCCGATGCAATGTTTTTCCATCCGAGAATCTCTTGAGTCTGCATTTGCATTAATTTCCATTCATGTGGGGATTGTTGGAGAAAATAGTGGAATTGAATTAAAGTGAATAAAAATGATTTTATAATCATTTTATTCAGACGACTTTTGCAAGCTTAATTTGATTATATTCTTGTATAGAATATATACAATGTTTTGATAATTACGAAAACTACGTAAGTCGTAGATGAATTCAGATTTAGAATCATTCAATTCGAGTACAGTGAATGAAAATTAACGCTTGAAGTCGGGTGTTTGAAAGAACTTTTGTTGGAAGTGGAAGTTGAAGAGTATTCAACTAAATCGCACCACATTGGAAAAAGAGAGAAATGTTTTCCAAGATATATGTGGGAAGAATGTTATATGTGGTATAAGCTCTGAAAGAAGGAGAGATAGCGGGTTGGTTTTAGCGATCAGGCGTTACGCTAAAATGGCCACACACGCTGCCACCCGCCGCCCGCCGCCCGTACCCGTGCCCGTGCCCGTGACCGTTGACCGTTGACCGTTGACCGTTGACCGTTGACCGTTGACCTTGACCTTGACCTTGGTCTTGGGCTTTGGGCTTTGGGCTTTGGGCTTTGGGCCTGAGGGCCCTAGGCCCAGGCCTGTGTTAAACTTTTTATACAAAAGTTAATTGGGCTTGGTCCAGTTTCATATACATTTTGATTGAGTGAAGATTGAGTTCAGCTCGGTTCGGTTATCCAACATAGTTCGGTTCAGCAATAATTAATGGTTAATTCATTGTCAGAATCGATGAAACGGGTTTGTAATTAAGATGAGTTATGGTAATTCATTGTCAGAATCGATGAAACGGTCATAATTAATTCATTCCACCACCCTCTCTCCTATATATAGCCTCCATATGGATTGAAGCTAAATATACACATTCGAAATACAACACCGTAAAGCTTCATACATTCATATAGTTACGACGTGGTTGCATACGAGTTTGAAGAAGAGATTCGAGCACTAGAAGAGTTCGTTGAAGGTTCGTGTAAGAAGTACCTCTATACTGAATCGAAGAATCCGAGTTATCCTGGGGAGACAATTGGTTTTAACCGGGTACACACCGGACCAAATTTGTCTTAAGGGACAGAGTGTCCTACTCTGTCTCGGAGTTATTGTATCCACCTTTATTTTAGTATATTTCATTTTTCATTTGTAATTCGTTTTATTTTCAATAAAATTGTTGTTTAATTCGTGTTAATTATTTTAATTGCGTTCGGGCTCCTACAAACACTTGGGCGGCTCTATGCAGAACTACTCTCCTTAGACGGTCAAAGCGTCGATCTATTAGATCAACCAAGGTAACACGCGCTCTACTACTTGTTTGTTTATTGCTTAAACGAAGTCGATCTTGGGTCGATAGGAAATAAATTTTTGAATTCATTGCGCTCCCGCGTAGATTTCTAACGATGGTATCGTGAGGCGAGCTTGAGCTTAAGCAATAAGCGATTTATTATCGTAGTTAATTTTATCGTTTAAATCACGTTATTAAAAGATGAAAGATTTTTTATTCGCAAAAATGATACATGAAAAGAAAAAGGAAAAAAAAACGAGATCGGGTGGTGCTCGGCCGATCAAGGCGGCACCACCACCGCAGGCGGCTGGATTTGGGCGGCGGCGGCAAAGAAGGCAACTCTTCTTGCCGCAAATCGGTTGACCGGTCAATGCTGGCGGATCTCCAAATTTTTGTTTTGTGTATTTTGTGATTCAATATGGTTCATAGTTGTGATTGTTAATTTTCCTTTGTTTAGTCGTGTCATGTGGCTAACCAATGGTTCAAATAGTTTGGACCATTGGGATGCCACACATAAGACTAAAATAATAATGGTCTTTCCAAATTTTGTTTGGAATAGCTGGCCAATTTCCAAATATTTGATTTGGGAAAAGCTTAGCTTGCAAACACTTCCAAAAATTTTGATTTTGGAAAGTGGTCGAGCTTAAACTAAAATTATTTGGCCTTTCCAAATATTTGATTTGGAATAGCTTCAGCGCTTTCCAAATATTTGATTTGTAAAGGCTTAGCTGGCTACTTCCAAAATTTTGATTTTGGAAAGTGGCGCGCTGCTCAAATTTGGTTTAGAAACCAAAGGCATCCCTTTGATTACGAATCAAAAGGAAAGAAACAAAGAGAAATAATTTTAATTTTGATTTATTTTGGAATATTTCTAAAATTAAAATTAGAATCGGTTTAAAATTAATCGTTAATTTTATTTCGATTAAAATCATTTAATTAATTAAATGTTAATTAGTCAATTGATTGGATAAAATTATTTAATAGATTAAATGTTAATTGATTAATTAAGGCGCAAGTAGTTAAATTTTAATTTTATCTTCTTCATAAGATTTTATCGTATGGATTAGATATAGTAGATATAATATGATTATATGGACCCCGATTGATCGTGGACTCGAATCGATAGGATAGATGTGAATGATTTAATTTTTCTTTGGTTTAAAAATTGTCTGAGCCGTTATGAAGAACGTGACCTAGTTTATTTTCTGCATTCATCCCATTCCGTTAGCTCCCCCTGTGTGCGGCGGGTGTATTTATTTTATTCGATAGAATTAAATGTAACAAGAATGGAGCGGAAGATGGAGACCAAAGAAAGACGAAAATAAAGATCCCATTGGAGAATGGAGCATTAAAGATCCTATTAGGCGGTTGCCTACCCTGGATTGTGACCAGCGGTTTCGTCGATTTGTATTCAAACCGCACTTTAGGAAAAGTCCATGATCATACCGGTTACTTTACGCATTTATTTATTTTGTGCTTGTATTTATTTTATATGATACGATAGATGCATGACTAGGCACGATCTAGATAAATGTGTAGGATATATGTCTATAAAGATAGATATATTTGATGAGACCGTAATAAATTAATTAAGTGAATTAATTTAAAAATTACTCCCACAACAAAAATCGTGTTATAATATGTCTCCCAATATTATAGTGACGGTGAAGAGCCACTTGTTCGGATCCAACTGATCGCCCACGCCGGAGTTGACTCTACCACGGGTATATCGTCATTATCGAGATATGATCGTTATGAGATCTCATGAATACTTGGGTTACGACTCGACTAAGAATCTTGCGGTGATTGGCCCACGTCAAGACCGTCTGATTTTAGAGACATAAGGTTGACTATCACATAGACGATGTGAATTGTCAAAGAGTTGACTAGTCAAACCATCGGAAGTCGCGTTAGACGCGATTGGTAAAGTACCTACCGTCGAAAATTGACCCGGTCGATCGCCCACGTCGGGGATCGAGTCAACTAGATAGGATTTCAGCCACTAAAGAATTTTGAAAAATTCTTGAAAGTCAATTGAGAGTAGTTGACTAGTGGGAGCAAAATCATAAACCAAAGACCATCTTTGATTTTGCGTGTATAAACAACAACACTCTTTTATTTTCATTTTTTTATGTTGTAGTTTTTAGCAAACTTTTATATTTATGTTTTTCTCGATTAGTAAAACCAAATTATGACTGTTTGAGAAACGTTCTCAAGAATGGTTAAGTAATTTTAATCCTTTTAAAATAAGCAATGAGACGAGCAATCCCGTTATAGTAGTTGGAGACAAGGAGACTACATATTCAATGCAGTGCTCCAAGACTTTAATTATTAAAGAAAAGGCGGAAGCTCGTGATATTGGATACGATCCAATATAATCATTCGGTCATACGATGACAAATTATTCAAACGTTGGATAAGAATGACCACGTCTAATTTTGGAAAGGTTGTTTTCAAAATTGTAAGATTTAAGTATCGACTTAATTCTATCATTGCTTAAAGATTAATTAAATAGTCAATGTTTTGAATACGATTCAAAATGTTAAATAAACTATTTGATAAACGTTAGATTTTCTTTACGAAAGGAAATAGAAGACATGGCTCTTGTAATCTTTCTTAAGTCTTATGAAGACTACACTAAGAAACATTTACAAGTGCTTGAAGGATTAAATTGAAAGATAGGGCATGTGCTTAAATAGAGGACTTATTGAAGTTTCTATTCTAGGCAAGTGAGTTGAGATAAATCTATCTAAGTTCAGGTCGACTCTTAGATATATGATATCTTGCGAGTGTGATTAAATTAGAAAGATTAAATATAGATATGGAAGGTGAAGCAAGCGTTGTAACACATACCATATTCTGGATCTAGTAAACTGATAAGGGAACTAAATAAATGTTATTATGTTCCGGTTCTTATGAAGAACATACTTTCAGTTATTTGTTAGGATTTAGTAGACATATTCAATTGTAAAGAATAAATGTTATTCGATAAAGTTGGAAGGTCACTGAATCTAACATACTAGATTGATGTCACTATATAGTTGATATATGTGATGAGATCTCAACTAAATATTTGTATGGCTGTTATCCTTGATATTTATGGTTGTTCTAGACATAGTCTCTCTGGAAGGAAAGCGTGTAATTAAACGTCATTCTGATGATGTTGAACCATATGATTATGAATCATGTGGGTAATACGTATCATACCTAAAGATGGCTAAAATACCTTTTAAAAAAGGTTATAAAATCTAGAAAGTTGTCCAAAGCCTAAACATACCGATGTTTGTTTCCTTGTGACAATTAATACCACAAATAATTGTTTATTGATCTCAATGATTGCTTTTAGAAATAGTTGAATGTACTTATTGAAATGCGACAATTCGAAAGCCCAAAAGTTCGAGCTAGTAATGCGAATATGAGATTGACGAGCTACTTAGGAATTAATCTTCAATTGGATTGAAGTAATTAATATCTGAAGGGTGTTTGAAAGTCGTCTGCGAAAGGAATAAGATTCTCCTTGAAGGATACCATCTTTGGGATACGCAATTAGGTTGTGTTCCCAAAATGGAGACAACACTTTATATGATAAAGGTGTGACGCAAGCTATCTGCGAAGTATCCCTTACCCGTTCGGGATAGTGCCTTATACTTAACCGAGTTCAAGAATAAAGGTTGAATAAAATTCCATATTAGATATGGAAGAGGATAATGTCAAATCTATCTTAACCGATGATTTGAAGTTGTCATAGGCAAAGTCGAAAGGCTTGGAGCCCAATCGACATATGCAACTTTGTGGAATATCTTAGCAAGTCGCTAGATATTGTTTACTTGTCCATGAGCAAAATGTTTGTCTCCAAACATGTTTGTTTTCAGAGGAAGTGTTTCTTCCAAAAGAAACAGTGGGAGTGAATCAAATCTCAAAGGAGTTTGAGAACCACAAAGATATATTCAACCAATGGAACATGAAGCGACGCCACATAAGCGATGAGGTGTAGATCATTTGCTCGGTGCACACAAAAGTTCTCAGTAAGTCTGTGGATAACCTCAAGCCTAAAAGGTCATTGGTATGTTCATCTTGAAGAATGAATATCTCGCGACTTATGAAAGAATGTTTGAGAGGCAAGATTGAGAGATATGGCTAGAGCCATAATATCTCGAATTAGATTCCATTAGTGACAACCAGGTTGTGAACCTAGTCTGCCTTACCTAAAGGGAATGTCCCCGAAAGGTGACATGGATAGTAATATGATTACCATAAGGCTATAGTGGACGGCCAAGGGTATGGGGTGTAAACCTTGTAATTACCTTTATCTTTGCCAAAGAGCCCGGGCTTCTAATCGGATGATGATGCTTGTTATAGCTTCAGTATCATGGCTATATGATAGTGTTGAAAACGTTGGGCAAACAAATTCGATGTTCATAGACGATGACATGATATGTAAGCCCACGAGATTCATTTATGGACTCAAACAAGTTTTCTAGACAATTTCTTTGTTTGATAATCAAAGGAGTTTGATTTAGTCAAAGAAGGATATGCCCAATGTGCAAGAAGGATAGTGGGAGTGTTACGATTTTTGAGTAAGGTATTGGATATATCTCTCAAGAATTGTCACCCCATGTTACTGATCAATTAATGTTTGGTAGTTCAAGGTCTTTGCGAAAGCACTTGGATTGACAGTTCTTGTTTTTGGAAATAAAAATCTATAGCGATAGATTTTACTGCTGTTAGATTATTGTTTACCTATATAGATGTGATGCTAAAAGAAGTTTAGCATAGATCGCAAGATCTATCTATGTTAGGACGTTCGTCCTAAAGATAAGGTGAAAGATGATGCTTATGGAAGGTTTCTTTGCTATCGCGATAGGAACCATCTTATAGTGATGCCGGATGTTCATAGTCCATGAATAGTCATGAGCAAGTATGAAAGTAAATCTGGTGAATGTCGAGAATATCCTTAAACAAGTTAAGGATGATTTCCTAGTTTATTGAAGCTTGGAAGCGAATAAATATAGTTATACAGACGTATATCCTGAGTCTTATGAAGGCGAGTGGGAGCTACGGTCTGGGTTTGCAGTCACTTCGATCAAGTGATACAGTGAGCTGGAAATGTTCTAGCGTATGGGTCACTGTAAATTCTACAACTAGGTCAAAACACAGTAGTGCCTTAGAGGCTAGCGGCGAGAGCAGATACATGGATCTGTAAGGTTCATTCTTGAACCTTGTGCGGTTCTTCCACCTTTCTATATAGGCGATATAGTAAGTGGATTCATTGCTTGAAGCAAGGACCAGGGTCTCGCCGAGAGATTCATGTGTGTGTTGAGGCGGTTCCTTTGACTTGGTCATTTGGAACATGATATGAAGACAAGATGAGTCCCCACGGATAGCGATCCGTTTATGGCTAAAATGGTCAAGCGAGTATTGCATGAGATTCTTGTGTTTCAACTTGGTCTTGTGTGTGCGAGTGATTGGTTTTAGGCCAAGTGGGAGATTGTTGGAATAGTGTCCTAAACCCAATCGGGTTGGACCGGATCCGACCGGGTCGGATCATTTCTACTATTTCTTTATGTTTATACATATATTAAATGGATTTTCTCATTGTCATATATATGTTCTTTTAAAGAGTCAATTATGAATTGTTATATGATAACGTCCTTAGTATTAAATGCGTGATAGAGAAACCATGATGTAGCGATTATGGTTGATGAGATCTCTAATCACTTTAATGAGTTTGATACTTAAATGTCTCTAGTCGATGTACTATTAAACAGGGGCATTGATAGTATAAAATGAGACTAGCACGTATTAGATGTCTTCTGCCTTTAGAGGCGGGATAGATCTCGTCTATCGAAGTGTAGATACACTTGACCATGCGTGGGGACGTGTATTAGTGAATGCGTCGTTAGGATCGACCCACTTACACGGATAAGTGTCACACTATGTGGCGGTTGTGTAATTATCCTTTGGACCGAGTCTTCATGGCATCACGGTGTGGATTGTCATACTTTGACACTATTGAGGTTTCCAGCCACGGGCGATCATGCGGTAGTGATTGGGTATGATCTTCAAGCATCGCGGAGTATACATGATTGGTCGTCCGGGAATCGCGTATCCTATGATTGGGATCGAATATCCGAAATGGCCTTCTTATAAGGAATGTCTTACTCTCGTGAATCTTTGCAAAGTGGGAGTAAATGAGTTACTTCGAGAGAGCATGATATCCAGATTATAAGATACGGTCGTTGATGTTTTGACACTCGACTAACGACCGTATGGATATTATTACAAATGATAGGATTGTAAGTTACACGGTAATCTGTTTCACATGAAAGGTAGTAGTCATTGCATTTGACTCTTCCGATGATTGGGGTCACGGTGTGTTGCTAGACGCTATCCCGTGATCGTTAGGCATGGAGGGCATTTTAAGTAATTTGCACTTTGAGTCTACGGCCAACATATTCGAAGCTCTATCGGGTCACACACATATGAACATCTAGCCGGATTAAAATGTGGTTATAGATGATAACCAAATAAGGAAAGTTTATCTCGAGACTATAAAGGTTATAGTGGTAAATTAATATGGTGGTATTTATTTATTATGAATAAATTAAATGCAAGATATTAATAATATTATATTAATTAAAGAATATTCCTAAGCCAATTTGTTGGTCAAAGGCGCCACATTGAAGTGTGTAAGATACACTTGGATTGTGTAAATTTAATTAATGGTATTACCATATATTAATATAAGATATTAATATTTATATATATATATATATATATATATATATATATATATATATATATATATATATATATATCATACATGCGTGTGTAGTGTGCATATGTGATGCATGCGCACTAGTAGTATGGATATGTATATAATATATAGATTTATTTGTGTAATATATATATGTGATATATATACACATGTGTGTAAATTGATTTATGGTAATATAATAAAAGATAAATATTGTCAATATAAGATATTGACAATATCTTGAAATATTCAATATGAGATATTGACAATATCCTGATTTATTTAATATGAGATATTATAATAAATGAGATAAATCAATCAATTATATTTTTCTTATTTTATTGGGAAAAGGTTTTCTCTCTCCACACCTTCTTGGCGCCACATCCATTATAAAAGGGAGGTGGGTTTTGTCATCATAATTCCAAGAAATTTAATAGTTCTTGTGTAAAATAGAGAGCATCTTTTAGAGAGTTGGAGAGAGGGAAAAGGGCCGGTCTAGCAACCGGAGTTTTCCAATAGCAATCCATGATGGGATTCCGTGGGTTTGCTCGTGTGGACTAGCGGTAGAGGCCGAACACTTGGGCGGCTCTATGCGAACTACTCTCCTGACGGTCAAAGCGTCGATCTATTAGATCAACCAAGGTAACCGCCGCTCACTACTTGTTTGTTTATTGCTTAAACGAAGTCGATCTTGGGTCGATAGGAAATAAATTTTTGAATTCAGCTGCGTTCCCGCGTAGATTTCCTAACACTTCCAAGGTCGCAAACCGGCCCCTAGCCTTTTGATAACCTTGCAGGGTTGAAGGCTTAAGGTGGGGACCTTTGGCGGCGATCTCAATTTGAGCTATGTCGTCGCGGACGTTGTGGCGCGTACCTTGTTTCTAGCCCGGTGGCTAAAAGGGTTGGATTGAAATCCACAGGTGGAATTGCGATTTAGGCATATCACAAACTTAGTTTAGGTCAATAATAGGTTGTTCGCGTTTTGAATTATACTACGACGACAATTAAACGAAATGTACTTATAAGAGAGAAGCATAGATAATACATGGTCCAATTGAATACTTTCACCCCTCTAATCGATTATTCGGGAATGAGCTTAACCAACCTACCAACCTAACACTTATACCGATTAAATTGTGGGTGCAAACTCCTAAAGTGGTACTAGACGCCATGCAACAACCTAGTGTCCTTTGCCCGGTTCAACAGTCCGCCTTTAAGGATTTAACTGACCGAAACAAGATAAACGCTCTAGAGTCGCTCGATTCAAACCGATAAACCTCGTTACCTAATCGAATCTAAACAACTCAATCAATTATAAGCAACGATCTTAAAACCCCTATTCCCACACCCCTTTCGCAACATACATTTATAAAAGTGGTGTGTGAGTTCATGAACTAGGCGATCAAGCTAATTCAAGCATTAAGAACAAGTTTTAAGACACAAATTCGTTGATACAACAACAATTAAGCACTACCCATTTTCAATTTTGATTTCTTTAATCTTCACATGACTTAGCTATGAAATGTTTAACTACTCATGATTAAACAAGAAATAACAATCAAAGATGAAATTAAAACCACAAATAAGATAGAAACTAAGATTGATTACCAAAATCGTAGAAAAATCCGGATTACATCAAGCTCCAACACCACCCAATGTCAATTGATGACGAAGAAGACCCAAAATGACAAAATCCCAGAATAAAGAAGAAACTTGAGCTAGATTGAACTAATTCTATGTAATATCTAGTGGAGAAGTAAATCTAAGGGTGAAAGGAGGGAATTTCGACATAAGGGAGATAAACTGGGTATGAGGAAGAAGCTCTAGGTGAAGTGTGGTGTGAGAAGTATCCCCAAAAACTCTGTGCAAAACTGTAAATATCAAGGATATCCATAAACCCGTGGATATCCACGTGGATTGGGCATGAGTAAAAGAATTTCGACCTTTGAGTAATAGGTAGGGTATGAGTAGAAAAATATATTAATACGATAAGTATTGTATAAATGTAATAGAAAAGTACTCTTTCCGTCACCAAAAATAAGTCAGTTTAGTTTTTTCGTTTGTCTCCATAATATAATTTCGTTTAAATAACTAAGAAAACATTTATTACAATTTTCTCCTTTTACTACTCATTTATTATCTACTCACTTACTTTTTACTACTCAGCATTAGTCAAATGTCATTTTAGACTTTTTCTTTATCAAAATTAATGACATATAATCAATTTTCTTAATCGGTGTGAAAAACCTAAAATGGACTTATATTTTGGGACGGAGGTAGTGGGAAATTTTATTATGGTCACTGACCAACGATGACTTAGTGATCATCCATGATCAAAAAATAATGAAATAATACAATAGCGCGTAGTGTAAAATATAAATCCCATGTATTGACGTTTTTACCCTTCTTATAAGATATTTTATTGATGGACAAGTATGACATGGTGGTCCTGGACCACCATAAAACCACTGCGGAGGTAGTATATACTTAGAAATAAAAGCTTTCAAAAAAAATAAAAAAAATAAAAGAAAAATATCAATACGAAAGATAAACTAAATTTCGAAAGAAAAAAAAAATGAAAGAGAAAAAATGTAATTATCCCCTGAAATAAATTTGAAAAATTAACGATGAATAACTTTCCGACAGTGTCACCGTTGAGGAAACACGCGCGAGTAATGTTCATTACCGGCGGCAAAGCGAACAAAACAACGGCAAATGTTCTATAGTAGATTCTCGTCGGAGTAAGAAGAATGAAAGCCGGCGCCGTCGCGATTGAACTGCTTTCGCCTTCGATTTTCAATTCAAGCAACAGAAAATTGAATTCATCTGCCTCCATTTCTCATGTTTCTGGTGTAAATTTCAGTCGCAGTCTGTACTTACCTACTGCATTCGCTAAAGTCATTTCTGCATCAATGTCAACGACCACTTCGCCGTCTTACAAACCGGAAGAAGCTAGGGTTCCTCCAGCTGTTCCTTTACCCAAGCCTCCTGTCAGTAAGGTAAACACAGATTATCTTCTTGAAATTCCGGCACGGCACGGGGAATTACATCCATTTTTGGATCTTGTATGAAAAGTTTTGATGTTATTCACAGTAGTAGGGCTACAAATGTGCCGCCAGTTATTTATATATATGATTGCTTGCGTATTCATTGAAACACTGACCAGAAATGCTCTGAGTGGATGTTTGCTTTGATTTTGTTTTGGCTGCGGCGTACTTTGGTTTCAAGGTTAAACTAGAGAGTGGTATACGTTGTAAGCTTTGGAAAATTCTCATCTTGTTTGTCCCAGTCATGTCACCTGTTTTGTTGATTATAGTTTGCTTTGCCCTTATGCCTTTTTGATAATTTTTCCTTTTACACTACCTCTTTCAGTTCAATATTGGTCTCTGCCAGTTACTAGTTACTGCTGACAAGGATAGAAATATCGCGCATGCTCGAAAGGCAATTGAGGAAGCAGCAAAACGTGGTGCTCAACTTGTTCTTCTTCCCGTGAGTTGTTTTATGACCATATTTTTGTGTAAACCCATGTTATTTGTCCTTGAAATAAATGTTTCATTAGAAGATGTTCGAATTTTCTAGTGAGCATTTGTTTATTCTGTAAGATTTACAAGAATTCATGTGCACGGAAATGTTCTTCACAGGAAATATGGAATAGCCCTTACTCAAGTGATAGTTTCCCTACGTATGCCGAGGACATTGATTCGGGTTCTTCACCTTCAACTTCAATGCTTTCTGATTTATCAAAGAGCCTGAAGATAACTATTATTGGTGGCTCCATACCAGAGCGCAGTGGTGATCGACTGTATAACACGTGCTGTGTCTTTGATACAAAGGGAAACCTTATTGGAAAGCATAGGAAGGTCTTGCTTTTGCCATTACTGCAATGCTTTTATTATTGATTTCAATTGAAGATAATGATCCATGACATGCTTCTGTTAAATTGGTGACTTTCAATAATCGTTTGGTATAAATTTCACCATTGCAGATACATCTTTTTGACATAGACATTCCTGGCAAGATGACCTTTAAAGAGTCATTGACCCTTACTGCAGGGGAGACTCCAACTGTTGTAGACACAGGTTGCTCTTTTCTATATTACTTTTAGCCATAACAATAAGTTTTGGGGTTTGAAATATTGAAATACTATTACGAAATTCTGATATTTCATGAAGCCTTGGAGATTAACATTTGATCATCATGAGATAATATAGGAAGAAACTGAAATGTCTTATAGAAACAGTTCAGTGTTCAGTTGTATCATCTTCTTGCTTCTATGTATACTTCCATCCGGTTGATGTGGTGGCAAAAGTATCACCATTGACCAACATCCCCTCGTCGAACAATCAAATGTCTTCCCCTTTACTCATTTGCTGATTCATTATCTATATCAAGACAAAACGTCTTTGTATCAGTAAAAACCTGGAAAGTTTCATTCCCTTCATGAGCTTGCTTTGTGTGTGTGTTTGAGACGAATCTTGATCATGGTTTCAGTCAAATTGATTTAAATCATTCCCAAATATTAACTAAAATTTAAACTCATTTCTAGCCAAACCTTATTTACTGTCTTGTCTTTCACCTACTTTTACACAATGTGAAAGCATAGTATTGCATGAAATAGGATATAATCAGTGTGAACTAATCTTTTCATATTAAAGAACGTGTTTCAAGGATTCATATAAGTTACTTATTATGCACTTAATACCAATATTGGCTGCTTTTTGCATTAAGTTATACAGGTTGAAATCAAGAAATTATGCAAACTAAACAATGTTCAAGTGCTAGTTTCAGTCGGGTCTTATTTCATTCAAAATGACTCAAGTATCGCTTTAAATTACGATTATAGTCCCCCCACCACCCACCCACCACACACACACACAAATATACTCTTTTTTCTTGTAATGCTCTTGCATTTATTATATCTAGAAAATAAACTATTGTTACTGTATGCAGAAATTGGACGTGTTGGTATAGGGATATGCTATGACATTAGATTCCAAGAACTTGCAGCCATATATGCGGCCACGAGGTATGGTTTAAAAATTTAGTCTTCAAAGAAAGCTATCAGTACTTTGCATCTGGTTACCCTCGCTTTCCTTTTAGTCATTGTATTTTGTTTACAGCCAGCCCATAATCATTTAATCATGATATATCTTTCTCATGCCCATATAAGTTGGCTATCTACTCTAACCTTATTGGCATTTAAGTCACACTTGCATTGCTTATCAAGGATTGGAGGGGCAGTATTTACTTTAGTTTTAGATGTTACTAGATTTCATGAATCAACTATTAGGCTAATTTAATATGTCTAATTGAGATTGATTTCCTATTGATATTCAAGTCGTTTAGAAGTTACGTATTGTTAGGTGCTCACTTGCTTTGCTATCCTGGGGCTTTTAACATGACAACTGGTCCACTGCATTGGGAGTTGTTGCAAAGGGCCAGGTAATACACATGCTACCTCGTATCTCAATACAAGGTGCATGTTTGTAAATAAATTTTTTCTATTACTTGCTCATGAGTTAATTGTCACATAATTTCCTTATGTAACCACTTTTTTTCTTCTTCCCTGGCAATTATTCACTTGTACTAACTACTAATACTTCGTTTTTGGTTCTTTAATTGCAGGGCTGCAGATTGTCAGGTAACTACCATTCCCTTAATTTTGCTTTACCCTTGATTTAACGGTTATATACATATTGATCGTTCTAACTCAAGATTAATGTCTTTAACAAGAAAAATGGTTTAAAGCATTGACAATGTTTTGAGAATAAATTTACTGATTTTATAGCTCAGATCTGCTACATGATGAGCATAGTATAACCTTTTCTTTCCCTAAATTGTCCATTATTGGCACTTTTGCACTTTTGAAGTGTTTATTTGCTTTCAAACAAAGCCATGTAGCTTACTCTCCTGGTTCTCGGATGAAAATTTTGCCTAATAAATACCATATTGCCTGTTCTATGTGGGTTGTAGATCCTCGATTACTGGAAAAAAAAAGTAACTGGGAAAAATAAATTATAAGGCTTTGCACACGTGGTTCTATAGGGAACATAAAAAATAGAAAGGCAATTATTCACATGCAGCTTTGTACTTGTTTTATTTTATCGTTGGGGTAACTCACTGGCTTGTGCCTCGTTAGCCATAACATGACTGCTTTATTCAACAATCCAACTAAAACTTATTCTACCGTTATACGCCATATTTTGCTCAGTAATATGCACTGATCATGTGATTGCCTACCTCGAACTGCAGTTATATGTGGCCACCTGTTCTCCTGCTCGAGATATCAATTCCAGTTATGTGGCTTGGGGACATTCTACTCTTGTTGGACCGGTATGTTTTATATGTCCTCTAAATCAAGTCGTGTGACAAGAACCTGAAGAGATGCTAATTTATGCCCTTTGAGTGTTCCATTTAAACTTATTAACTTTTATTTGATAATTTGCGATAAATAACGCAAGCCAATTGTATGTTGCAGTTTGGTGAAGTTCTTGCCACAACCGAGCATGAGGAAGCGATTGTTGTCTCGGAGATTGATTACTCATTAATTGAACAGATGAGGTATGTGGTTGATTGTTATCGCTATGATTTTTCCATTGTGAATGATTTTTTTAAAGCGGCGCTTTGAAATGAATAATAACCACCCCTTTGATTGCTAAATTCCATGATTTTTGTATCCCAATTCAGTGAATGAATGCTGAAATGGATTTGGAACAAGAAGAAATAATGAAAGCATCTTTTATGATTAGAATATTTACCATTTTCTTTGCTATAGTTTGTTTTGATTTATTGGTTTATTTTGAACATACAGAACCAACCTTCCATTCCAAAAGCAAAGGCGAGGGGATTTATATCAGTTGGTTGATTTGCAGAGGCTGAATTCCACCAGTTAAAAAATCTGACAAAACATGGTACAAGCACATCCTTTCGTGCCAGAATTTCTGATACGGGGTCTTCTCAGTAAGTATATTCATTTGCGTCCAATCAAAATATAACACACATCTAGTACGTTATAAATAAATAATAAAAAACCCATAAACAAAACTAATTATTACTAACATGATCAATCATGTTTTGATCAGATGCAAGTGAATATTTCCTCATTGAGTACACTCCTCAATAGAATTTTCCTTTTGTGATGCATCAAATACATTGTCATTCGAAGCCATTGATTATATATATATATATATATATATATATATATATATATATATATGTATGTATGTCGATCCGCTTGATCTGCTTCCATAGAGTAATCATCAATCGGTGTGGACCATTGAGCAGATCAATGAGTCATTACATTAATTGGTGTGAACCACTATAATTATATTGGCCCACACTGATCAATGTGTCATGTTCATGTACAACCCATTGATAGATCAGTGTGGACCAGTATAATTAATGTCTGATAATCGCACACTAAGATGGAGTTAATTGAATAAAATTGGTGTTTCATTAGAGCTTTCTGCTGGGGTTATCTTAAGGATAGCAGCAAGCTCAGATTGCGTGAAATAGTTCTCAGCAATTTTCAGCACATTAAAAGCAGTGTACAAAAAGGGTACAAGTCTCTATTTACATCTGCTTATTCAATAATTAGTGTCTGTACTGTTGTCATATTGAATGAGTTACTACTTTTTTATTATTAAACTATCGACCTCGAATGAATGATTTACATACATTCTTTGTGAAATTGGATTTGTTAGACAAACCGTAATGCCCTTATTCAACCAAGTTGTTTAGAAGATTATAATAGACTTTTTATTTACGCAACGTTAATGGACGTTTGGATTATCGTCTGAACGAGGAAATGTCTTTATAGGCGAAAAGGGTTAAATGTGCACCAAAGTAATATTCAAGTAACATGGATGAGAACATAGAAAGTGATGAGACCCAAGATTAGGGGAAGAAAGTTAGAGTTAGCTATTATCAATGATGAGGTTGCTGAATTTTTTGCTGATGATTTTGTTCTTGACGAGGATTTTCGTGATTGTCCACTGATGGTTGAGGAATTTGAGCGAGAGGAATCTGTTATGGATGTTAGACATGTTATTTAGCAGTCTTTGGCTCCTCTCCAGTTGAGGAAAATAAGAAGGATGGTGAGAGTGACCGACATAAACCGCGTCTACAGTCTATAAATGATATCAACTTTGATATGAAGGCTCATTTAGAATTCATCAATAAATCGTTTTTGCCACGCACACTGTGATGGTTAAGGACAGACAAGAAGTTAAGGATGATAAAGACGAATCCAGTGATGGTTTGTCCATTTATGGTGGCTCGGAGGATGATTATAAGGATTATCCATAGAGAATAAAAGTTGAATCAAAGCTTTTGGATGCACCAGTAAGGATCGTAAGGGAAACAAATGCTTCACTCTCGCAACCACGGGTAAATACAAGAGATTTTAAGGAAAACCCTACACTTCAAACAATGCTCAAGGAGGTCGAGCTGAAGAAAAGGATACATGTGGAGGAGAACAACAAACGTAATAGATCTTAAGAGATTAGTTTATGGGTCTCTAGAGAGAGATTTTTTTTATTTGACTCAGTACTGAATATCAACACTCTTTCCTCTTGGTAGATTTCCCGTGTTGAGTTTTGATGCTAAGAGGCTTAAATGAGACGTAGTTAGGTGTTGAGGTGTTATGAACTTTATTAACACGTGTTCGGTTGGCCTTTTATACTTCTTTTCATTTTTCTTCTTTAATAAAAATAAAAACGATTCGTTAAACACAAGGTATTGAAAAAATGTAGAATGCAGATCATGAATAAATTTCTGGACCCAATTTTTTTTTATGAAGATTTATATTTCTTTCTCAATTAATGTTACAAACGAAAATATCTCTCGTGATATAATAAAGATGTTTGAATTAAGCGAAGATTGTTTGATAAAAAATAGGACACTTAATATGATGCTGAGGCTTATGAAAACAAAATTTTAGGTGTATTTTATCTTTTGCGGTATGAGTGATTATATAGATGTGAAAGAAACATCGGGATGTCACTCATATTACATAAGAATAACATATACAATACAAATTCATAAAAATACGAGAAATACTTGTGTGGTGTCCCCACACGTGTGGAGACATCGCGCGTTCAATATGAACCATACAGTTTCATTATGTATTTAAACCGTATGGTTCTGATCGTTTCACCCGTCACTTCACCTCAAAATTCAGTCTAATATTTCCCTAAAAATATCTAATAGAGAATCTTGTGCATAGTGGGCACATCTTTTCACTGCTTTTACAGTAGTAGTAGTTTCATTTTTTCAACAGCAACAACAAAATCTCTCTGTTCACAATCTCCCCCACTCAAACAGACAAAAATTCTAGCCTTGGCATTTAGCTTTCAAATTTTTAATCATCATTTTACTTTAAACTGTTTTTACTTAAACCATTCCAGCTACTAAAAGCATCACCTACAGTTTTTTTTTTTTATTTATAATTATTTTCTTTTCTTTTCATTTCAACAACCGACATTCAGCATTTTCTTCCTCTGTTCATACCAACAAACGCTACTCATTTCTTTTCTTTTTATATATAAATGCCCATTTCTATTTATTGCTTTAATCACATAATATTTCATCATATTATCATTTATGGGAGAAAGATTTCATCCAAGAAGAAAAAAGACTCCATCTTTTTCTTCTTCACTTCTTGATGCCATTTTCCTTTCTATTGATGAACCCCATGACAGCAAAAAAGAAAAGTCCCAACGCACTGAAGGCTTTTTCATAGAAGAAAACAAGGTACATTCAATGTTGAAGAAGAAAGTGCAAATGATAAATGGATGCAGAATTATATAAAGGGTACAAGAAGCCATAGGCATTTCAATTCAGATTCAAGCTCATCAGCAGAGTCCAGCTTGTTTTCATCCATAGAAACAGAGCCTGCAGTTTCAAGATCTGGTTCAAAGAAGCATGAGGGAAGTTGTTTATGACAACAAAGTCAAAAGCATTGAAGATTTATAAAGATTTAAAGAAAGTGAGACAGCCCATTTCACCTGGTGGCAAATTCACTAAATTCTTGAATTCTTTCCTTTTCAACACTAAAAACTTGAGCATCTCAGGTATGAAGTCAAGACCAGTTAAGGATTCAAACATAAAGTCCCAAACTTTAAGGCCATGTTTGGATAAACAAGCACCTTCATCAGCTAACAAATCCAAAAGATCAGTAACATTCTGCCCTGCTGTCAGTGTCATAAGTGATGAAGGCCATAAGAAGAACATTTATGATGATCTTGACTATGGTTCCAGCTTGAGGCAAAGCTCAAGAATCAGTAGTGAATGTGTTCAAAAAAGCATTGAAAGATTTAGAGATTATGGGGTGAAGCATTCATATGAATATGGCCATCTTTTTAGAGGGTTCAATGAGCAAGAGTGCAGTAATGGAGGAGATGATGATGATGATGATGATGATGACGACGATGACGATGATGATGATGATGGGGAGAGTTGTACAAGTTCAGATCTATTTGAGCTTGACAATATTGGCATTGTAGGGATGGGTTCAAGTAATGAAGAGTTGCCGGTTTATGGAACAACAAAACTCCCAAGGAATCAAGCATTTGCTACTATGGTGGTCGTGTAGTTTTTTTCTTCTTGAGAGGGATCTTTAAGGGATTCTTTAAGTAGCACCACATTAGACCTACTTCCGAGGCAGTACAACAAGATTCAACCGGTTTAATTTTTTACTGGCAGAGCACCATTACAAGATTCAACCGGTTCGAGTTTAGGATATGGAATATATCGTTCGGCGTCCCGAAAAGTCAAAACCTCCGGCACCAATGTGTGTGCGCCACCAGATGTAGTGTCTTTGTCATCGTTTAAAGACTCATCTTTAATGACATCACGGAATATTCACTATGATATCATTATTACCGTGACATCATAATATTAATTATTTTTGAAAGTTGATTATATAGTCTATATAATCACCATTCAAAATGTTGATTATCATGATCGATTTTTTGAAAGTTGATTATATTCTGCAAAATAGACTTTCAAAATATTAAGCGAATGTGATGTCACAGTAAGTTTAGTGTTGTACGATAAAGAATCCTATTGTATTTGATGTCTTCCTTTTACTTGCTATTTCTTTCAACATTGTGTTAATTTAAGATGTTCAACGTGATAAATATTCTTTGTCAAGAAAAGCTTTGGCCATAACTTGAGCCACAACGCACTTAATTGATTATGATGTATAATCAATTGATTGATATAAATCCATTAAAATGAAACAATTGATCATGATGTATAATCAATTGAATGATACAAGTCAATTAAGATGATTATGACACTGGTTAAGGATTTCATATAATTTGAATTGAAAATTTGAAGTGGGTGTAACTTTTTCATTTTTTTTTCCTTTTTCTATGTTTGGTTGACTCTTTTATATTGTAACGTCCCGTTTCTAGACACCGAATACGTTCAGTACATATAATATAAAACAAATTCCATATTATACGTAAGCTTCTACTACATCGTATCGAGTTAAGCAAAACGGAAGCACAGACTCGGGTATATTTTTTTTTCTTCAAATATCCAAGAATAGAAACTCAAAATTCTAAAGATAGAAATCTAATCTATTACCACGAAAACTCCCAAAAGAAAACGTATAACATACGAAAACCTTCAAAAGTATAATAAATAAAATTACACGGTTCTCCAAAAGACAACAAGTCTAAAAAGTCATAAAACGAAGAAAAGTAAATCTTGACGTTGGCGTCATCAAGCGTCGTTATCAAAGTCATCTTACAATGTCTGGACCAACTTGTTAATCTTATCTCCCAAACATATAATAAAAAAAAATGTATTTGAGGTAAGTATAATGTACTCGATTAAAAGGTAGAACTACAAATTAATTAAGGTTTATAACATAAGATTCATAATTTATAGATTATCTTTATAAGACCGACTCAATCTAAGGTTCACTTCATGTCAATCAACATGTCATGACTATCATATCTAACTTAACTTATCTTGGTTACGTCGGCATTCAAGGGAGCCTACGCATGGCGTGTATCGGCTGAAGATATACTTGCTAACTAACGGTGAATAGCACTGATAGCTCTAGGTCTCCCGGTGTATGCGTATCGTTCGATGAATTTCCTCACTACCATTGACGCTTTTGAGGCGATGGCGTTGTTCACGCTTTATGGCGTATCACATCGCCGATATGAATCGGTGCCTTACCAACAATAGTCGACATTTAATCTTTTTCTTGACACATATGTAACTTATTATGAGTTAACTAGCCACCTAAGTGTTTTCAAGACAAAAATCACATTAACAACTCTGCTCCTCACTTAGGCGGCTAGACACCACATCTATCAAGTATCTGAGACATTGATGATTCTAATTCATCAAAACATAAGCCTATCATGCCATTCCGGCGGTCACGAACTTCAACTCTTTGGAAAGTACATTCGATTGCGGAACTAAACGCATCATAAACTCAATCAAGGCTTGTTCATGTTTAATTAATGTTATTAGATCATGAAACAACATTCAAGACTAGATTCGAGGCTTAAAACAAGCTAAACATCAAAAGCGAGAATCGATCGCCCGCTGAGGTCGATCGCCTTGCTGGCGTCGATCTTGCGCGTTGAGTGACCAAAAGCTCACCGGAACTTTCTGCTGAGCCAGTGCACCCGCACCGGCCTCTGGTGCGCCCGCACAAGGCTTCGAAACTCAAAAACATACATTACGCCTTCCGCGGTCGTCCGCCTTTGCCTCGATCTTGCTTGCCTTTGGGCGATAAATTCTCAAACATACATCCTGCTTTCCCGGTCGTCCGCCTTTGCCCGTCTTGCTTGCACGAGTGCGAAAAGCCACTAAACTTCGATCTTTTTGCTCTTTATCGATTCTTACTCGAATCCAAACAAGTTTAACATCGAAATTACTCAGAAAATAGCAGAAAACTTAACCTTTACACAACCATAACATCCCTTAATTCTTAAACAACTTGTAGCATGATTTCTAACATAAAACCACTTCAAAACCTCAACTTAAACCACATAAATCGTAATTAAATCATAGGAAGATCCTCTTACTTGGTAGCAAGCAAATCCAAATCAACTTCCGAAAACAACGATAAAAAGCGACCCCTTTTCTCACGAAAAAACCTATGTGATCAATTCCAAAATAGGTTAGATTCGATTACACGCTTCTATTGTGTCAAAAGTCTGAAACCTATAAGTTTTAATCTCTAAAACTCATCCAAGAACACATCTAGGCCGAATTTACATACCTTGACAAAACTCCAAACTTTTAATCTTGAAAGCAGCGCCCTCTTCACGGCGATTCCAACGCTCTCTGCTCGAATCGAAAACCGTTAAGAATTCCGTGAGTAATCGTAGAAAATCTCCTTGGCTTCACTCTTGCTCCCAACGGCTTTTGAGTTAGTGAAAAGCTTAATTCGACTAATGAAAGGTTATAAGAATAACGGGAAATATTTTCCTTAAATATGTTTTTTCCCAAAATAATAACCTATCTTCCTTTTCCTAAAATGCCCCTTTACTTATAAATCAGATTTTCCAATATATCGACATATATATATATATATATATATATATATATATATATATATATATATATATATACATAAATCCACAAAAGAATTAAAGAATATAATATTTCATTTTAAGTAAAATGACATATACGCCATTTTCGAAAATTGGAATATTAAATTCCTCTCCCATAAGAGGAGTTTAGTCCTCGAAACTAGAACATACACAGTAAGACCACAAAATCTGAAACTCGATCATGTAAATCTTCATTTCTCAAGTTGCCTCGTTCGGTGAATGGTTGCTCCATTGCACCAAAACCAAAGGGATCATCCGTCTCTTGATCATCTTTTCTTTCCGGTCTAGAATCTTGATCGGCTTCTCAACATAAGCAAGATTATCTTGCAGAACTTCCGGATCAACTGTAGCTTCAACACGAGACTTTGTCAAACACTTCTTCAACATTGACTCGTAAAAAACATTATGGACTCTCGACATTGATTACGGTAACTTGAGGCTTATAAGGCGATGGCCAAATTAGTGACGTCCAACTTTAACGGCGTGATACGGGTCGGAAGCACTATAGTGAGGAGCAAGGTCGTATCACGAGAAATCGAGTCAAGTACCACAATCAATTTAAGTATCGATTCGAGTTCACAATAAGGGTGAAAATGATAATTCGACTAGAAAAGAAACAAAAATTATAACTTTATAATATATGATAAATTGAATAGCTAAACTATGATAAAAAACACTACTCTTAACACCTTTGCCGAATCACTAAGGATGAGCCTTAACCTACCAACCAACCAATAACTTCAATGAATGTGTTGTGGGTGCAATCTCTAAAAGCGGTCACTGGCGCGATACCACAACTGAGTTACCTATATTCGGTTCAACGAGTCCCTCTATGGGATTTAATTAACCTAATATGATGAAAAACAATGAGGCGCTCCGCGTCCACGAGTTCACGGCTTAGCTAGAAAAACCTTACCAGGAGCAGTTTGCGAGAACTCGACTAGTTCTGCATGACAATCCTAAAATTCTAGTTCGCTTTGCTCCTCCTTAAAATACATTTATAGAGTTCATGTGTGTGATCAATTAATAGTTAGCTACTCCACTAAAAGCATTAGGTTCAAGTTTTAGGACACAACAATTCAAAAGATTTAATTTTTAAGCTTTACTCATCCATAGATCATCGATTAGACATTTATTTCATTATTCCATCACATAATTTAGCTATAATAAAATTAGCTATTCATAATTAAATCAATAACACAAGAAATCATGAAGCAGTGGCTAAAGTCATAAATAAAAAAGGATAAATTAAATTACCAAGAAAAATTGTAGCAATCTCCACTCGATTAAATCACTTGATATGTATCAATCGTAAAATAATTGAAGAAAAAACATGATGTTTGTGAAGACAAATTATGTCACCTTAATAATCAGGGCCCTAATATGAATCTAATGAAGAACACTCAAGAACCACTAATGCCTAAAAGAACATGGTGGTGGATTTTTGTGTTTTATGGGTGAGTCTAAGGCTATATCTTAGATTGCTACGTATCTGTTATATTCGAGAATCAAGCCTTACGTAGTTCTGGATTGGGGTATTTATAATGACAACACTTGCCTAAACCACTAAGGTTAAGTCGAAACTTGTATTATTGTCAAACTTACCATTATATGGGCCTTAAACCCTTGCCCAAGCTATCGCTATTAATGGGCTTGGGCGGTTTAGTGCGGACCACGTCCTCGAGTCGATACTTCCGACCTGCGGTGATCGACTCTGGACTCGTTAATCTACCTGCTTGCTAAGCGGCGTGGACTCTGTCACTATGGACTTGTCGTCTCACCTTTGCTCGATAGTCGATCGTCGTAGCACTGGCTTCCACTAGATGGCCTTAGCCTCGAGCACGGGCATCGACATGGTTACCTGGTGTTTTATCCATGATATTGTTTTATGACCAATCGATGGGCGACGACACGTGGAGGGTGAAACCGGTATCGTCATAAGCCCTCAGGACTTGAGAGAGGCGACTCCGTTGTCGAGTCGAGTCATCACATGAGTTGTCTTGAATCGGGTTTTCCTTTGGGCGGAGAAAGCCCGCCTTTTCTAAACCTAACCGTTTGTATCCACGTGGCGCGATACCACAGCTCCAGGCAACTTCGTATCCATCAAAGCAGCGTCATCGCCTTGATTATCGCAATTTCCGAGGGTTATAACTCCCATTATCCCTGTCTTTTCAAATCATTTGCGTATATTTTGCAAGCATAAAGGAGAGAGAGATTGCAGCGAGTCCATTCGCCACTTTCTTTCCAGAAACTCCAATTCCAAACACCAAGTAAGCCTCTTTCTTTTTCTTAGTGTTCTTCATCTTGTTCTTTAAATTATCCATGTCCCAAAGTAGTAGTGCTACTGAATCGGACAGGGGTAGTGAGACGCCAGTTCATAGCCAATCTCCGGCACCTACTACCTCTGATCATCTTCTCCGGAAAGACTCCGGTGAGCCCATAGCTTCCCCCCTCCTGTCCCTAACCAGCCTAAAAAACTAGTAACTAGGATGGATGTAAAGGGTGCTAAAGGGTGTCTTAGTGCGCTTTCTCTTGAGGACGTCACCAAAATCTGCCGGAAGTATAATATTGTTAATCCTCCACTCGAAGCTCGACTCCCTTCTGGCATTCATATGTTTGCCGATGAGCCCCCGGAGGGATTCTGCTCTGTCTACGAGAATCAACTCGCGAGTGGGTTAAGGTTTCCGCTTTGCCCGCCTGTTCTCGCGATTCTCGACCCTTCTGAGATCGGCGTTTCTCAAATCTCCCGAATGCCGTCGGGATCATAATGGGGTTTCTCGCCGCTTGTCAGTGGTGAGAGTGCCTTCATGATTCCTCTGTTTCGATACTACTATCAAATTTACGCCACGCCCGGATAAGCTATGGTATACTTTTGAGAGAAGGGCGAACCGACATGAATTAGTGACAAAGGGCCTTCTTCTCACGGGGAGTGGAAGCCTCGATTCTTTTCCTTCGACATGAGTACAGAGAACCCTTACATAGGCGGTGGAGGTCGAGTGGCTCAAGAAGGACAAGTGGGAAGTGCTCCCATTCGAGAGGAGGCCCGCTTGATTAGGTAGACACAATTTGAGGTGGTCACTCGAGATTTGAGTCTCTCTGTGACTTAGCCCATCTAGGGAAGTGGGCCCGATCCTACGTCGGCCTTCATCTTGAATCTAAAGAACCATAGGAATTTTCTTCGCTCTGTTATCGTATTCATGATTTGCTTTTTACCTTTGCTACTTGTCGAGTTTGGCGGCTTGTAAATGCATTTACATTGATTAAAAACTAACTTTTTCCTTCATTTTTGCGGTGGGCGAGTTCACCAAAGTCACCGATCCCACGCGCATTCTGGATCGGCGATTGTGGCTGCTCCACACTACCGAAGTCGGGCTACCCACAATTGGTATGCACGAAGTCGGGCGCCTTCTTCTTCCGAGAGGAGGTGCCACTCGGCTGAACCGATCCTGCTGCGATCGAGTCGTGCTCTCCGTTTGGATCGGCCGAGCTACCTCCGACTTCCGATGGTTTTACTGATCCGTTTGGCTCTCTTGAGATGAGGGCGAGGAGGAGCTTGTCGATTTGACCCGGCCGTTGAGGTCGATGTCGAGAACAAGCTCCGTCGACAATGAAGAGACCAGCGATTCTGGTGGTAAGGGAACAACACCGGCAGTCAAAAAAAAAAGGTTCACTGAAACCCTACCGAGCACGAAGTCGATGTGGATTGGGTGCCGATGACTATCTTTGGTGCGGATGACAAGGCTACAGGTCATGCCTGCGGAAGTTGAATCTCCTCGTAAATCGATTATCTGATCTTCTTTTAGCGCCAATTTCTCTCGAGGACCATGCCTTGTCCATTCCTTGACCTTTCTTTATTTTTGTAGAGCACCATTATCAACCGAGAAAATTGCCCGGCGGTGGCGGGGGCGGGAGAGTCGGTGGATGATCTGCGTAACGAAAATGGCAAGGCTATTGCGAGGATCTCGTTGCAAAGAAGGCGCCATCTCCGCCATGGATATTCGATTTGAGGCGTTAAAGCGTGGTCGGTTCTTTGAGTGCCAAAAGTTGCAAGATAAATCCGTGGTGGCCAGTGAGGCCAAAGCTAACTAACCGCCGAGAGGCGGCTCATTGCGGGGTGAGAGGCACGACCAGGTAAGGAGGCTGCTAAAGCGGCTCGGGATTATGAAAGGTACAAGGATGGCACAAAGTTTGCATTAAAAGATCTTTGCGGCGGCTCGACATAGCGAGAGATCGCTTCTGGTGAATTGGATCAAGCGCGCGCGACTTCGAGGCGGCGAAGCGATGCGATTGCGAGTATCGAAAATCGGCTAACCTTGATCTTGTCTGGAGTTGATCATGCGCGCCTCGATGATGGCGGCTACAACTTTGCTTGATGGATCAAGTAAAGGTGTCATCCCGAACTCGACACCATCGACCCTCAAACGCCCGGTATTTTATAATCCCGACTCGGAGGCCTTATATGATCGATACATGGAAGAGTTCCAGCGAGGAGAGTCTTTGGCCATCAAGTATGGTCCTTCCACATACATCTACTACTTGACCCAAGCTGCGGTCGATCCGACCCTGCCATCTACGAGCCGACTCGGAGGCCGACCATGACCATTGTCTTCTTAATTCTTCTCTTGATGATTTTGAAGCTTTGTAACTTTGATTTGTAATAACATTTATTATTTTGAATTAACTTTGGCTGGTCTTTTTAAACTTGGCCTTATCTTTGTAATAACTTTATTACGAATTTTGCTTGATTTTGCAATTATCAATTTGGTCTTTCTTTTCTTTCTTATTATTTAAGCTTGTCTTCCCAGCGTCTTATAGTCTTTAAACATCGAGCCTCACAGCTCTGTTTGCTACTTGCTATATTTACGTTATGTTGCCCCCAAGTGTATTATGAACCTTAGGTTCTTATTGCATGAGATCATTCGCTTGCCTTAGGTTTTGCCTTTTAGGCTTATTTGACCTCGGGATGAGCATTTTAATGTGAACTGTCCCTGGTCTTGGTCTTCTTTGCCTCTTAAGCTCTTTCGACCATCGACTGGGATAGGTGGTCCGACTATCTGAACCGTCCTTCGTCCAGGCCTTTTTAGCCTCTTGAGGCTCATTCGGCTTCATTGGGGCGTTTGGCCCGACCATCGAACCGTCGCTGCTTTAGCCTCGTTAGCCACCTTGGCTCGTTCGGCTTTTGGCTTGGACACGTGGCCCGACCAGCGAACCGTCTTTGCGCTTTGCATTTGTTGCCCATTAGGCTAACTTTGCTTTTGGCTTTATCGAGATGTCCGACTGCGGATCTCTACTGCTAAATCGACAAGCTGTTTTGCCTTAACATTTTCTATCACATTAGACTTGTATTGGCTATAAATCCTAACAAACACGAAAAACATCTAGAGAAACACAAGCTTATTATAATACCCATAAAATTGTCTCATGGACTTATTACAAGATTTAAAACTGAAAAGTAAACAAGTTCATCAAAGCTTATCTCAAACATAATATTTCCTCAGATTGTTGGCATGCCAATGTCGAGGAACCGTGGTTCTATCTGCTCGCCCAAGTTGATATGACCCTTTGGGGTGAACTTTCAAGATCTGATATGGGCCTTCCCGATTCGGGTCAACTTTCCAACCGCTTCACTGTCGACTTGCCCGTTCTTCCTCAAAACCGGATCTCCGACTTTGAAGTATCTATGTCGACTTTTGAGTTGTAATCTTGAAAATTTTACCTTATACCTTGCCATTCGGTGAGGCTATCTCTCTTCGCTCCTCGACATTATCCACTTTCTGTCGAATTTGGGGTCATTTGTCTCAGCGTTATATGCTAGAAATCGAGGAGAAGGAACACCGATCTCGGCGGGTATCACGGCTTAGCATCCATATACCAAAGAAAGGGTTTCTCTGTTGATGAATTAGGAGGCATCTATCGACCATAGGATGCTCGGGAGCTGCATTGCCCAATCTCGACCTACGCCTCGGTCTCTTCTTTAGTCGACTTGATCATCGATTAGTTTGCTCAACTTGACCGTTTGCACGTGGGTGAGCCAGAGGGTGAATCATTTGGTCGATATGGTACTCATTGCACCATTCTCTAACTTTTCGATCTTGAGCGGGTACCGTTATCCGAGATCGAGCCTTGAATTCCATACACGCATAGAATATCGACCCACATAAATTTTTGATGGTTGCGGCTCGGATATCGGGCAAAGCCTTAACCACCCATTTAGTGAAGTAGTCAAGCTGCAGCGACCACGAATTTGAGATTTCCGGGGCTTGGGGCGGAGGTCCGACAATGTCGACTCCCAGTGATCAAAGGCCATCTTGATGAAATGACATTCATGTCTTGTGCTTGTTGATGAGAAATATTATCATGAATCGACAAGAGTTGCATTTACGGGCGAGATTACTCGCGTCTCGTTGCATCGGCGGCCAAAAGTACCCGGCTAACTTGCATTTCGAGCCAACATTACGGCCCGCGGTGATTCCCACAGGCCGCTTCTATGAATCTCTTCTAAGAGTATTCGCCTTCACTTTACGAAACACATCTCAACCATGGGCTCACAAAAGATTTCCGATAGAGGATGTCGTCGAAGAAGAGCATATCGAGCGATTAGGTCGAATTATTACGGCTTGTATCTTGTCGATGGTAGAATTCCGTCTTTGAGGTAAAGGCGATTGATTCCATCCGGGTGGCTTTCTTTGAGTGATCGGTGGGCCTTTGTCTCGATGTAACTCCTTTCGGTCAATAACTTCGACTAGAACCTTCTTACTAGACATGAAGTTCGATGCAAGCTTTGAGAGGGCATCGGCTCTTTTGTTACGACTTGAGGAATCGATTCAAATTGAATTGTCTTGAACTTAGGTATGAGACCACTGGACAAGCTGCTAAGTAATTCTTCATAGTTTCTTCGCCAGCCTCATACTCCTTTCACATGATTTACCACCAATTGCGAATCATTTGTATACCGGCAAATCCTCGACACCCGACTTGAGCAAGTTTGAGACCGATTATCATAACTTCATACTCGGCCTCGTTGTTGCTTTAAAGTAGAAATCGAAGGCGTATGGGAATTCTTAAGCCTTCGGGCTTACTAGAAGGAGCCACTGCTCCGCCCTTCCTTGCTCGATGCCCAGTCGACTTGGAAGTCCATTTCTCTTCTAGGCTCTTCCTGTTGATCGAGTTGGATGGAGATCCTTCCGCTAAAAAATCCGCTAAGGCACATTGCTTTTATCGCGATTCGAGAGCGAACTTCGATGTAAATCTTGAGGCCATTTCTACCACCCATTTAGCCAATCGACTGAGGTGTCGGGCTTTGCCAAAATCTGCTTTAAAGGTTGATGCATGACTACCACAATAGGATGAGCACGAAAATAGGGCCTCAACTTTCGGCGTGAACCGGAGATAATGCTAACTTCTCGGTGGTGAGTAGCGGGTTTCGAGGACAATGTAATGCCTTCTTGACAAAATAGATTGCTTTGGCCATGTACCCTTCTCGACTAGGACCGCACTCACTTGCCTCCTCGCTTTGCGGCCAAATAAACCAACAACTTCTCCGCTTTCTCGAGAGGTGAAGTAAGGGTGGGTAACTCGACAAATAGGCTTTCAAATCTTGAAGAGGTATGTCGGCGGTGTCATCCCAATGAAAAGGGCGGCCTTGCGAAGTATCTTGAAGAATGGTAGTGCCTGTTGGGGCGGATCTCGATAGGAATCTATTGAGGCGGCCATTCGGCCGGTGAGCCTTTGTACTTCCTTTATGTTCCTGGGTGCGGGCATATTCTTGAGTGTCGATCTTGTCGGGTTAAGCTCGAATCCGTCCTTGAAATCATATAGCCCAAGAACTTACCCGACGACTCCAAAAGTACATTTCTTGGGTTCAACCTCATCTGCGTCTCCTCGACACTAAAAACCTCTCGAGCATCGACCAAATCTTGACTCATGGATCGACTCTTAATAGCGGTCGTCTACATAAACCTCATTACACTACCAATTTGCTTTGCAAAGATCTTATTAGCGCCCTGCAGTGCGTTGCCCGGCATTCTTTAATCCGAATGGCATGGTCACATAGCGAGAAGGTGCGAATTCCATGATAAATCTTTGTTTTCTCCGGCGTCTCGGTCCGTGAATTTGATGATATCCTTTATCTGGCGTCTAAAAAACCAAAAACTTCAAAGTCGATAGTCGAGTCTACTAACTTTGTCAATTTTGGAAGTGGATAGGAGTCTTTCGGGCATGCTTTGTTCAAGTCTGTGAAGTCCACACACATCGCCAAGCGCCATCGGGCTTAACGACTAATACCGGATTAGCTAGCCACTCTGGATAGAATACCTCTTTCACTATCTCTGGTTCATTAGTAACTTGCCGACCTCCAACTCAATAGCCTCAAGTCGATCCGGCGTGAAATTTATCTTCTTACCTTGGTGGCTTCTTGCTTTGGTCAATTTCGAGCCTATGAACCGCAATGTCGGTAGACAACCCGGCATGTCTGTGGCCTTCCAGGCAAAAATATCCTTGAACTCGATTAATAACTTTCGATCGATGCATTGTTTTTTTCCTTCTGCAGGATCCAAATCCCGACTTGCACACATTGTTCGTCCTCTCCTCCCAGTCGGACGTTTTCAAGCTGCATCACTAGAGACCCAATTTTCTCTTTCTCTTCCCGGAATCGGTTCCTCGACTAAGACTTGTTGAACCGCCATCTTCCCGTTCATGGCAGCGAGTTACAACTCCGGCGACTTCAACATCTCCTTTTACTTCGTGGGAACCGTTCTGGTTGGGAACTTCATGCTATTATGAAAAGTCGATATGATAGCTCGAAGATCGAAGAGAGAATGGTCGTCTCGAGATAACATTATAAGCGGAAGGAGCTTTGACCACCACATAGCTTAATTCAAGTGTTCTTCCTTTTCTCCGTCCCATTTGTCATGAGTAACTTTATCGAGCCTATAGGATGAGCGCGCCCGTAAATCAAGCGGAGGGGATGCTATGGGAGCTAAGTCTTTCTCTTTCAACCCGTCGCTGAAAGCGCCGAGTAATATATAATATTCTTTGCACTCCCGTTATCGATTCATACTCGCGTGATACGGGCTCGGCTAATCACGGCCTCGATAACTAACCGCCGCTATGACTCACAGACTTTGGGATATCATCGCGGGCCGTATCCGACCACATCGTGAATCACGAAGTAACTGCGCTCTCTCGAGCTCTTAGCGGCTCCTCATTTGATGCAGTCTTTGTCACTCTCCCCAGGACCGAAGATCGTATTAACGTAGTTCAGCGGTCGATTATCTTCATATCTGTCTCGACCAAAATTATCTCTGTTGTTTCCATCCCGACCTGGAGATCGGTTCCTCTGAGGTGACCGATCTCTTCGTCTTTGGGCGTCTCGGCCTCGATTCCTATCTTGATCAAAGTTCTTTCTCTTATACTCTCCATGCCCCCTGGGCCCATCATTCGAGATCATCAACAACCGTCTAGCTTTCCTTCCTAGATGCAAGCGTCGATATCTTTTTCAAGTCTATCTGATCCTCAGTCCATATGACCTATATCTTCATGAAAATCGCAGTACTTGCTTGCATTCCTCTTCTCTCAAAGTTTCTTCAACGGTGGCGGTTTCCTTGCCAGATTCTTTGAGAGCATGATCGATAACACCTCGGCTCGAGATCGATTGAGTGGAATAAAATCTTTATCACGCGTGGGTCCTTCTTGCCCCACCGCGATGCGAGGCGGAGTGTTTGATCGGTCCCAGGCGGACGGCTTCTTTGTCGATGTCATGTGTCTTGGATTGGTTCGGTTCGGACCTCGGTTGTCCTTTTGGAATCCATCCGGTCGGTTTGGGTGTGCCTTCCCGCCTTGCCTCCTCCCCCAGCGAATCGATGTACCATATTAACGCGTTCGTCCATCGTGTGAGGGACATCTGCGCTCAACTTCACATATAACTTTGTATTCGCGGCCCCTCTGAGCAGCGTGATCGAAAGTCGGTCATCTGCATCTTTGACTGCGTGGCCTCGAGATTAAACCTCTTCAAATACTCAATTCTTGTTTAAATCCTTTTCTTTGCCTCCACGTTAAGCGAGGTGCGTGGCATAGATGAAACTTCTTATTTACTATAAGCGCATCTCGAAATTTGCGGCGAGCATGGCCAAGCGGAGATCGACCACGGTACGTAACCGTGAACCATTCTCTTTGCTCGACTACGAAGTAGGTCTCAAGCGCCCGACACCGCATCGCGTCGGTGCTCAAAATCAATCTCATCCGAGATAGATGCACGTGGAGATGGTCCTGCAGGTCGGTGGTACCATCGTGCGGCTCTATCTTCGGCATCTTAAACCTCTTGGGTTTAGGAAAGCTCGATCTCCTTAGTGAAGGAGACTCAACCATGAAACACAGTTCTTTCCCGAGAATAACATTCAACTCCTCCCGGCGCTATCATCATCGTCCATTTTAAGGTGTTTTTGATGGATCTCATGCCTCTTCCTCTCCAGCCGAGCTAGAGGCCTTGCCGACCGTCTCGAGAGTCTGTTTAGGTTTATTTACGCATCTTTCCGACCGTCTTCCGCCGTGGCGTCTTTACGGCGGCGGCGCTTGCGCTTTGTCTTTATAGCGCCTCTGCAATAATCCGAGACATTACTTCCAGGTTCGCCCCTGCTAATTGATCTACTGGCGCTCGGTATTACAGGCAAGTCCTTGCTTTTAAATCTTTGAGGATTTTCTGGCGGGATCAGACTTGATCTTTCTCCGCTTCTGCGTATCGGGATCGGACGGCTCGGTGATCTGGGAGCTTTGATCGGCGACTTTAGATCTGATTTTACGGGAGGCATCGCGTTCTTGTGTATCCGATCAATAGAAGCCCTCGCTTACAGCGCCAATAATGCGAAGACAAATTATGTCACCTTAATAATCAGGCCTACTAATATGAATCTAATGAAGAACACTCAAGAACCACAATGCACAAAAGAGCGTGGTGGTGGATTTTTATGTTTGCGGTGAGTCTAGGCGTATCTTAGATTACTACGTATCTGTTATATTCGAGGAATCAGCGCTACATGGATTCTGGATTGGGGTATTTATAATGACAACACTTGCACAAACCACAGGTTAAGTCGAACACATATTATTGTCAAACTTACCATTATATGGGCCTTAAACTCTTGCCCAAGCTATCGCTATTAATGGGCTTGGGCGGTGGTGCGGACCACGTCCTCGAGTCGATACTTCCGACTGCGCGTGATCGACTCTGACTCGTTGTCTCTGCTTGCTAAGCGGCGTGGACTCTGTCGCTTATGGACTTGTCGTCTCACCTTTGCTTTCGATAGTCGATCGTCGTAGCACAGCTTCCACTAGATGACCTTAGCCTCGAGCACAGGCATCGACATGGTTACCTTGGTGTTTTATCCATGATATTGTTTTATGAAGCGATCGATGAGCGGCCGTGGAGGGAGTGAAACCCGATATCGTCAATGTTCTTGTAGAAATTGGGAAAATAAATAAAAGATCTACTTCTAAGAGAAAAAAAAAATTTTGTGTCAGAGAAAAACTAAAATTGTTGCAAAGAAAAACTAAAATTATTGTAAGGAGTCAGTCTGTTAAAATTCGATCTAGGTGGCTTTTATAGGTAAAATAGCCGACCTATGGCAATTTCGGAAATATTCACGTAAAATCAAGCACCAGGCGTCCCCATTAATTGCTTCTTGATAGTCAAAGCCAATGGATGTGCGCCACCTCAGCTTTCTGTTGCCCCACCTCATTAAATGTGTTGTCCTCTTCTTCGCCTGTTATTTACTTTTTTTGTTTGATAAAAACTTTGTAAATTCAATGGAAATGACACTGAGGCTTAGGAAAATTATCACAGAAATTTCCTCTTGGGGAATTATCTGCATGGCGATGTCTGAGGCCAGCATGATTTTTACTGCACAGGCGGCTGTGTATTCACTCTGGCTGTGTGGTCAGAGATCATGCCGTAAGCGATTCACTCTTAAAAGTCACTCTGATAGAAACGGCCAGAACTTCAGCCTTCCCCAATCAAGGACAACTTTGGATCCCACAAAAAAACTGTACAAATTATTATTATTATTTTTTTCCGAACGCTTGAATTTAAATCTCGTGTCATTTCTTCGTATGAACTCCGTTTTGGACGATTTTCGTATTGTTGTAATCCTTGTCACGCCCTCCATCACGCCGTGCCTGTAACAAAAATAAGCCACACACCCAAGCGTGACAAATACCAATAAAACACACACAAATCACCAAAAAAAAGTCGAGATTTTATTTCGTCTCGTGATTCAACCTATGGTGAAATGTGCCTATAAAAACCACTTAACTACCCCAAAATTACATCGAATAGGCTACAAACATGGAGTAAAATGCACACGAAATGATAGCAAAGTTGACACTTATCAACTACCCCCCACTTACCGTTTGCTCGCCCTCGAGCAAATCAAGCGATTCAAAAATAAATCACGAGGTCAACGTTGCGATCATACGGGAAACCAACGTATTCAATGTGTAAAAACTAATCAATAAGCGAACAAACACGGCCCAAAACATATCTTATCATGGAAGCAGAATGTGTGTGTGCATAGCTTCTCAATCATTAATCACGGTCAACCGGCTCAGATTATAAATGCATGACTAATGGCGTTACACCATACTTATACTTCATAATCATCTCCACTAATCGAGGTCAAATCAAGGCTAACTAAGGTCAGGAAGGACTTGCACGGCTGTAACGTTAGGCCAGGGACGGGGTTAAACGAAAGGATAAAATGAATATCAAAAGAGAAATACGAGTGAGCTTAATCAAAACATCTTGCATATACTTCATTGCTCGCCTCCTTTCGACACCGTATCATAAACATGAGTAGGATGCAAAAACGGTGGCCACCAAGATTAGACTCCAAGATAGCTTGCAAAAATAGTTTTTACCGAGAACAAGCTAACTAAGAATTCAAGAACATCCACTCCAATTTACTTCATCCCACGCCATTCATTACATTGGAAGTATTAACTCGAAAAATTTCCTCCCGTTTGCTTCACTCAACTTTATTCAACTTTTTTTGGTTTTTTGTTTTTGTTTTCAAACCAAACACCAACATACTTCACTACCCATTCTCGTTAAGTAGAACAAAGATCCACCAACACCGTAATTTGATACACATCTTACTCCATCCCACACTTGTGCTTTAGCAAGTGTGCCCAAAATAAGATTAAAACTCACTCGTAGGGTGCCAAAGAAATGTAGACCACAAATAAAGGCTAAATTCGGTAATTATTGGCTAATTAACGAATAGCTACGTTCGGGTGGGGTTCAACCACCACAAAGGCTTAGAGGGTTTACGTGGAAATTATGTACAAGGTTGGCTATTTGGCTCTGGTCGGGTCAAAGAAATGCTAGGACCGTCATCCCTTAATCTACCAAGATTGACCTTTATTTCGCCTCGAAGTTAATGATATAAGTTCTAGGTAACAGATTAATGTCTATGGCATCTATAATCATTCACTAATCAACCACAATTCATGGAAGCAAAGTTATTATGTGCATAAATTTTCCATTTCCACAACAACATAGAGGTTTGACTGGCATGCATTCAACTTTTGACTAATAATTAACCGAAAAGTACCATGAATTCACATATAATTCGCAACATCAAAGTCATGATTTTTTTTAAAAATGGCTCAATTTTACTCATTTAGACCAAACACTAGACATATAACTTATTCGATGCATAAAAATAAAGCACATGGTCAAGTGAAGCTAATCCACCACCACAACTAACTTAAAAGCGGAACACCGTCCTCGGTGTGTGAGTGATAAAGTAAAGAAAGAAAGACTTAGCGAATTGGAAGCAGGCGCAACCATGCCAAGTGAAACCCCAAATGTATCTCCCGGTACTGTGTAATCACAACAAAAAAACCAAGAATCCTTCTGACGAAAGCCGAAACCTTAGCGTAGGTAAGAACAAGTATGGAGATGTATAGAACAAATAAAATATGGGTTATCACAAAGCATGCAACAAGGGTCAGGTGGTGTGGTCGAATTTCCATCACACTTCAGAAAAAACAGGCCTAGAAACCTAAGGGAAAAAGTGGGTTGCCTCCCATAAGCTCTTTTGTTTATTGTCATTAGCTTGACTTATTGAATTTCGAAAACAAGATCGGGTGCCGAGTTTATAGTCTTCGGCAAGACTCGTATCCCATAAAATTTACATTCGACTCTACCTCCATCCTAGGGACACTCTCACTACTCTCGCCCTCCTTGGGTTGCTCATAACTCACAGAGCACTCTCAAAAACTTCCAACCTTTGTACTTCCTCATGCGTACCCCAATCATTTCCCGGGTGCTTAATGGTCTTATAGACTCTGAAGGTTACAGTATCATCACCTGCTCGCATGATGATCTCACATTTCTGCACATCCAGTAAAGTCCTCCCCGTAGCCAAGAAAGGTCTTCCTAATAAAATTAGGGTTTGACTATCTTCCTCCATGTCTAACACAACAAAATCAACAGGGAAAACTAGTTTACCTACTTGAACCAAAACATCTTTTACAACTCCCATGGGGTGCCTAATCGACCTATCCACCATCTGCAGGGTCATATTAGTTCGTTTTAGCTCATCTACCCCCAAACTCTCAAAAATCCTCCTAGGCATCAGGCTTACACTTGCACCTAAGTCACACAACACCTTAGGAAATAACATCCGGCCTATAGTGCAAGGAATGGAAAAACTACCGGATCTTTCAACAATGGGCAACTTATTACGAAAAGCGGAGACACTCCTCGTTTAAGCAAACAACTTTCTCCATTTTAGCTTTATTAAACAAAATCCATTTTAAAAATTTAACATATGATGGCATGTTCACTAGCGTATCGACAAGTGGGATATTTATCTCAACTTTTCTTAAAATATCAAGAAACTTGTTTTGCTTTTTAGAAATAGTAGGCTTAGTAGGTCCATGAGGGGGGTATGGTAACTTATATAAATCAAAAGGTTTATTCAAGTAATTCATACCTGAGTTGTTCATACCTTCCCGTGTCGTGTCTGACCGTTCCTCTGGCTCTGCTCTCGGCTTCTCCACATTTTTCTCTATCTCCTCCTCTTCTTGCTCCTCATCGACCACCATCCAATCTTCATCTTTATCTCTATTCTTCTCCATTGTTTCCTTCTTCTGAACTTCGGGAACCTCAGCATCACTACCCACCACTTTTCCACTTCAAGTTAAAATGGCATTCACGTGCTTGGGATTCACTTGCCTTATTTGCGTCTCCAAGTTTCTTACCACAGCTTGCAAGTTTACATGAGCGTTTCTCATCTCTTTCAATTCCTTATTCACATCCCTATTATTCTCCTTCATGTCATTGCTAATCCGCTCTAGTAAGATGTCCGTGGAACTTTTAGTTTGTACATGTTCCAGGGGACGTGGTGTTGACTGTGGGGGTGGGGCATACTGTAGATGTGCATTAAGATGCATATAAACCCTTTGCTGAAGCTGCCTCGGGCTTCCAAAAGTATTCGGTGGTTGAGGCGCAATTGATTTTGTTGAGGCTGTGTGATTGGTTGTTGAGTGGCTTGCCCGACCACAGGATTTCTACCCTAAGTGAGATTGGGATTGTCCCGCCAATTCTAAGAGTTCTGCCCCATGTTCTGATTGGCTAAATAGTTCACATCCATGGGTTGCCAATTTGATGTCAAACTCGGATCTGTAGTTTGGTAGACCATGGGATTCGAGCACAATGGGTGCATATCCATAGGGTTTATGCCAAAAGGGTTCTCAAGAGATCGATCATTCAACATTTGATTAAGTGGTTAAGCCCGACTAACTTTGCTTAATGGGGCAATTCGTGGCCCAATGTTCACCACATAAGTAGTACACCGTTGAATTCATACGCCATGCCAACATGTCACTCGTTTGCCTTTTAGGTCCACCATTTCAGCTTGCATCCTTATAATTTCTTCACTTGGCCCGACTTGGTTAACCGAGCTAATTGGTTTCCTTGAAACCCTTCTTCCCGTTTTCCACTGTCTATTGATTTTTGCAACCCTCTCTATAGTAGCCAATGCAACTTCAGGTTGCACACTCATCACATATCCTCCACACGCGCGCATTCAAATTTGGTGATCATCTCGCGTAAACCACCATAAAAGAGATGTACACAGTTCCATGCCTCACAATCCGTGATGTGGGCACTTTCTCAACATAGTTTGTAAATCTATCCCGGACTTCATGCATGCTCTCCATGTCCAACTATTCAAAGTTTGCAATATACGCCTTCATATCAATGTTACGGAGAGGGGACAATATTTCAATAAATACTTTGCGATCACTTTATCCCAGTGTGTAAAGAATGGTAGGGGTAGTGACTCATACCAAGCTCTCACGACCTCCTTCAATGGAAATGGGAATAAGAGCATCTAACGACTTTCTCGAAACTCCATTCATCTTCACGGTCCGACAAACTTGCGTGAAGTGGTTCAAGAATTGATTCGGGTCTTCAATTGACTTACCCCAGAACTGCGCATTGTCGTTCGGGAGATACCACACATCTTTGTTTGATTTCCGGGTTGTTTTCGGAATAAGAGGCAAGCGGATAGGGTGTGTCCTCTCACCAATAGTCGGTGCGCGTAGTCTCTCAAAATTCTTCCCTGATTACCTTGATTCTGAGCCCTAGGTGGTGCATAAAAATTTTGTGTATAAACAAGGGCGGCCAGTGGTGGATTCACATTTTGAGCTTGATTCTGCATCATCAATTACAACATCATCTGCATCATCTGGTTCTGGTCAAAAGGCATTTGCCTAAGATTTCACTGATTGTTGTTGTTCTGATTCTGCATGCCTTGCTGTTGTTGTCGGACTTGGTTCTGCCTACCTTCTTGATTTTGGACCACATTTGGTCCCAGATTAATTGCCCTCTGATTAGGTGGGGGCTCTCTGTTAAGGCCTTGTATTTCCCGATCATCGAGAGTAAGCATCGGGTCTAATTGCAACCCATCTTGAGTATCATCTCAATAGTCAAATTTGTTAAATCTCCTCTCCCGAAGTCATTGCAACTTCTTACGATTCGAGTCTACTTGATAAGCCGATTTAGATGATTCCTCAACTTCTTCTTCTTCTCACATTTGTTCGATGTCTACTTAAATGCTTCATTTACGAAATCAAAGGAAGTAGTGGTTCCTTGGAACTTGGGTCATACTTTGTAATCACCAAAACAACACAGCAGATAAAATAAAAGACCTAATCTAAATACTCAAATGATTTTACGATATCAACCGATCCACTTACTGCGGCGCGAGAAAACTTGATGGCCAAATTAGTGACGTCCAACTTTAACGGGTGAAGTGCGGGTCGGAGCTTATATAGTGACGAGCAAGGTCGTATCCACGAGAATCGATCAAGTACCACAATCAATTTAAGTATCGATTCGGAGTTCACAATAAGGGTGAAAATGATAATTACGACTAGAAAAAAAACAAAAATTATAACTTTATAATATATGATAAAGCCGAATAGCTAAACTATGATCAAGAACACTACTCTTACTTGCTTTGCCGAATCACTGGGATGAGCCTCAGACTACCAACCAACCAATAAACACAATGAATGTGTTGTGGGTGCAATCTCTAAAAGCGGTCACTGGCGTCTGCATGGCCTGGTTTACCATATATTCGGTTCAACAATCCCTCATGGGATTTAATTGACTTAATATGATGAAAAACAATGAGGCGCTCCGCGTCCACGAGTTCACGGCTTAGCTTTAAAAAAATTTACCAAGGCAGTGCGAGAACTCTCTTGTTAATGCGTGACAATCACTAAAATTACAGTTCGCATGCGCTCCTATGAAAATACATTTATAGAGTTCATGTGTGTGATCAATTAATGGTTATTTACCAGAGTAAAGGCATTAGGTTCAAGTTTTAGGATACAACAATTGAAAAGATTGATTTTAAAATTTCTCTTAATACATAGATCGTCGATTAGAGCGTTAATTTAGTTATTAATCACATAATTTATTATAATAAAATTAGCTATTCATAATTAAATCAATAACACAAGAAATCATGAAACAATGGCAAAAAGTCATAAATAAAAGGATAAATTAAATTACCAAAAAAAATTGTAGCATATCTCAAAACGATTAAATCGACCCGATGTGTATCGATAAGTAAAATAATTGACGAAAAAGCATGATGTTCTTGCAAAAATTAGGAAAATAAATAATATACCTAATTCTAAGAGAAGGAAAAAAAAATTGTTGCAAAGAAAAATTAAAATTGTTGTAAAGAATCTGTTTGTTAAAATTCGACCTAGATGGCTTTTTATAAGTAAAATAGCCGACCTATGGCAATTTCTGGAAATATTCATGTAAAATCCAAGCACCGGGCGTCCCCATTAATTGCTTCTTGAAAGTCCAAGACAATGGATGTGCGCCACCTCAGCTTTCTGTTGCCCCACCTCATTAAATGTGTTGTCATCTTCTTCGCCTGCTATTTACTTTTTTTTTTTTTTGTTTGATAAAAACTTTGTAAATTCCAATGGAAATGATACTGAGGTTTCCTTCCCCAGTTAAGGACAACTTTGGGATCCAACAAAAAAACTGCACAAATTATTATTAACTACCCCAAATTATTATCCAACAAAAAAACTGCACAAAACTGCACAGATTTTATTTCGTCTCGTGATTGATCATGGTGTAATATCACTATAAAAGCAAACTTAACTACTGCAAATTACATCGAATAGAACTGAAACGAGAGGTAAAATCTGCGCGAAATGATAGCAAAATTGACACTTATCATAAGCCAAGGTCCAACTCTTTCCAGAATCTCAAACGGTCCAACATATCTTGGACTTAGCTTTCCTTTTTGTCCAAAACGTTTAACTCCTTTCATTGGTGAAGCCAGTAGATAAACCCTTTCGCCAACATCGAACTCAAGAGGTCTTCTTCTAACGTCTGCCCTACTCTTCTGTCTATCTTGTGCTGCCTTCAGATTCTTCTTTACCAACAAAACCCTTTCTTTAGCTTGCTCAACCAATTCCGGCCCGATCACTTGTCTTTCCCCGACTTCATCCCAAAACAGCGGCGTTCGACATCTTCTCCCATACAAAGCTTCAAACGGTGGCATGCCTATGCTTGCATGATAACTATTGTTGTAGGCAAACTCTGCCACGGGTAGGTAGTCGTCCCATGATCCGCCTACTTCCAAAACACAGGCTCTTAGCATATCTTCAAATGTTTGGATTGTCTGTTCTGACTGCCCATCTGTTTGAGGATGAAAGGCCGTACTCAAATCCAATTTTGTGCCTAAAGACTTTTGCAAACTCTTCTAGAATCGACTGACAAACCGACTGTCACGATCCGAAACTATCGAGATAAGTACTCCGATAATCACCCAAATCGCATCATGTCCACTTTTTGTCTTCGGTAAAGCAGTGATGAAATCCATCGTGATCTTATCTCATTTCCATTCAGGGATTTCAATGGGTTAAGCATTCCTCTTGGTCTTCTATGCTCCGTTTTAGATTTCTGGCAAGTATCACATTCTGCTACATACTTAGCTATTTCCACTTTCATAGAGGGCCACCAAAACTTTTCCTTCAAATCTCTGTACATTTTTGTAGCTCCTAGATGAACTGCAAAAGCAATCCTATGTGCCTTTTCCATAACCCTTTGCCTTAAATTGCCAACATTAGGCACACATAAACCATCCTGGTACCAAAAGTTCCCATTCTTATCTAAAACATAACCCACTGTAGGCTTTTCTCTTGCAACTCGCTTCAAATCAACCAACGCTGGATTTTCATCTTGCTTTTCTAGAATATCATCAACAACTCGGATCTTGCTAACATCGGTGCCACAAACTGTCAATCTTTAATCTGATCATAACCCCGGATTTTCAGCCCATCTAACCTTTCTGCCACATCCTCAATGCTTGAAACTGCAAACACTAGTTTTCTACTTAAAGGCATCTGCAACCCCATTGGCTTTACCCGGATGGTATTGAATATCCAAGTCGTAATCCTTTACGAACTCTAACCGTATCCTTTGCCTCGTATTGATTCTTACGGTGAAGAAATACTTTAAGCTCTTGTGGTCTGTAAAGGTCCTAGCCTTAACTCCATACAAGTAGTGCCTCCAAATCTTTAAGGCAAACACTACCGCTTCCAACTCTAGATCGTGCGTTGGGTAATTCTTTTCATGCACCTTTAGCTGTCTAGATGCATAAGCAATTACTTTTCCTCCTTGCACCAACACACAACCTAAACCTTGTCCCGAAGCATCAATATAGACGTCGTAGTTATGAAAGATCTCCGGAACTACCAACACTGGGGCTGTAGTCAACTTCTTCTTCAACGTCTGAAAAGCCTCTTCACATTCACTGGTCCACTCAAACTTCACGTTCTTTTGTGTGAGTCGGGTGAGTGGTGTAGCTATCTTTGAGAAGTCTATACAAACTTCTATAAGAGCCGGTAAACCAAGAAAACTTATCATACGAAAATGTAGTCGATGCGGATCATTTCTCAGCTACTTCTTCAACCTTAAATCGGATCAACTTGAATGCCATCTCCGAAAATGGCATGACCAGCCCGACTTGATTCAACCAAAAGTCACACTTCGAAAACTTAGCATACAACTGTTTATCCTTTAGCGTGTTCAACACTATCCTTAGGTGTTCTTCATGTTCTCTTCTCTCTCATCTTTGAGTATACAAGGATGTCATCTTTGAATACTATCACGAATTTGTCAAAGTTTGGCATGAAATCCTGTTGCATTAAATCTATAAATGCAGATGGAGCATTGGTGAGTCCAAATGGAATAACCAAGAACTCATAATATCCATATCTAGTACTAAAAGCCGTCTTCGGTATATCTGCTACCTTGATCATCAACTGATGATAACCCAACCTAAGATCAATCTTAGAGAACACCCTCTTACCTTGCAACTGATTAAACAAATCATCAATCCTTGGTAGGGGATACTTATTCTTGATGGTAAGGTTATTCAAAGACCTATAGTCGATGCACATTCTCATGCTACCATCTTTCTTCTTAACAAACAAAACAGGGGCTCCCGAAGGTGAGGTGCTAGGCTGAATTATGTTTCTTTCAAGCATATCTTTAAGTTGAGATTTCAACTCTTTCAATTCAGCCGGTGCAATTCTATAGGGTGCCTTAGCAACTGGTGCCACTCCTGGTACTAACTTGATCTCGAACTTTATTTCTCTATCCGGCATGTTTCCCGGTAACTCTTCTGGGAACACTTCATGGTACTCCTTCACTACAGAGGTTTATTCTAACTTAGGCTTCACTTGTTCCACATCCACTGCGTATAACAAGTAGCCTTCACAACCCTTCTGACAAGCTCTTACAACCTTAACCGCTTTAATTATCGGATGACGCTTCTTACTTGGCTTGTAAACATTACCTTTATAAGTCTTAGATGATTTTCCGGGTACCTTAAACGTCACTCTCTTTTCTCTACAATCCAAGTACACATAATTCTCGGTTAGCCAATCTATTCCAAGAATTACATCGAAATCCGAAAAGTGCAAAACTGTAAAGTCACTCTTGCACCGATATGATCGCACTCGAACATCCACTTGAGGTATTGTCCTAGTTACCTTAGTTACATTTCCTAGTGGTGTGGTTATCTCCAAGGCGTTTCTTAAGGTTTTCGAAGGTAGATTCAACTTCTTAGCTATCTTAGACGACACAAACGTGTTATACGCTCCCCTATAAAACAAGGCCGTAACCGCTAGGTTGTCTAATATTATCGTACCTAAGATGTAAATTCATTTATTTAAATACAAATACAACATGATTTAACGTGCTATCAAATTAATTTAATAAATTAGAATAACAAATAAAGGTACCTGAAATAACATTATCATCCGGTTCTGCATACTCAGCATCCACGGCAAAAACTCGAACTGGGCGAATTGGGCCGCCTTTACCGCTTCCCTGTTTCTGATTACTTGTAGACCCTTTTGTCGGACATGTCTTAGCAAAATGTCCTGGTTCTCTGTTAAGGGTGATTTTATACGTTTTATAAGGATATATTTTGTAACAATTCTTTCCATATTCGTATGTTTCTCATAGAAATCGAGCTTTATATTGAAATATTGAGCAAATGAGTTTTAGAAGTATTAAAGTGCAAAATCGGGTTAATTATGTGATTTTATTGGATAAATATCTTTAGATGTAAGATGTTACATTTTGCATGTTTTTATCGTGATGTAGGTACGCTTGCATGAGGTGAAAGGAGCTTAAAAGATGTTCAAGTGATTTGCATGGAAGGGAAGAGATAGAGATGAAGTTGGAATGAAGATCAAGATGAATTTGGAAGAAAAAAAGGTGAGCAGCGTCCAAGTCCGTCCAGTGGGTGGCGTCGAGAATATTGGGTTTGGCGTCCGGGAGGAAAAAGTTGAGCAGAGAGAGTTTGGGCCCAGCTGAAGCAAGCGGGCGTCCATCTGCGTCCAAAGAGATGAGCAGCGTCGATTTGAGTGGGCGGGCGTCCAACACCGACAAGCGGCGGCCGCCTTACTTTTCTATAAATAGCGGCGCGATTTCAACCTAACATACACAATTCGATCCTCTTGACACACAAACATTAGAGAGGAACCTGGCGCTGACCCCTTTTGGGGAGAGGCTGGGGTGGCGAATTAATAGGTTTTATTTTAGTTTCTTTTCTTTTCTTGTTCGTTCATGGTCTTTGTCTGAAGGCTGTGAACTTGGAGCGACCATGGGAGATTTTCAGCGACGTTTTACTTTCTTTCTCTTGGATAATCTTGTGAGTTTAATTTAAAGTTTGTATCTTTCCTTTGTTTATTTGTTTATGCAATCGATATCGGAAGATGTATTGCTATTTGATGTTTACCGTATGATGGAAATCGGTGTAAACCTTAGATCACCATAGGAAAGATTAGACTTTTAACCTTGACATAACGGAAGTTGATAGGTTAGATCTACAGGTTGTTAGATCTAATAAATCTTGCACCTTGTTTTGAGGCGTTAATCTCTATAGATCGGAAGATGATGAGATTGATAGGCGGATTACTTACGGAGTAGGAATTCATACCTTTGATTAGGTGAACCACAATTTTGATTGAATCATCATAAGATAATCTAGGGAAGAATTAAGGGTTGCGGGATGGTGGATCATGGTTTGTTACATGTTGATTTGCTTGATCATTATCATGTTCGTTAGTTTTATTGTTTTCTAGTTGTAGTTTTATTTATTTATTATCGCTTTTATCCTCCTGGCTTTGGGTGACAATCCTCTGTCGATTTATTTTATCGTTTTTAGTTTCATTTTAGTAGTAACAACCTTAGGAAAATTAATGAACTAGATACCCGATTCCTGTGACCGACTCGGTATTAATCATTTGTACTCGATCCTACACTTGGGAATACGGTTTATAAATTTTATTACTTGTTTGTTTTGTTAGATAAAATCCGGGACAAGTTTTTGGCGCCGTTGCCGGGGAATCGGTGTTTTCGTTGAATCTAATGGAGTTAACTTTTCTATTTTGTTACAACTTTTTAATATGTAGATTATAGTTTAGGATTTAGGGTTTTTCATAGTTTTTCTTTTATAGTTACCTGTTAGCTTTCCCCACCCGTTTTTCCTGGTGTTTTTCTGTTTCCTGTTCCCGTTTTCTGCAGTCAGACGAGCGTCCATTTTATCTGGGCGCCCGTCGATTCTTCGACCTTGAATACGGCGTCCGGATTTCCAGATGCCCGTCTGATTCGATTTTGGAGGGGGCGTTCGTCGATAAAGTGAGCGCCCGTGCATTTTCTGTTTGATGTCTACTCTTGTTTCTATCTTTTTGTTTCCATCTTTTCTTGTTCTACATTGATTAGGGGCATCTAAGGTTGATTTATCGACTTCAAGTTTTAACGATCAAATTTTTGGAAAAAAGGGATAGTTTTAGCTTTTCGTTACTATTTTGGCCATAACTTTGGCTCGAGTGTCGGATTGGCGCGCGGACCCCAATTCGGGCTCGTTCGGCGCCGACAACGTGGTGGGCGCGGAGGCCGTCCGACACCGTTTTCGAGTCAAAATCCACTGTTTTCCCTTCCGTTTTGGGCTCGAGAAGATTTCAACACGTTTTCCCCCGCTACAGTGTTTTCATGTTTTAAATTTTTAAGTAGTTTAGGTTTAGGATTACTGTTTCCGTATCTTTTTAGGTATTTTTTTCCAATAAAGTAGCGTGAATTAAATTATTTTTGCCGTGTTTGATGACCGTTGAGAATTTTTTTTATTTTTGCCGTGTTTCATAGTTTTGTTTTAGTTTTTAATAAACACTAGGGTTTCTGTTTTAATGATATGGTATTAGGTTATGATTTTAGGGTTCTTCTTTGTTTTACGATAAAATCGAGTCTGCTGTGTTTTACTGTTGAGTCAGACGGGCGTCCATAGTAAGTGAGCGCCCGTCCGTGCCTGTCATCCACCTTTGTTATGTTTTTAGAAGTCGACGGCGTTTGCACATTTCCGGGCGCCCGTGCGCTCATGTAGTTACGGGCGGGCGTGCGCTACTGAGCGTCCGTCCGCCCGAGTATGCTTTAAGCGTCCGTGCGGATTGGTGAGCGTCCGTCCGGTGTGTCGACTTCTAGTGGATAGAGTTTGATTTTTAATGCTTTATTTGATGTGGATACTTTCTGTATGAGCTTACGTGGCTAATTATTTTTACGTAGATATTACGAACTTGCATGTTTACACCTTTCCATCTTGATCCATGTTAAATAATTGTTTAATTTTTATATACATGCTTCGTTAATTGACTGGATGAGCCTCTGTGGCCGTTTGTGTATCGTAGATGTCTGTTCTTTCACCGTTATGGTTTCTTTCCATCTATTGCAATCCATGTTGAGTAATTCACCTAGCTAGACGTGATTCTAATATGACTTATGCTGTTCCTGTTGTCGTCTATCTAGGGTGTTAGGATTCATCCATGCAAGTTATAGTCACTGTCGGTTCTCGTACGCTATAACTGGTCTTATTGTTATTTAGTAGCTAATGTCGGTTTCCGTATGCTACATACTGTTGTGATGAATCTTGTTAGCTTTTAAGACTTATGTGCTTCCTTGTTATATTTGTAACTCATATGGGTAGCTACTGTCGGTTTTCCGTATGCTACGTCTTAGGCCATATGAGTTATATCTGTTTAGTATAGCTAACTGTTGGTTTCCATAATGCTATCACCTTTTGATGAGTCTTAAGGCGCGTCTGCTGCATGTAATGATGAACAACATCGTTTATAAGTAAACTATCATTATTTGGTGAGCGTTTATTATATACATGTCATCTTTGCAAATGAGTGGGCTAGTTTTCTTTCTTTTATTTTCTTTTATTTTTGCATATAATTTAGTTGCATGTCATCTAGTTGCATTGTTTTCTATTTTCTTTTATTTTTCTTGGCGTAGTTAGCGTCGGTTTCGTAATACTACCTCGTTTTATTTTAGTTTCTGCATAGGCCGTAGTCAGCTTTGTAGGGTTGTCCTCCAAACTTCGCTCGGCTGAGCACATCAAAATTTATTTTATTTATTTTATTTTTAGGATTGCATATCATGTAGGCTTTGCATTGTAGTATATTTTCATGTAGTTGCACACAGCCTCTTGTTGTGTAATGTTTCATGTATATGTATTCCATCGTTATATGAGCTTAAATTTGAAATATCTCTATATCTCCTTTTCCATGTGCTTTATATATGTAATCTTTTCTTTTTCCCGTAGACTCTTTTTGCAGATCAAATCTGCAAGATATTTTTGATAGCTATTGTGCACTTTCACGATGAATTCGAGTTTACTTGATGCTCCACGATCTCTTGAGCTATGCATCAATTTTGGTTTTACCGATTTTTCGGAATTGCCGACATCAATCGGCTAAGTTCTCAATTTATTATTTCTGCACAACTTGAGGACAAGTTGAAATCTAAGTGTGGGGGAGAGGATGGTTTATATGTATCTATGAGTCGTTTGCTCAATTTCTATTATATATCTATGAAAAGTGCTTAATTTTAAAATTTTTGTTTTGTCCCGAGTGAGCATTGCATGTCTTTGTTCGATGTTTATAATCATTGATGCTGTATTCTGCATATTTAGTACATTTAGATGTTTCACCCAACACTATTTTTCACGTGCCATAGTAGATGATGAGGTATGTTTTTAAGCTATGCCCATTTGATTAGAGATTTTTTGATGATTATCGCATGATTCTTTGCTTACATGCGAATTTTGAAAATTTTAATAGTTTGTGTTTAGAGTTAAAGTATGACATACTGTGAATATCTGAAGGTTTGAATGTGATAGGAGGGATATAATCTAAGGTTTGAATACCAATCTAAGATGAATAATATGAATAAGATATATATAGATATATATATATATGTATAAGTGTCGGAAGTAGCTGCCGATGATTTGAGTGCTTGATAGGGCATTATCTCGAAATGTCTATACCACTTTATGAGGTTAATAGCTCCCATTGCCTAATGATAGTAGTCCACTAGGGTGTTATTACGAAACATCCTATTCTTTGGGAATGAGGGCGCGTGCTATATATGTGGAACTAAGTTAATCTTAAAGAAAAATTTAGTGAATGGTAATGTGAAAAGATGGGTGAGAACAGTAGTATCTTGACTATCCCAGTATAAAAAGCCAGAAAGATATGTTGTAGGGATTATCCTCTGAGTTTGTCGGAAAGATCCTAAAGCGCATTTTATTATCCTTTTTTGGAATATGTATGTTTTGTGAGGTGCATGTTATAATCGTTTTATATTTACGATTTAAATGGGATGTTGGCTAGTTTTGCTTGAATCAATTTCAAGTGTGGATTTAGTGGAAATTTATTATGGCTATGCACACACACTTGGGTGAACCTACAAACTATTGAATAAGTCTTGATTATAAGTTTTATTTTGCTCGAGTCTTGATTATGTTTTGTCTTTAAAAGGTTTAAGTGAGTTGTTAAGGGTGATTTTATCGTTTTATAAGGATATATTTTGTAACAATTCTTTCCATATTCGTATGTTTCTCATAGAAATCGAGCTTTATATTGAAATATTGAGCAAATGAGTTTTAGAAGTATTAAAGTGCAAAATCGGGTTAATTATGTGATTTTATTGGATAAATATCTTTAGATGTAAGATGTTACATTTTGCATGTTATTATCGTGATGTAGGTACGCTTGCATGAGGTGAAAAGAGCTTAAAAGATGTTCAAGTGATGATTTGCATGGAAGGGAAGAGATAGAGATGAAGTTGGAATGAAGATCAAGATGAATTTGGAAGAAAAAAGAGGCTGAGCAGCGTCCAAGTCCCGTCGAGTGGGTGGCGTCGAGAATATTGGGTGGCGTCCGGGAGGAAAAAGTTGAGCAGAGAGTTTGGGCCCATTTGAAGCAAGCGGGCGTCCATCTGCGTCAAAGAGAATGAGCAGCGTCGATTGAGTGGGCGGGCGTCCAACACCGACTTAAGCGGCGGCCGCCTTACTTTTCTATAAATAGCGGCGCGCGATTTCAACCTAACATACACAATTCGATCCTCTTGACACACAAACATTAGAGAGGAACCTGGCGCTGACCCCTTTTTGGAGGCTGGGGGTGGCGAATTAATCAGGTTTTATTTTCGTTTCTTTTCTTTTCTTGTTCGTTCATGGTCTTTGTCATCTGAAGTTGTGAACTTGGAGCGACCATGGGAGATTTTCAGACGCGTTTTACTTTCTTTCTCTTGGATAATCTTGTGAGTTTAATTTAAAGTTTGTATCTTTCCTTTGTTTATTTGTTTATGCAATCGATATCGGAAGATGTATTGCTATTTGATGTTTACCGTATGATGGAAATCGGTGTAAACCTTAGATCACCATAGGAAAGATTAGACTTTTAACCTTGACATAACGGAAGTTGATAGGTTAGATCTACAGGTTGTTAGATCTAATAAATCTTGCACCTTGTTTTGAGAGCGTTAATCTCTATAGATCGGAAGATGATGAGATTGATAGATGGATTACTTACGGTAGTAGAATTCATACCTTTGATTAGATGAACCACAATTTTGATTGAATCATCATAAGATAATCTAGGGAAGAATTAAGGGTTGCGGGATGGTGGATCATGGTTTGTTCTATGTTGATTTGCTTGATCATTATCATGTTCGTTAGTTTTATTGTTTTCCTAGTTGTAGTTTTATTTATTTATTATCGCTTTTATCCTCCACGGCTTTGGGTGACAATCCTCTGTCGATTTATTTTATCGTTTTAGTTTCGTTTTAGTAGTAACAACCTTAGGAAAATTAATGAACTAGATACCCGATTCCTGTGACCGACTCGGTATTAATCGTTTGTACTCGATGCCTACACTTGGGAATACGGTTTATAAATTTTATTACTTGTTTGTTTTGTTAGATAAAATCCGTGACATTCTCCACAGAGGAAACAACCGTTTACGCTAGCTCGACACTCACCGGTATGGATCCTCTTTGGGCACTGTGGTGCACCGGTGGTAGGAGTAGCTACCAAAGGTGCCGCCGTCTTCTTTGCATTCTGTTGCGGTGCTCCTCGGTTGTAGCCTTGATTCGTTCCAAAACTTCTCTTAGCTCCGACAATGACGGTAGGCTTCTTCTTGAAGGTCTCAACTTCCAAAGCCTTATTCAACAGTTCATCCATGTTTCTTGCTGTGAAGCCCAACATGCCAGCTTGTATCTCGTAGGACAACCCATTCTTGTACAGCGCCATATTCATCTCTTCGAATCTCATTAGCTCAGGGTAAAGCCTACCCAACTCATTGATCTTGTTAGTATACTGAGATACCGTCATATGAATACCTTGCTTATGGCTTAAGAACTGGTTCGCCTTATCTGCATGCACTGTTGCTAGGAAGTACTCATTATAAAACAAAACCTTGAAACCTTCCCAATCTGTCACTTTCCCATTGCTACTCTCAATAGCATCGGTCCAGGCTTCAGCTACGCCCAAAATAAAACCAACTGCCAACTGGGCCATCTCAGATTCAGGGACGTTTATGTTTCTGCATGCTTTCTCAAAACCTCTTAACCATGCCTCTGCCCTTGCTGGTTCTACATTTCCATGAAACTCTTGAACCCGATTCCTCTTCAACTTGAAGTACCAATCAACTAGGAGGTTCTTGTTCATAAGCCGGTGAGGGTCTAACAGGTGGGCCGGTTGGTAAACGGGAGGGTATCCAAGAGGTGCTTGTGGTTTGTAAGGCTGTTGTTGATGATATAGTGGTGGTTGTGGTTTTGAGGATGGATCACTTGAGATTCAGTTTGGTAAGGGTGATATCTTTGGTGATATTGCTGGGTGTGATGAGGTTGGTGGAAACCATAAAGTGAGTAACCAACGCCTTGCTGGTGATCAAAACATGGTGAAAGTGGTATAGTAGGTCAAGGGGTGTGACCTACTGGTGGAGGGTTGAAGGTCCGATGTTGCTGGTGGTGGAACACGGGTGGAGAAGGGTGGCTTACTTGTGGAGGGTAGACACTGATCGGTGGAGGTGGAGGGTAGAAGCTTACTGATGGAGGTACACTAAATGGTGGAATCTCACTCATATCGGCGACGCGTATGGGCGTTTCGCCAGGTTCACGATAGATCAGTTGTACCTTGGCTCGTGTTGAAACTGTGGCCATGGTGACTGGCTTGCCTGAGGCCGTGGGGCGTGGTTCGGGTGAGGTGGAGGATTCTGTCGCACAAAACCACCTCCTACAACGGGTGTCAGACTCTATTCTCTTGCCCCTGAAGTCTCTTCGCCATGAACTCCGGTTCTTGTGGTCACCATCCTGATGATCAAAGAAAGATCAGAGAGTTATTAAAAGATCTAAGGAGTTTTATCTTAAAAGAAAGGAAGCCTAAAGACGCTTCTCTCTGATACTAACTGTAACGCCCTGTTCCTAGACACCGAGTCCTTATCCGGAAAAGGAACGTTCGGCACGTATAATATAAAATAAATTCCATATTATACATAAGCCTCTACTACCTCGCATCGAGTTAAGCAAAACGGAAGCAATGACTCGGGTATATTTTTTTCAAACTTCCAAGAATAAGAACTCAAAATTCTAAAGATAAAAATATAATCTATTACCACGAAAACTCCTAAAAGAAAACGTATAACGTACGAAAACCTTCAAAAGTATAATAAATGAAATTACACGGTTCTCCAAAAGACAACAAGTCTAAAAAGTCATAAAACAAAGAATAAAGTAAATGCTTCAACGTTGGCGTCCTCAAACGTCATCATCAATGTCCTCTTTGTAATCTGGATCAACCTGTTCATCTTCTCAGAACAAACACATAATAAATAACATGCATTTGAGGTAAGTACATTGTACTCAGTAAAAGGTAGAAGCTACAAATTAATTAAGGTTTATAACACAAGATTCATAATTTATAGATTATCTTTATAGGACCGACTCAATCTAGGGTTCACTTCATGTCCATCAACATGTCATTACTATATGTATCTAGCTTAACTTATCTTGGTTATGTCAGCATTCAAGGACAATACGCATGGCGTGTATCAGCCTGAAGATATACTTGCTAACTAACGGTGAATAGCACCTGATAGCTCTGGGTCTCCCCGGTATGTGCATACGTTCGACGAATTTCCTCCACCACCCTTCAGCCTTTTGAGCCAATAGCGTTGTTCACCTTTATGAACGTATCACATCGTCGATATGAATCTGTGCCTTACCAAGAATAGTCTGACATTTAATCTTTTTACTAACACGTATGTAATTTATTATGAGTTTAACTAGTGTTCGCGAAAATCACAACTACACTAGCAAGCGGATGATGAGAGTCAACTTTACTATGTTTTGATGCATGTTTTAACCCCCGTTTATGACACTCTTGGCTTGTTTTGGGTGGTTTTAGACCGATTATAGGGTAAAATCGCTTTGAGCACTTACTTAGAGGTAATCCATCAAATTGATGGAACACCTTATCATTTTACGGTGTTTTGGCCCTATTCGAGCCCTATTTATCTTGCGGGATTATGCTTGGTATATTGTGCTATGGAAATGCAGGAAATAGGTGACTCATAAGCCCGTAAGATGAGGCATGAGAGACTTAGAATGGCGAAACCGAAGCCCGGGGATGGAAACGGATCAAAGGTGGTTGGTGCTCTTACCATTTGTTCACTTTATCTGCAATTTTCTCCCAGTGATATACATTTTCTGGACTTGTGGTCTTCAATAAAGTTGTAGATAATTGAACGATTTTTCCAACGCATTTTGAATCACTCAAATCGGAGCTCTACGCGCAAAGATATTGCCAGATTACTGAAGGTGTATCAGTCCAGATTTTTGGCGCACGCTAAAGACTTTGGGGCGCGCCAAAGTAGAATAGAGAGCTCCCAGAATCACAAAACCAGTTTTGGGGCGCGCCAAAATCACTTTTTCTGCACATTTTTGGGCGCTTATAAATAGATTTTTTTACCCCTATTTCAGAAGAACTCATACCTAGACTTAATTAGGACACCCTTAGGTCGATTTTCTTCCCTTTTCTCCCTTAGATTAGCTCTTCTTTCACTCTTTCCCTTAGATTAAACACAATTTAGCATAGATTCTCTCCTCCTTGTTGGTGTTTTTGAAGTCTTCTTCCCCAAGTGACAATGAGTTTGGATGAAGATTGATTCAACTTCAATTTCCTGCGTTTTTGGTAATTAATTTCATTCCTCTTTCTCTTTTATGGCTTTAATCTTCTCTTTGATTGTTATTTCATGTTTTACTATGAGTAGCTAAACATTTCATTGTCAAATCATGTGAAGGTTGAAGAAATCACCCTCTAATTGATGAAATTGGGAATGGGTAGTGTTTAATTGTTGTTATATTGACGAATTCATGTCTCAAAACTTGTTCTTAATGCTTGAATTAGACTGTATACCTAGTTCATGAACTCACACACCACTTTTATAAATGTATGTTGCGAAGGGGTGTGGGAAAAGGGGTTTTAAGATCGTTATTTACAATTGGCTGAGTTGTTTAGATCAATTGGGTAACGAGGTTTGTCGGTGTAAATCGGCGGCTCTAGTTCTTAATCTTGTTTGATCGATTAAATCCTTAAAGGCGGATTTGTTGAACCGGGCAAAGGGTACTAGGTTGTTGCATGGCGTCTAGTACTATCTTAGGAGTTTGCACCCATGAACGAGTCGATATAAGCATTAGGATGGTTGGTTGGTAGTTTCCATTCCCAAATAATCGATTAGAGGGGCGAAAATATTCAATTGGATCGTGGTTTGGCTATGTCTCTCTCTCTTTATCTCTTGTTTAAATAGCGTTGTAGTATAATTACCGTGAACAAACTTTGATTGACCTAAACTAAGTTGAGAAACGACTTTGGTACTCGAATGATTCCTCGAGGGATACGACCTTGCTCACCTCTATAGTACTTTCGACCCGGTACTCTGCCGGTTAAGGTTGGTCGTTACTATTTTGGTCATCAGCGGACTAGGTTAGATGTTGTATAGCTCAATTCGTGAGCAAGGTCGATCCCATAAGGACTTGCTCGATAACTATGCAAACTTAATTACGAAATTCGAGATTACAAAGGTTGGCGGTCTTTGACCAAAATAAATGCGGAAAATAAAGTAGAAAATCATGGATTATCTAATCAAGACACGTTTTATCCACGTTTAAGAAAGTAGATCGAATCGAACTAGTTAATTATTCCCTAATAGCTTCCTATATTGATTCATACACTTTTATCATTAAAGTTCCAAGAATTGAGTCAATTACTGTTGTATTTCTCTAAAGTGGTTCATAGATCGTGCACGGACTCTAGAACCCTATGAATAGCTAAACATCTACCGTGCGCGGGCTAGAACAATATTAACTAAACACGAATTAACAACTAGGAAATACCAATAATAAATACCGTAAACCTCGCTACGTAACCACCGTTCATGGGCTAATTAACTAATAATGATCTAATTGTTTCTTGTCCAATTACTATCTTCAACCTTAGTTCCTTCAAAAGTAATTTATGAAAACATGCAAAGAAGTGGCCAATTTCTAAACACGTAAATTAAAATGAAACAATAGAAGTAATCGAAACAATTTGTTCGGGGAAACTAAATCGTTAAGGCTTTTCCCCAATATAGACCGTTGGGTACTCTTCTAAAACAAAGTCTTTTCCCCGAGACCGGGCGTCCCTGCCCTTTGTACACACCGCCCGTCGCTCCTACCGATTGAATGGCCCGGTGAAGTGTTCGGATCGAGGCGACGTGAGCGCACGGGACGAGGGAAACCACGGCCCGATGCCCCGAGCATGGCGTCGACCACCGGTCGCTCATCGTGCAAACAACCAACCCCGGGCGCAAAAACGCGCCAAGGAAACGAAAAAAGGATGGCCTGCCTCCCGTCGTGCCGTACGTGGTGTGCACGGGAGGATCACGGGTGCCTAAAGAAACAAAAACGACTCTCGGCAACGGATATCTCGGCTCTCGCATCGATGAAGAACGTAGCGAACTGCGATACTTGGTGTGAATTACAGAATCCCGTGAACCATCGAGTCTTTGAACGCAAGTTGCGCCCGTAGCCATTAGGCCTAGGGCACGTCTGCCTGGGCGTCACGCATCGCGTCGCCCCCCAACACATCTCATGTATGAATCAATATAAGTCACTATTAGGTGCATATTAACATTATTCAATTCGATCTACAAGTTAATTAACCTAACATGCTTGTACCAACGATAATCATCACAAATTCATAAAACATAGAAGAAAGAATCAAAATTATTACCTAAAAACATGGGACCAGACTTCTAGCAAACTCCTCCATAATGAATCACCAAGCATACAAGCAAGAAAATGCTAAAAAAAACTCTTAAACAATGGAGAAAACATGAAATTTTATTGGTAAACTTGCTACATCGTTTCTTGCTCTGAAAAATCGTATGTATTCTGATGTATTAGATCTTATTTATAGTAATAAACCGACCTAGGGCTAAAAAGGATAAATATGGCAGTTCTGGGGCCCTCGGTTCAGCGTTCGGGCTGATCCTGGACATGTCCAGGGCACATAGGTCGCTTTACCGAGCAGCACTCTCGGTTTAGAGTGTTGGGCTCTACCGGGCAAATCAGGGGTGATCCTGGACTTGTGCAGGGAATCTGGGCGATCCGTGGACATGTGCAGGGCATCTGGGTAGTTCTCGGGCTTGTCACAGGCATGTCTGGGCTTGTCTGGACATGTGCAGGGCTTGTCTAGGACTAATCTTGGACTTGTCCAACATCTCGACTTGGTTCTCCTCCGGTTCGATCTCGATTTTTCTACATGTTTCAGCTCAAATCCTCTCCAGCTCGGATTATTCCTACAAAGAACTAGAAAACGTGTAGTAATATAATTCGATATAGAAATAAGATATAAATACGAAATAATCACGATAAAATCTCATACGTAACTTCAAATCAAATTAAACACTTTTACGTATAGTTTATCATGAATTAATCTTGTTTAAGTCCAATTCGGGGGTAAATTGATATAGAAAATGCCATAAAGTTGATTCGCATCAACTAGCCACCTAAGTGTTTTCAAGGCAAAGCTCACCTTAACAACTCTACTCCCTCACTTAGACAGCTAGACACCACATCCTATCAAGTACACAGACATTGATGAATTCTAATTCATCAAACCACAAGCCTATCATGCCCTTCCGACGGTCCCGAACTTCAACTCTTTGGAAGAGTACATTCGGTGCCGAAACTAAACACATCAGAAACTCAATCAAGGCTTGTTCATGTTTAATTAATGTTATTAGATCAAGAAACGACATTCAAGACTAGATTGGGGTTTTAAAACAAGCTAAACATAAAAAAGCGAGAGTCGATCGCGCCCTTTGACTGAGCATCGATCTACCTGGCTGAGTGACGAGAAGCTCACGGAACTTCTGGCTGAGCCAATGAGCTGCCTGCGGCCTCGATGCGCCCGCTGAAGGCTTGAAACTCAAAAGCAGACATTCTCCTTAGTGCTCCATGCTTTGCCTCGATCTTGCTTGCCTTTGGGCGATAAATTTTCAAACATACATTATGCTTTCTAGTGCGTCCATACTTGCCCCGATATCTTGCACGGCGTAGAAAGCCTAAACTCGATCTTTTACGCCTTTTTATCGATTCCTACTAGAATCCAAAAAAGTTTAACATTGAAATTACTCAGAAAATAGCAGAAAACTTAACCTTTACACGACCATAACATCCCTTAATTCTTAAACAACTTGTAGCATGATTTCTAACATAAAACCACATCAAAACCTCAACTTAAACCCTATAAACCGTAATTAAATCATAGGAAGATCCTCTTACTTGGTAGCAAGCAAATCCAAATCCAACTTCCGAGAAAACAACGAAAAAACAACCCCCCTTTCTCACGAAAAACCTATGTGATCAATTCCAAAATAGGTTAGATTCGATCTGCGCTTCTATTGTAACAAAACTTCAAAAGCTATGAGTTTTAATCTCTAAAACTCATCCAAGAACACATCTAGGCCGAATTTACACACCTTGACAAAGCTCCAAAATTTTAGTACTGAAACAACGCCCTCTTCACGATGATTCCAACGCTCTACTCGAATCTGAAAACCGTTAAGAATTCCGTGAGTAATCGTAGAAAATCTCCTTGGCTTCACTCTTGCTCCCAGCCGCTTTTGAGAGTTCGTGAAAAGCTAAATTCGACTAATGACAGGTTATAAGAATAATGGGAAATATTTTCCTTAAATGTTTTTCCCAAAATAATAACCTATCTTCCTTTTCCTCCCTTTATTTATAAATCAGATTTTCCAATATATATATATATATATATATATATATATATATATATATATATATATATATATTAAATCTTAAATCACAAAAGAAGTAAAGAATATAATATTTCATTTTACATGAAATGACACGTCTGCCTTTTTCCAAAAATCCGAATATTACACGTCTGCCTTCTATTTGGACGGCTAGAAACTCTGTTGTTTTTAACTCCAAAGTTTCCAATGCCGACAATTTATTTGGAGAGATTCAAGGAAGAAGCTTCGCGTGGATAACTACAAGAAAAAACAGTATCAACAACGATTGGACGACTTGGACAAACAATCCTCTTTCTTTGGGCAACAGTAATGACTAGTTAGGTATTGAATCGTTGTTTGTTCGGCTTGGAGTAGTTGAGTTTGTCTTGTTTGTTTTTTAGTTTGGTGAATTGGTATTTTCTACGGCTTGTATATATTTTTTGTAATCTGAACATTTTGTTATCTGGCGTCTTGCTTGATTTTTATAATTAAAATTTCTTGTTGTTCAAAAAAAAAAAAAAAATATATATATATATATATATATATATATATATATATATATATAGAGAGAGAGAGAGAGAGAGAGAGAGAGAGGATACTAGTGAAATTGGATTTCACTGAGAATTATAACCGAGGTGGTAGGGGTAGGATAATAAGATTGTAATGTTCCAAACTTCCAACTGTATGTTTTTGCATACCTGCAAAATGAACATACGTCTAAGGGTCCAGAAGGGTTGATTCAGACTAGTCCTCTAACGTTTAAGTTTGCGATCGGATTTGACCAGGATACGGTAACAAGTTGACGGGTAAGGATAATGTAACACCCCGAATTTTCAAAGAAGGGTAAGAGGGTAATTGGTTTTAATTTACTTTAACCTAATTACTATTTATCCTAACTATTTAACTAAAAGGATTTAAATAATTAAAAAGGAGTTATTTAATTAAAAAGGATTTTGATTAATGGTATTTAAGGAAATAATTTCCTTAATTCCTTTTTATATTTCACGGCAAATTTCTAAAAGAAAAGAAAAGAAGAGCGACGTCAAAAAGGAGAGACAGACGTAGAGTCTGCCAAAAAGCGGAGGAAGGGAATCTTCAATCGTGCGGCTAATCCGTCAGGATTTTGAGTAGGCGGCAGTAGAAGAAATCGATCACTGGACGAAGACGGTCGTTTCCGTACTCTTCGTTTTCTAATCAGTGAGTTTTAAGTTTAACCCTAAATTTGAAATCTTGACCGTTTTGAGGAAAAATCTGAGCTTTGATAGAATAAAGTGTTGTTTAATCGTAGTATGTCGTTTAATTATCGTAGGTTGATCGTAGGAGTTGAGAATCGAAGGGTTTACTTTTGCTTTCAGTTTTTGCCTTGGAATCGCTTTTGGATTGCTAAAAGGTAATGGGGTAATTTTAAACGGATTTTTGGTATTCAACCGTAATTTAATTGTGTTATCATTTGTTTTAATTATTTAATTGCTTCCTGTCGGTGTGGTAAAGGTTTCGCTTTGGATATATATGTTTGGGAACGGAAGGGAAAGAACATATATTCATGTACATTCGGAAGGTTATAATGATAATAATAAATATTAAAAAAAAAGAACAACAGGTACCCTGCAATGCTTTTGAATGGTTATAAAGAAAAGGGGAAAGCTATGCAGTTATATATATTCATACTGCATGATGTTTATTTTTAGTTATTAGTTACTAGAGAAGAAAGAAAAAGAAAAAGTAAAAGAAAAGAAAAAAGAAAGGGTTACTAATATATTGTTGCTGCATTGCCGTTGGTTTCCCAGGAACAAAAAGGGACAATGTTATTTGTTTGATTTCGGATGATTGATGACGGTCAAATTGTGCCCATTATTCTGTGATCTTTATCCCTGATTCTAGTTTAAAAGAGCTTTAATATAGTAATAATAGATCGTAATATGCTTAATTTACATATGCGTCAAGTTACGATTCGTTATTATGTATTTCGATGATTTATTGCATTATTTGGTATTACAAACCATATTTTATTTAATATATGCAGTGGTGATTGGATGGATTTGGAGAAGATTCAAATGGATTGCGAGGCGATTGCATAAGCCCAATCTGAACAAGAAAGCCAAAGCAGAAAAGTACACTCGGTCAACCGAGGCTTTGCTCACTCGGTCGGCCGAGCCCGGCTATTCGGTCAACGAGATCGCTCACTCGGTCGACCGAGCCCAGATATTCGGTCGACCGAGCCACCCAAAAGCCAGCGAAGGTCCGGCCACGTTAGTAAGGCGGTTAGGGTTTAGTGATTTCGATTTTAAGTCGGTTTTCTAAGTCAATTGAGGCCTCTATATAAACACTTTGTCATTAACAATATTAGTAATCAATGATTCAATAAAAATTCATTCTTATACAATACAATAATCTTTGAGAATAGGAGTGCATTGAAGATTTCTGGGGTTTTCAATATGTAAGCCCTTGTATATTTTCTTGTCTTTTTATTTTCCGTAATTAAGTTCTCCCAATTATAGTTTTATCGTTTGAGTTAATTGTTCATAGTTAGATGATGTAGATCTAGGCTATGACGTTAGGGAGGTGGCGATGCCTTGTCTATGAGGATCACATACCTACGTCCTCTACACTAGAGTCTATGTATGAATCTATGTTGTTTAATTACCGTGCATCTATGTTAATTTATATAATTGCTTGACGAATTGCTATTTAATCCGTATTGTATGAGAAGCGGCCGAGAAGAGGCGTTCGGGGATGTAATGCGGGGAAAAAGACCATTCGGTCGACCGAGCCAACTGTTCGGTCGACCGAGCCCTATTTTCATCCGTTAAATAGCCACGTCTTTATGGTTAGGTTAACTTAATAAATTTATTATCTCGATGGAGGGTATGGCTATAGCTCGTTACTCGCTTAGTTTAATTAAAATGTGTAAAAGGAAATATCAATATAAAACTCTTAGGTAGGGTTATGAATTGCTCTTCACGGACGTTCGGCGTTATCTAGGTCGGTTTATATTCGGGAATTGCATGCACCTGCTTATACGTACGTCGTAGATTAGCATGAGACTATAACTTGGTAATTGCTAGTTGGGCGAGAGCTTGAGTAATCGCTTAGGAAATGCGCCTAATCATAGGAATGTTGCCTGAGGCGAGGTGTACGATTAATATCGACATCCTTAGTGTCGTAAGCGTGCAAGTTATATGAGATGGATACCCAAAAGGCAAAGTCACGTAATGTAGCACAGTGATCTAGCAACCTAACCGGTGCTAAGTCAAGTTTAAGAGGATGACTCCCGTAGCCAATTCAAAAGAGATACAAACGGATTGATAGTTAATAAGTCTTGTTTGTTATATAGATTATCTAGGTCCAAACGATAAAGACTATAATTGGGAGGTTAATTATGTTATTTGTGTTGTGTCGCGTCGAGTCCTTTACCTTTTCTTGTCCTATGTTGGTCGTAGACCACCTTTATGTCCTTGACATGTATAATTAATTGTTTATATATGAAATGAACCACAATTGGTTCCCTGTGGGATCGACCTTGATTCACTATAACTATACTACGATGGGCCTAGTCCTCTTGCTAGTATTGGTTTATGGTGGTCAAGTATTTTATTACTTGATCCACGTCATCAAGTTTTTGGCGCCGTTGCCGGGGAACCAACGGTCAATTTTATATATAATAATTTTCTTATTCATGTCGAGTTTTCTGTTTTAGAGTCTGTTTTTGAGTCCCTTTGGTTGTCTACTATGTGTAAAAATTCCAGAATCTGGAACAGCTGATTTCGCTCCCAGCAAGACTGCCTCTCGTTGCCAGCGAGCCTGGTTCTATTTTACGGGACTTCGCGTGTGCATTTTCCTCCGTATGTTTAATCCGTGAGTCGATACGCATGGGAAACCATGTTAAAATCGATCTGATGCATTTTGTTTTCTTACATTTGCGAAAACCAGGAAGCAATAATCCGAGTCGATAATTTTTAGCGGTGAAAATAACCAAAGAAACATGTGGAGCTACGAATCTAAGATGGGAAAAGCGATGAAAGCAATACCTTTAAAGCACCAAGATGGCTCCAAAATTTTTTTGAAGGCTTAAATTCTTTGTGGTACAATGTTGAAGGCAAGGTACTACCTTTTTTGCTTATGTTTTACTACCTTTTGGTTTTTTGAGCATAAGTTAGCCTATATATGAACCTTAGTATGAATCTTAGCCCGGAGTTGGTTTGTAAGATTAATTTTATTAGTGTGGAAGGTTCTTCCCCAAATCTGTCTCATCTAGAGGATGTAGGGAAACGTGTAGTCGTTGAAAGGAAGCAGTGAATAAAGAGTTCCTCGTAGTTCTGTCAAAATCTCATTGTCCTATGCATGAGATTGCCTCTACCGCCATGGGAGCAACAATTTGTGTAGTTTTTAACAATTCTCAATCTAAAGAAGGCGTTGAGTTTTGAGAGAGCATAATGAAGCGACATTATAGAGGATGTGATTAAAATGGGTCCCTAGGACTAAATCTCCTTAAATTCACTAATTCCTAAAACGAGAGAGTGAGGTAAGAGCTTTGGATAAATGGTATGGATAAATGTCATTTCCTAGGTCTCACAACCAAGGGAAGGGTATTAATCCATAGCAATGATGATGGGCCCACCTCTTATAGTGCTCGGAGGGGTCAATATCTCGTGATCCAAGAATAATGACCGACAAGGATACTTTTTTGGAACGTCGAGCTGAGGACTTTAAACCCAGAACTACTTCTTTAAAACCCTTAGGATTTATTTTTAGGATTTTAGGTTTTTCTTTCTTTGAGTCCAATAAGAGTAACGTGACATATGTTGAGGTTTTTTATTTTGCCGTGTTCTGATGGCCATTGGGCTAAGGATGTGCAAAACTTTTTTACTCAATATAGGCCATGTGAAATAGAGTTCCGTGGGAGAGTCGAAAAATTGCTAAAGAAAGGAAATTTAGCAATCCACCTTAAGATGGAGGCATTAAGAGAACTTGAGAATTCTTGAAAATGTAACAGAGAATGATTGGTGAACAAGAACAATTTTGGTCAACTTCTAAAACCTTTTAGAAAGGTGATCCAAGTGAAAATCCAAAGTAGTGTGCAATTCATTCTGCAATTTTCCTTATCTTTCCTTTTACACTTTTTCACCTTCAAACTTTTCGATCCTCTCACCAATCGCCTTTGACAGTTCACATTTCTAACCATTCTTTCATCGCCTCTCTTTCTTTCCATCCGTTTTACCCTCCTTATGTGTATCTTTTTCTCAACCCATTATACTCTCTACCTCCATCTTGTTCACAAAATACCTTTGTGTTGCGGAATTCAAAATATTGCTAAGCTTTAATGATTATCTTTTATCATTTTGATTTTCATGACCCTTTGATTTTCACACTTTTCCGTCTATTCCGGCATTTCTAGATGATAAGTTTTGTTCTACATTATCATACTGATCCGACCTTGTTGATGACGGTTATGACTTTTACGTGATACATTGAGTTATTAGTAATTTCGAGGAGTAGCTACATCTCACTAAGTTGTTGATATCCAATGCAAGCGAGAAGTTTCTGCGCTAAGTATCTAATTTTATCTTTATCCTATAGGTCGCATTGAATCTGTTATACTTTACCGAGTTTCTCTTTTATGCTGGATTGAATACCTTTTTGTTCCAGTCAACCTCGTGTTTTCTGTCACGGATTTTATCTAATGAAAACAACAAGTAATAAAATGTATAAATCCGGTATTCCCCAAGTGCAGGGATCGTAGTATAGCGATTAATACCGGAGTCGATCACAGGGAATCGGGGTATCTAGTTCATTAATTTTCCTAAGATTGTTACTATTATTATTAAAACCTAAACTAACAAAACGAAAAGATAAACTGGACAAAGGATTGTCAGTCCAAAGCCAGGAAGGATAAAAGCGAAAACGAAATCTAAACTATAAACTATAAAATAAACAGTAAATAAGAAGATGATCATGGTGATTGAACAACGCACAAACAAATATTCCTCCGATCCCGCAACCCTTAATTCCCTCTCTAAAGTTATCTTGTGATGATTTAATTAAAGATGTGGTTCACCTCTCATAAGTATGAATTCCTACTCTCATAGATAATTCGTCTATCAATCTCTCATCTCTCGATCTATAAGATTGACGCTCTCAAACCAAGGTGTAAGATCTCTCAATATAGCAACCTAGATATTCAACCTATCAACTTTCGTTATGTCAAGGTTAAAAATCCCATCTTTCCTATGGTGATCTAAGGTCTACACCGACTCTCGTCATACGGTAAACATCAATAACAATTCATCTTTCGATATCGATTGCATAACAAATAATCTTGGAAAAGATACAACTTTGAATTAAAATCACAACATAAACTCAGATTGGAAATAAAAAAACCTGATGGAAAAGATTCAAATCGTTTGAACATGTTCATTTAAGCGTTGAGCATAAAACGCAAAGCAAACAAAGCAGCAGAAATAAAGCGGGAAAGAAGACCCTCGGCCGGCCAAGCACCAAGGCTCGGCCGGCCGAGGTCACTGGCATGAAAAACTAGGGTTTTCTCAAGTAATATCGTGTATGGTCTCTGTCCTGGGGTTTGATAATCGTTGTATTTATAGGGAATAAAGTCGGTTTCTTTGTAAGTCGACCGCGGGCGCCCGTCTGCATGGATTGGGCGCCCGTCCAAGAAAGTTTGGAACTCTACGATCTGTTTTTCACCTCTTGGGCGCTTGATGCTGCTTTGATGGGCGCCCGTCCACCGGGCCGGGAAAAATAGACGAGCGTTAAACCGACTTGAACTTGATATTTCCATCTTTATCTTCTTTATCTTCAGATCAATCCGATTTTAACACACTCTAAATCCTTTTCCAAGCCGGAATTGTGTACCTACAAGTCATCAAACATATTGCAAAATGTAGTATCTTCCAAATCAACATAAAACCATCAATTTTACACATAATTCATACGATTTTGCTACTAACCCATTAAAAACATCACTTGCTCAATATTTCAATATAAAGCTCGGTTTCTATGAGAAACATACGAATATGGAGAGAATTGTTACAAAATATATCCTTATAAAACGTATAAAATCACCCTTAACATTTTCCCACATGGGGTACTATTTTTTGATCTTTGTCTTCTCCACCCGGTTTTAAGAATATTTAGGCGGTGGAGGTTATAGATGAAGACAACCATCGTTAGTTGCTTGTTTATTTTTCATTCTATTTAGTATATTTTCCTTTATATCGAGTCGTGTTATATAGAGTCTGTCTTTAGTCGTATTACTATTTCCCTCAATTCTTTCCTATGTAATGTGTTGGATAATTGTGCTTCATTTCATTATAATCATACGAATTGGGACCGTAAAAGGGATACAAAATTCCTTCGGCACTTTCCCTTATATGATTATTTATGTTTTTCTGGACTAACCCTATAACAAGTTTCGAGTGTTGTTTAAGATGTATGTTGATGTGTGATTTATACTTTTTCCTTGCGATTGGTCATTTGTATCACATGCAGGTCCGATTTTTCCGGAGTTCACCACGACTTGTTCCGCTCCCGCGCTTATCTAGAGCTAAGTTCCTATTTTTGCTCTTTATTGTTATACATTGAGGACAATGCATGGTTTAAGTGGGGGTTACGAGTCCCTTAGCTCACTTAGCTTGCTCGAATAAGGATCTCTATATATATATATATATCAAATAATATAATAAATGAGTAAAATTTAAACTTTTAAACTTAGAATCACATTTACTTTTGTGAAGTTCCCGAATATTGTATTTAATAAGGAAGGAACCATGTTTCATGAGTACGTGATCACTTTATACTTTTGCGATATATTTCTAGTAAACTTAATGATATTCATATTGTATGTTGCGAGTTGTTATTTATTACTCAATCACTCAATAGATGAATCGACGAGTTACCGCGCAAATTATAATAACTGAAGAATTATGTGTACATTGCGTAAATGATTGGTTATGCTTACTTAGTGTCGATATTTATCGTCTGATGTATTCCTATCTTCTAATCACAAAAGCGGAGTAATAAGCTTGAGACGTACATGTGTTTGACAATGCGTTAAAACACTGGACTTGTAGTAACATTACCAAAGTAGCCCCGTGCTTGTGGTAATATTCGATGCTATGCATGATCTAAGATAGGGGGATGCTCTAAAAATTTTTCTTCCTTGAGATTGATAGTATTTGAAAAATATGAAGATATGAAAAGAATATTCAACTCTTTAAGAGGCTTTGAGTAGTACTCAGTCTCCAAGTCCAAAAACCCTATAGATACGCTCTTGCTTATTGTTCTAGTGCTTTAACCATTGCGAGGCTTAAGAAGTGGGAATCTTGATGATGGTAGGTTGAGATTTGAAGTCTGCATAAACTCTAATCTTGCTACATTTATATAAAACCAATGCACATGCACACATCACTTGATTCATGACGAGTAGTGAATAATGGATATCTTATGAGCATAAATGATATGAGTTGATTCGAGTTTCTTGTGTTAGTATAATTTGACCATTGGAAAATGTTATTCTGGGGAATAACTTATTGATACTTTGATCGGGACGATCAATGGCTAAGTGGGGGGTAGTTGATGACGGTCAAATTGTACCCATTATTCTATGATCTTTATCCCCGATTCTAGTTTAAAAGAGCTTTAATATAGTAATAATAGATCGTAATATGCTTAATTTACATATCGTCGAGTTTACGATTCGTTATTATGTATTTCGATGATTTATTGCATTATTTGGTATTACAAACCATATTTTATTTAATATATGCAGTGAGCTGATTGGATGGATTTCGGAGAAGATTCAAATGGATTGCAAACAGTGCAGAAGCCCAATACAGAGAACAAGAGAAGCCCAAACAGAAAAGTACACTCGGTCAACCGAGACTGCTCACTCGGTCGACCGAGCCTAGCTATTCGGTCAACCGAGATTGCTCACTCGGTCGACCGAGCCCAGCTATTCGGTCAACCGAGCCACCCAAAAGACCAGTAGAAGGTCCAGCACGTTAGTAAGGCGGTTAGGGTTTAGTGATTTCGATTTTAAGTCGGTTTTCTAAGTCGGCTGAGGCCTCTATATAAACACTTTGTCATTAACAATATTAGTAATCAATGATTCAATAACAATTCATTCTTATACAATACAATAAGCTTTGAGAATAGGAGTGCATTGAAGATTTCTGGGGTTTTCAATATGTAAGCCCTTGTATATTTTCTTGTCTTTTTATTTTCCATAATTAAGTTCTCCCAAATATAGTTTTATCGTTTGAGTTAATTGTTCATAGTTAGATGATGTAGATCTAGGCTATGACGTTAGGGAGATGGCGATTCCTTGTCTATGAGGATCACATACCCTACGTCCTCTACCTAGAGTCTATGTATGAATCTATGTTGTTTAATTACCGTGCATCTATGTTAATTTATATAATTGCTTGACGAATTGCTATTTAATCCGTATTGTATGAGAAACGCTGAGAAGAGACGTTCAGGGATGTAATCTGGGGGAAAAAGACCATTCGGTCGACCGAGCCAACCTGTTCGGTCGACCGAGCCCTGTTTTCATGCGTTAAATAGCCACGTCTTTATGGTTAGGTTAACTTAATAGAATTTATTATCTCAGTAGGTATGGCTATGGCTATGTTACTCGCTTAGTTTAATTAAAACATGTAAAAAGGAAATACCAATATAAAACTCTTAGGTAGGATTATGAATTGTTCTTCACGGACGTTCAACGTTATCTAGGTCGGTTTATATTCGGGAATTGCATGCACCTGCTTATACGTACGTCGTAGATTAGCATGAGACTATAACTTGGTAATTGCTAGTTGGACGAGAGCTTGAGTAATCGCTTAGGAAGTACGCCTAATCATAGGAATGTTGCCTAGACGAGGTGTACGATTAATATCGACATCCTTAGTGTCGTAAGCGTGCAAGTTATATGAGATGGATACCCAAAAGGCGAAGTCACGTAATGTAGCACGGTGATCAGCAACCTAACGGTGCTAAGTCAAGTTTAAGAGGATGACTCCCGTAGCCAATTCAAAAGAGATACAAACGGATTGATAGTTAATAAGTCTTGTTTGTTATATAGATTATCTAGGTCCAAACGATAAAGACTATAATTGGGAGGTTAATTATGTTATTTGTGTTGTGTCGCGTCGAGTCCTTTACCTTTTCTTGTCCTATGTTGGTCGTAGACCGCCTTTATGTCCTTGACATGTATAATTAATTGTTTATATATGAAATGACCCACAATTGGTTCCCTGTGGGATCGACCTTGATTCACTATAGCTATACTACGATGGGCCTAGTCCTCTTGCTAGTATTGGTTTATGGTGGTCAAGTATTTTATTACTTGATCTACGTCATCAAGTTTTTGGCGCCGTTGCCGGGGAACCAACGGTCAATTTTATATATAAATAATTTTCTTATTCATGTCGAGTTTTGCTTTAAGAGTCTGCTTTTGAGTCCCTTTGGTTATCTCGCTATGTGTAAAAATCCGAATCTGGAGCAATTGGTTTCGCTCCCAAAGAAGATCGCTTCTCTCGTTGCCCGAGCCTGGTTCTATTTTTCTCGGGACTTCGCGTGTCTCTTTATCCTCAGTATGTTTAATCCGTAGGTCTGATAGTAGCATGGGAAACCATGTTAAAATCAGTCTACGGTCTGTTTTGTTTTTCTTCTGTTTGCAGAAACCAGGGAAGCAATAATCTGAGTCAGTAATTTTTCACGGGCGCTGAGAAAATAACCCAGCAAACATGTGGAGCTACGAATCTAAGATGGGAAAAGCGATGAAAACAATACCTTTAAAGCACCAAGATGGCTCCGAAAAAATTTTAAAGGCTTAAATTCTTCGTGGTACAATGTTGAAGGCAAGGTACTACCTTTTTTGCTTATGTTTTACTACCTTTTGGTTTTTTGAGCATAAGTTAGCCTATACATGAACCTTAGTATGAATCTTAGCCCGGAGTTGGTTTGTAAGATTAATTTTATTAGTGTGGAAGGTTCTCCCCCAAATCTGTCTCATCTAGAGGATGTAGGGAAACGTGTAGTCGTTGAAAGGAAGCAGTGAATAAAGAGTTCCTCGTAGTTCTGTCAAAATCTCATTGTCCTATGCATGAGATTGCTTCTATTGGCCATGGGAGCAACAATTTGTGTAGTTTTTAACAATTCTCAATCTAAAGAAGACGTTGAGTTTTGAGAGAGCATAATGAAGCAGCATTATAGAGGATGTGATTAAAATGGGTCCCTAGGACTAAATCTCCTTAGAATTCACTAATTCCTAAAACGAGAGCCGAGGTAAGAGCTTTGGATAAATGGTATAGATAAATGTCATTTCTTAGGTCTCACAACCAAGGGAAGGGTATTAATCCGCAACAGCGATGGGCCCACCTCTTATAGTGCTCAGAGGGGTCAATATCTCGTGATCCAAGAATAATGACTGACAAGGATACTTTTTTGGAACGTCGAGCTGAGGACTTTAAACTCAGAACTACTTCTTTAAAACCCTTAGGATTTATTTTTAGGATTTTAGGTTTTTCTTTCTTTGAGTCCAATAAGAGTAACGTGACATATGTTGAGTTTTTTTATTTTTCCGTGTTCTGATGGCCATTGGGCTAAGGATGTGCAAAACTTTTTTTACTCAATATAGGCCACGTGAAATAGAGTTCCGTAGGAGAGTCGAAAAATTGCTAAAGAAAAGGAAATTTAGCAATCCACCTTAAGATGGAGGCATTAAGAGAACTTGAGAATTACTGAAAATGTAACAGAGAATGATTGGTGAACAAGAACAATTTTGGTCAACTTCTAAAACCTTTTAGAAAGGTGATCCAAGTGAAAATCCAAAGTAGTGTGCAATTCATTCTGTAATTATCCTTATCTTTCCCTTTACACTTTTTCACCTTCAAACTTTTCGATCCTCTCACCAATCTGCCCCGACAGTTCACATTTCTAACCATTCTTTCATCGCCTCTCTTTCTTTCCATCCGTTTTACCCTCCTTATGTGTATCTTTTTCTCAACCCATTATACTCTCTACCTCCATCTTGTTCACAAAATACCTTTGTGTTGCGGAATTCGAAATATTGCTAAGCTTTAATGATTATCTTTTATCATTTTGATTTTCATGACCCTTTGATTTTCACACTTTTCCGTCTATTCCGGCATTTCTAGATGATAAGTTTTGTTCTACATTATCATACTGATCCGACCTTGTTGATGACGGTTATGACTTTTACGTGATACATTGGGTTATTAGTAATTTCGAGGAGTAGCTACATCTCACTAAGTTGTTGATATCCAATGTAAGCGAGAAGTTTCTGCGCTAAGTATCTAATTTTATCTTTATCCTATAGGTCGCATTGAATCTGTTACACCTTACCGAGTTTCTCTTTTATGTTGGATTGAATACCTTTTTGTTCCAGTCAACCTCGTGTTTTCCCACATGGGGTACTGTTTTTTGATCTTTGTCTTCTCCACCCGGTTTTAAGAATATTTAGGCGGTGGAGGTTATAGATGAAGACTACCATCGTTAGTTGCTTATTTATTTTTCTTTCTATTTAGTATATTTTCCTTTATATCGAGTCGTGTTATATAGAGTCTGTCTTTAGTCGTATTACTATTTCCCTCAATTCTTTCCTATGTAATGTGTTGGATAATTGTGCTTCATTTCATTATAATCATACGAATTGGGACCGTAAAAGGGATACAAAATTCCTTCGGCACTTTCTGCTTATATGATTATTACTGTTTTCTGGACTAACCCTGTAACAAGTTTCGAGTGTTGTTTAAGATGTATGTTGCAGCGGTTATACTTTTTCCTTGTGATTGGTCACTGTATCTGTCTGTTCCGATTTTTCCCGAGTTCACCACGACTTGTTCCGCTCCCGCGCTTATCTAGAGCTAAGATCCTATTTTTGCTCTTTATTGTTATACATTGAGGACAATGCATGGTTTAAGTGGGGGTTACGAGTCACTTAGCTCACTTAGCTTGCTCGAATAAGGATCTATATATATATATATCAAATAATATAATAAATGAGTAAAATTTAAACTTTTAAACTTAGAATCACATTTACTTTTGTGAAGTTCCCGAATATTGTATTTAATAAGGAAGGAACCATGTTTCATGAGTACGTGATCACTTTATACTTTTGCGATATATTTCTAGTAAACTTAATGATATTCATATTGTATGTTATGTAGTAGTTATTTATTATTCAATCACTCAATAGATGAATCGACGAGTTACCGCAAAAATTATAATAATCAAGAATTATGTGTACATTGAGTAAATGATTGGTTATGCTTACTTAGTGTCGATATTTATCGTCGATGTATTCCTATCTTCTAACCACAAAAGCGGAGTAATAAGCTTGAGGCGGACTGTGTTTGACAATGCGTTAAAACACTGGGCTTGTAGTAACATTACCAAAGTAGCCCCGCGCTTGTGGTAATATTCGATGCTATGCATGATCTAAGATAGGGGGATGCTCTAAAAAGTTTTCTTCCTTGAGATTGATAGTATTTGAAAAATATGAAGATATGAAAAGAATATTCAACTCTTTAAGAGGCTTTGAGTAGTACTCGGTCTCCAAGTCCAAAAACCCTATAGATACGCTCTTGCTTATTGTTCTAGTGCTTTAACCATTGCGAGGCTTAAGAAGTGGGAATCTTGATGATGGTAGGTTGAGATTTCGAAGTCTGCATAAACTCTAATCTTGCTACATTTATATAAAACCAATGCACATGCACACATCACTTCGATTCATGACGAGTAGTGAATAATGGATATCTTATGAGCATAAATGATATGAGTTGATTCGAGTTTCTTGTGTTAGTATAATTTGACCATTGGAAAATGTTATTCTGGGGAATAACTTATTGATACTTTGATCGGGACGATCAAAGGCTAAGTGGAGGGTAGTTGATGACGGTCAAATTGTACCCATTATTATATGATCTTTATCCCCGATTCTAGTTTAAAAGAGCTTTAATATAGTAATAACAGATCGTAATATGCTTAATTTACATATGCGTCGAGTTACGATTCGTTATTATGTATTTCGATGATTTATTGCATTATTTGGTATTACAAACCATATTTTATTTAATATATGCAGTGAGCTGATTGGATGGATTTCGGAGAAGATTCAAATGGATTGCAGACAATGCAGAAGCTCAATACAGAGAACAAGAGAAGCCCAAACAGAAAAGTACACTCGGTCAACCGAGACTGCTCACTCGGTCGACCGAGCCCAGCTATTCGGTCAACCGAGACTTCTCACTCGGTCGACCGAGCCCATCCATTCGGTCGACCGAGCCACCCAAAAGCCCAGCAGAAGGTCCAGCACGTTAGTAAGGCGGTTAGGGTTTAGTGATTTCGATTTTAAGTCGGTTTTCTAAGTCGGCTGAGGCCTCTATATAAACACTTTGTCATTAACAATATTAGTAATCAATGATTCAATAACAATTCATTCTTATACAATACAATAAGCTTTGAGAATAGGAGTGCATTGAAGATTTCTGGGGTTTTCAATATGTAAGCCCTTGTATATTTTCTTGTCTTTTTATTTTCCGTAATTAAGTTCTCCCAATTATAGTTTTATCGTTTGAGTTAATTGTTCATAGTTAGATGATGTAGATCTAGGCTATGACGTTAGGGAGGTGGCGATGCCTTGTCTATGAGGATCACATACCCTACGTCCTCTACCTAGAGTCTATGTATGAATCTATGTTGTTTAATTACCGTGCATCTATGTTAATTTATATAATTGCTTGACGAATTGCTATTTAATCCGTATTGTATGAGAAACGCTGAGAAGAGACGTTCAGGGATGTAATCTGGGGGAAAAAGACCATTCGGTCGACCGAGCCAACCTGTTCGGTCGACCGAGCCCTGTTTTCATGCGTTAAATAGCCACGTCTTTATGGTTAGGTTAACTTAATAGAATTTATTATCTCAGTAGGTATGGCTATGTTACTCGCTTAGTTTAATTAAAACGTGTAAAAAGGAAATACCAATATAAAACTCTTAGGTAGGCTTATGAATTGCTCTTCACGGACGTTCAACGTTATCTAGGTCGGTTTATATTCGGGAATTGCATGCACCTGCTTATAAGTACGTCGTAGATTAGCATGAGACTATAACTTGGTAATTGCTAGTTGGACGAGAGCTTGAGTAATCGCTTAGGAAGTACGCCTAATCATAGGAATGTTGCCTAGACGAGGTGTACGATTAATATCGGCATCCTTAGTGTCGTAAGCGTGCAAGTTATATGAGATGGATACCCAAAAGGTGAAGTCACGTAATGTAGCACAGTGATCTAGCAACCTAACCGGTGCTAAGTCAAGTTTAAGAGGATGACTCCCGTAGCCAATTCAAAAGAGATACAAACGGATTGATAGTTAATAAGTCTTGTTTGTTATATAGATTATCTAGGTCCAAACGATAAAGACTATAATTGGGAGGTTAATTACGTTATTTGTGTTGTGTCGCGTCGAGTCCTTTACCTTTTCTTGTCCTATGTTGGTCGTAAACCGCCTTTATGTCCTTGACATGTATAATTAATTGTTTATATATGAAATGACCCACAATTGGTTCCCTGTGGGATCGACCTTGATTCACTATATCTATACTACGATGGGCCTAGTCCTCTTGCTAGTATTGGTTTATGGTGGTCAAGTATTTTATTACTTGATCTACGTCATCAATGATAATAATAATAATAATAATAATAATAATAATAATAATAATAATAATAATAATAATAATAATGATAATGAAATACAAGGGTAGTATTTATGTTTCTAAGTATTATATGATGCGATACTATTCAACTTGTTTAGTTATTATTCGTGTACAATATGTTATGGTCTGGTATGCATGTCTTTGTGAGACATTATATGTTAATTTGCAATGTCTAACATCGACTTCTGGTAGCCTTGGTATCAAATCGCACCACAACTGAGACCCTCTGCGGGGAGAAGGTGGGAGCACCGGAAGGCTTTGTTTAGGCCTTGTGGGACATTGACTTAGTAGTCAATGATCTCTTTACAACGTTCTAGGTTGTGTAATTAGATGTCTAAGACTAGAAGTCCCTAATAATCCTTTTTATGTGAATGAATCAGGTGGTTAGACTTAAACTCGTAAATTACATATGTGTGTGTCTAAAAGCTAAAACGTCAATATAATTGGTGAGGCACGTTTATTCTTCTTAACATGGGACTATTACACTCCTCTACTTGGTCTGATGCCAAGGGACGCGTGTGACTCCCACACGGGGACCTAAGCCCGTGCCCTTGAGGTGCTTCCCATGTTGCGGTGTAGTTGTTCACCGTGCGTAGTGTCCTTTGGTATTGATGTAACAAATTTATGTGTGTGAGGTTGTACTATGTGATCTAGTAGAGGGTGAGCGTGATCTCAATGCAACCTATGTGGTAGAGATTGTAGACTTTATCTTGATGTGTCTTATATATATAAATATACTGTGTAACCGTTTCTTCTACCCCTTACTAAGTACGTATGTACTTACCCCCTCTTTTTTCTTGTTCCCACCCCGAGAAGGTGGTGTTTGTAGGTTGTTTTTTAGGCCACTGAAGAGTGACCCAGAGATGATGCAGACGGAGTTTATTATTCTTTACTGTATTGTAATTTTGGTATAGATTCTCTCATCCCTTGTACTGTTGGAATAATAGTGGATTCAGTTTATGGATATCATGATGTAGTGGATTCTATTTGTATTTGATGTTATAATAAGTCTTTTTATGAATTAATAGATGCAGCCTGTGTTACTCTCGATTGTTTATTAGTCGTTTCAGTTACCCGAGTCAGTCGTTTTGTCTTCCGCTTGTTCTCTGATGTCTGCTTACGTAAGGCTTACGTGTATAACTAGATTAAAATTTAATTATATGCGTGCCGGGCATTTTTTTCCGGATAGGGACTCGGTATCCGGGACAAGGGCGTCACAGGTGGTATCAGAGAGTCAAGTAACACCGCTGCATAGGACTTAAACTCTTAAGACGTGGTCTAGTTGTGTTTAGAAACGTAAGGTGAGAATCTTGCACTTAGATCTTTTAAGTGTAGACCCTCTTAAGTTTGTCCGTTAAGCAACGAACCCTTAAGGTTGAAGTCTCTAAACCAAACCACATCCCCTAGGATTAAGTGAAACCCCTCTAAGTAAAGCTTTGGGATCGGAGTCTTATGCCTACACCTTCAAGTTGAGGTCCTCTTGGTTGAATCTTCTTTACATTCCCTATTGTGATCTCTCCACTTATTTCTACACCTCAATGTCAAAACCTACACTTTGGCTTGACTTATTCTTGTAGAGAACGATGTCCGAATCAACTCCACAAATCCTTCACTCCCACTTTTCACTGTTGCTTGGTTTGTGTTTATCAAAATTCTTTAATCTTGCTTTACTCAAGATGGGTTCCATACGAACTCCATATACAATTCTATAGTTTCCAAGCGCTTCTCAATTATTTCAATCTCCAGTGTTAAAAGTTTCTTGCGTTAATACATGGTTTACACCGTTCTTGGAGGTAACGTTATCCAACACGGGTGAATGCTGTTGTTCCTGTGTTTCCCTTTCATGTACAACAGTTTTCCTTGCTCCAAAGATTCTGAAAATTTTCATCAAGATAGACCACTGTATTTTCTACAATTTCTCTTTTTACAACAACTTGATAATCCACATGGATTGTTTAGAAAGTACATGTTATTGCCGGACACTCTGTCCAGAAAATCTGCAGCATCACTTTCACTTCTGCTTCCGTTTTGAACAGGTTAACCACATTCAAATGACCTGAATTTTTGATATGTTGAAAAACACTTTTATCTACAACTTTCCTTCTAGAGTTAAGTTCAAATTCATTTCCGTTTGATCGCAATCTGCATTTCAAGTCAGTGTTTACTAACCAGGGAATTCTGACAGCTTGTGCATCCGGCGAAAATAATTGTTTTTGACCGATTACTTCTCCTTAAAAAATTCGAATATTTTGCTATCATTTGAGAAACTCCAGTATCTAAATCTATTATCTTTTGATCGTGCTCAAATATCTTTTATTTTGGGCTGTACAAGTCGATAACGACTGATCTGGAGTAAATATCAACTCCAACCGCCTAAAAAGAACCTTCACCTCCTGACTTAAGGCCAAGGCTAAGACAGTGATAAGTTATGACTGTTGTGTTCTAGAAGTTGATCCCTGGAGTTGATTTCCTCCTGAGTCAAGTCTTTTAGAAGGGTGTTTGGCTAACGTTATGGTTTATTTTGCAGATATAAACAAGAACAAAGACGTTACCTTCCGGTATGCCACGCTTGAAGTTCAAATCCTTTTATGCCTTCCTTCAATCGTGTGTTTTCTATTAAATTAATTCACCTTTGATTCCTTACTTGAGATCCTTGAATTCAGCAACTACTCACCATCTTGTGCCATGAGTTACCTCAGAAGCATATCTCCTTAAGCCTTTCTTCCAAACAAGCTCACAGCTTTTTACTCTCTAAATATATGAACCAAATCCTCTCTAATTTTGTATTGTTGCGCTCCCATTCTTTATTTCAAATTCAATTTGATTAAACCCTCTAATGACGAAACATTCTTCTTACTTGTGTTTATTCTCAGCTTCCCTCCTAAGGGTAGTGTTGATGTTGTAAATTTTCCACCTAACGTTGCCGTTCTTTCAAGGTATGCACCTCACCTTCATGCCAGTTAGATCTTTAAACCTACCATGACCTTCCCTTGCAATTATTTATTTTTGACTTTCTGCAATTTATGCTGAACTAGTTTTCAAGTAGAAGGTAGTCTTTGCCAAGATGCCTTCCGGGCACTATCTAGCCAATCAACACTTGAATTCCAAAACTTCTAATTTCAACTCAGATTAATGCACCTTGTACCTTTACAATTTTAAATCTCTTTCATGTCATTTAGAGCCATGAACCGACAGACTTACCTTCTGATATTTTCTCTTCTGTCTTGGTATTTCTATAACAATTTTGTGACACTAGACGAAATGTCTATTTTATTTTAACCTGTAATTCCCTCATAAGGGATAACCTTGAGCATTTATTCATTAGCAGTGTACTATTCCTCTCGAGTGATGCAACTTTGAACCCTTTGAATTGGATCATCAATGATCTTTCACACTTGTTTTGAAAGTTTGAACAAATTCTATGAAATCAAACTTTATCCGACATTTCTTAAGTCTCTATTCTCCTTCACTCCAAAGCTCGTTTATCGCAGACCCATTTTCAAAACTTTTGATTTTCCTCTACATTATCTTGAGGAAAACTTTATACCCTTTAACTCTTGAATGACCTCACTTTGACTAATACAAACTTGGACACTTCTTGACAAGTGTTCATTTCATTCTATGACTTTTTGGTGTACTCGTTTTGTCTCCATAGCTCCTCCATGTTGAGATTCTTGCTCTCTTCTTGATTTCTAAATTCATGCGAACTGAGGATTCTCCTAGCTCGCCAACCGCCATTTTTTTAACCAAATCTTTAACAATCAAGGTCACTGACGGACCTTTTCTAGGTGTTACGATCCTTACCGGCAGTGTACCGGGTCAAATTGTAGTGCTAGTCTGGTGAGTCAGGTCGTATCCTCAGGGAAATGAAGGCATAATTCAAAGTGTGGTTAAACACCAAGAAGCTATTATTAACTCGATCTAAGTCGCAGTTTTTACCATTTTCCTCGGGTTAGATAGTTAGATTAGTTAAATTGTTACTAAAGCAGTAAATAAATATATAAATATAAAAATAGATAATATATATATTTTTTGATCTAGCCAAGAATACGTTCTTCGAATCAATATCTTTTTGTAGTGAAATTGAATGAGATGTATCTTTTCCTTGATGCAAGGAGGTCAATTATATATGAACCGGTGTACTCCTAAGCTAGACAACTCCTCCTTACATGAGCGTATGAAATTGTCATATGTCTAGTCCTCTATCCAATGTCATCTTAAGCATGGGTCACTCCCGTTTTGTCATTCGGCCAATTTTAAGATTGATTCATTAAACAGGCGATTTTAATAAGATTTATCTCTCCCAAGACAAATCTGCCCCCGGGTAGGAAATCGGATTCCGTTGTCACGTTTTCACTCGGCCAATTTTACCCTCCGGTCTTTCTATTACGATCTCGTATTCTAATCGCGAGTTGTCAATTCATTAGCTTACGTTTCTAGTAAAAATCGAGTGGCTAATTCAATTTTTACTTTCATTAAGTGCAAAATAGAAAGAGATTCATTATAATTGGTTTTAATCATTATTACCAGAGTCGATCATTCATTTTACCAAAAGATTAACTAATTGATTCATATCTTGGCTAGATATATTTTTAAACTAACATAGTTGTAATATATAAATAGAAATAGAAATAGTAAACATAATAATATTAGAATATATTACCTAAGTTACTATTTGTTGAATCGGGTCATTTCACCGGATGTAGTACAACAAAGCTTAAATTTTAACAATCTTCGATAATTATTCCGCCATTACAATTCTGATCTTATAACTACTTTATTTATATATATGAAACATATATATATATATATATATATATATATATATATATATATATATATATATATATAGGATATATATATATATATATATATATATATATATATATATATATATATATATATATATATATATATATATATATATATATATATCAAACAAAACAAAAAAAAAAAGAAGAAAAGAAGAAGATCGAGAGAAGAGGGGAGGGGGAAGAGGAGAAGAGGGGCCCTTTGTTAGTTTATTTTAGCACATATATATAGCCTAAAAAAGGGGGGGCCGGACTGGGCCGGGTAAGTGCCGGACCAAAGTAAAATTAATCATTACATTCATCCTCCTTAATTATCCAATTTACGGATATAAATTTATATATTTGAATAAAACTTCTAAAATTCATATCTTGAGTTCTAGACCTCCAAATGACATGATTCAAGAGGCATTGGAAAGCTCTTTGAAAAATCTACAACTTTCATGAAGGACACTTCTTCAGAAAATGTCTTTTTGATGGACCATTCGTTCGTCGAACATATTTCTCGATTTCCACTAAATCGAATCGATTGACCACTTGACCACTTGACTTAGTGACACTCTCGTATAACCTTCATAAGATATGATCATGACTTCAAAATAAATGTCGTTACTCGGGTCTTGGTTTATCATAAATCGCAATAAAAATACCACAAATACCCGTGTAAATCTGACACGACACTCCGGTTACTAAACCGGTACAAAACTTATAAAAACTTATAAAAATACGATAATTTATATAATAACCACTATATATATTTGGATAAAATTAAGTAATTATTGACTTAAATTGGTACAATAATGCTCAAAGTGGTATCAATATTGGGGTAAAATGTCGTAATAATGATCATTAATTTGTCTCTCATCACAACTCCCCACTTAGCTTTTGGTCGTCCTCGAGAAAAACAAGTGATAAAACAAAATGAATGAGAGATAAATTCATGAAGATATAAGATATAAGGGACAACCAGATGCTGCAACCATTAGAATTACAACCAAGCGTTAACCTCAATATAAATGTATAACAGTGTGTGTGTGTGTGACAAGCCTTTTCAATTTCCACTATCATCTCTTGAATAATTCAAGCAAACGCACAAATATCCATTCAGACAATCCTAATGACTTTCCTAGGTATAGGCAATAACATTTCCACACAAAGTCCTTCCGTGTACTTATTAGGATAATCCCTAAAGCATATCATTCAGTTTATACTGGGGATAGTCAGAAGATAACTAAGTTTTCAACCATGCTTAACCAAATTTCCACATTGTCATTTTTTTTTAATTTTAATTTTTTAATATATATATTTTTTAAATATTTTTTTTTAATTTTCACATTTGTAGCATATGCCTTCATTCCCAGCAATAGGACGTTTCGTGATAATACCCTAGCTGGACTACTATCATCAGCGATCGGGAGCTTTTAAACCTCATAAAGTGATATATAGGGCGTTTCGTGATAACGCCTCATCGCACTCAAATCATTGGTAGCTACAACCGACATATAGATAATTCATCTTAATTTGGTATTCTTCTTTAACTTATATCCTTCCTATCACATTCAAACCTTCAGATATTCACAGTACACATTCAAAAGTTAGGTACTAAGTTACTGCAATTATCTATAGAATAACCACTAGGATATTGAATGGATACAGTTTAAAATTTTCCGCTTCAATATCAAAGGCTTTACGTGAAGGAATTCATGTTACACAAATATATTTGGAATTACAATGCACTTACGGTTCACGTTGGTTATACACATCCAAATTGATCATTATATCTTCAAATCCATGAAATATATACCTTATACAATTTATTTTAATCAACTAAATAATGCTCGAAAAAAAATCGAAAACTAAGGGATTTATTGATACAAAATAAGCACCAATGCCATTGCTAGACCAACGACTCCACTCCCCACTTACGAACTTACATTGTCCTCGATGTAAAGTGAGTGTAAATAAGTTGTTGGGAAAGCAATGGTGCACTAAAACAAGTCAAAACAAATACTCGGATGATATTAAAGGGTGGGTGTGTGGGTTAAAGTTATGACCTCCTCAATTCCATAGTATTTGAACTAATACATGTCACACATTATTTGAAATTTAAAACAGACTAGATCATGATATGAAATATGTGACAAAGTATTAACTCTAAGTCTTTTATACCCGATCCTCGAGGTTATTTCAAATCGTTCGAACAACCTAAGTCCAAGAAATGACGATTTGAATTTTTCTCTTTTTCTCCATCGGGATTTTCGGATAACCACCTAATCATTCCCTTTTTAATGACATTCAAACATTCATCCCGAGACTTGGTGAAACAAAGTGAAAATCAATCCTAAGTATTCGCAAAGTATCATCCAAAGTATGAGTAATTATTATATTTAACATTTTTACGGGTCGCCTCCGTAGCGCTTTTTGGTTAACGTCGTTTGCTCGACAAACTTAAGCAACTAATATAATATACTAAACTAAATGGGATACTTCTAATAATTACTCACCAAAGCATGTAACAATTAAGCACACGAATCAACTAGAAATAAATGCTTAATGAGTAAATAGGAAGAATAGTACCCGTTTTATAGTCTATAGCTAGACTTTCTGCTCCGGTTTTCTAATGCACTGGTGGTGAGTCATCCTCATGCACCACATCCTTCTTCAATACCGGTTTCCAACAGAGGTTAGACAATTTCCACCAATCCAAACGATTCTTGACCTTTTCCTTTGATTTTCGAGCTTTCACATTATTGCTGAAGTCATCTTCTTCAATTACCTACGTGTTAGTACGATCCACAGCAAAAGGACACAAAGGGTCCACACAAGAACAAGATTCTAGTGTAGTGCATGGATATTTCAATGAATTGTAAATGTTAAAGACAACGCGCTCATCATTCACTCCCAAACTAAGCTCTCCCTTACGAACATCGATCAAAGGGCTATTAATTGTTAAGTGCCGAAAAGAGTCAAGAAAATGTGCATACTTCTTATCCAACTTCATCTCTTTGATTTCCTTTTTCGGGGAATGAGGGAGTAATTCAAGATCAATTAAAGTAGGGTTAGAATGTATACCTCCCTTACCCTTATAATTAGACGAAGATAGTAAAGCTTCCTTGAATGATTGTGCCTTTTGAGGACACTGTGTGTCATCATTCTGTACCTTTTTCTTCAAAATATGCACTGGATATGGTGCTACCCTATCAGATTGAATCGAGGTGAATTTGGGTTGAGCCGGATAAGGTTCGGTTTGAATTGGCCTTTCCAAACTTGATTCATTCTCAACATGATCATTGGTCAAGGTCCTACTCATTCTTGGATTTTTCAATATTCTAGGAACCTTAACCCATTCCTCATTCTCACTTTCAGGTTCAATATATCTATTTTGTCTTAGGAAATCTTCAATAATGTCCTCTTCCTCTTTAGATTCCATGTTTTTCTCATATTTACCATCTAAATCATTCTCCACTTCATTAATTCTGATGTTTTCTAATCCATTACTTCCACAGATCCTTCCACTTCCGTAATAACAAAGATTTACCCCACTCGTGTTTCTTTCGATATTACTTGGCGCTCTCCCGAGAGTTTCTGCTTTTACGTTCCTCTTCTCTACTCAAATGATATTCCAAATTCCGTAATGAAGCTTCTACAATTCTCATTCGGTATCATGTCCACTTATAGATGTTTTCAACGTACTCATATCCTTAGTGATTTGTGCCCATGAAGTTATCATAATTTCTATATTCGAGCTTGAGTAGATATCATACCTATCAGATTTTCCATTAATTTCTCCCATTTGTTAACTCCTTCAGGTTGAGTTGAACTTTGGGTGGTGGTATGCTTTGAGTGGTATGTTGTGGATACGATCTAGTAATGATTGTAGATTCGATTTGAGGTATCTCCTTGATAAAATAGATTGTTATATGGATTTTCGTTTGAATCGGATACGGTGGTTGTCCTTGCTTACTAGGGTTTCGCACCAACGAAAAGTAGGGTGATCTCTTCTAATAGCATTAAAAGAGTTTGAATATGCATCGTTCAAATTCCTATGCTGTTGCAATAAACTCACATTTTCCCTTGAATATCCAAGAATACGTTACTGAATCAATATCTTTTTGTAGTGAAATTGAATGAGACAGATCTTTTCCTTGATGCAAGGAGGTCAATTATATATGAATCGGTGTACTCCTAAGCTAGACAACTCCTCCTTACACGAGCGTATGAAATTGTCATATGTCTAGTCCTCTATCCAATGTCATCTTAAGCATGGGTCACTCCCGTTTTGTCATTCGGCCAATTTTAAGATTGATTCATTAAACAGGTGATTTTAACGTAATAATATCGTGAGCACAATTTTAATAAGATTTATCTCTCCCAAGACAAATCTGCCCCCGGATAGGAAATCGGATTCCGTTGTCACGTTTTCACTTGGCCAATTTTACCCTCCGGTCTTTCTATTACGATCTTGTATTCTAATCGCGAGTTGTCAATTCATTAGCTTACGTTTCTAGTAAAAATCGAGTGGCTAATTCCATTTTTACTTTCATTAAGTGCAAAATAGAAAGAGATTCATTATAATTGGTTTTAATCATTATTACCCGAGTCGATCATTCGTTTTACCAAAAAGATTAACTAATTCAGATTCATATCTTGGCTAGATATATTTTTAGCTTAACATAGTTGTAATATATAAATAGAAATAGAAATAGTAAACATAATAATATTAGAATATATTACCGGTTACAACTGTTGAATCGGGGTCATTTCCACCGGATGTAGTACAACAAAGCTTCGATTTTAACAATCTTCGATAATTATTCCGCCATTACAACGGTACTATAACTACTTTATTTATATATATGAAAAACATATACATATATATATATATATATATATATATATATATATATATATATATATATATATATATATATATATATATATATATATATATATCTCCTTCATCTCTTCTCATCTTGGGCCCATATATATATATATATATATATATATATATCAAACAAAACAAAAAAATAAAAAGAAGAAAAGAAGAAGATCGAGAGAAGAGGGGAGGGGGAAGAGGAGAAGAGGGGCCCTTTGTTAGTTTATTTTAGCACATATATATAGCCTAAAAAAGGGGGGGCCAGACTGGGTCGGGTAAGTGCCGGACCGGGCCGGGCTAATCATTACATTCATCCTCCTTAATTATCCAATTTACGGATATAAATTTATATATTTGAATAAAACTTCTAAAATTCATATCTTGAGTTCTACGCCTCCAAATGACATGATTCAAGAGGCATTGGAAAGCTTGTTGAAAACTCTACAACTTTCATTAAGGACACTTCTTCAGAAAATGTCTTTTTGATGGGCCATTCGTTCGTCGAAGATATTTCTCGATTTCCACTAAATCGAATCGATTGACCACTTGACCACTTGACTTAGTGACACTCTCGTATAACCTTCATAAGATATGATCATGACTTCAAAAATAAATGTCGTTACTCGGGTCTTGGTTTATCATAAATCGCAATAAAAAATACCACAAATACCCGTAAAATCGACACGACACTCCGGTTACTAAACCGGTACAAAACTTATAAAAACTTATAAAAATACGATAATTTATATAATAACCACTATATATATATATTTGGATAAAATTAAGTAATTATTGACTTAAATTGGTACAATAATGCTCAAAGTGGTATCAATATTGGGGTAAAATGTCGTAATAATGATCATTAATTTGTCTCTCATCAGTCACCTACCTAACGTTCTCAAGTCCAGTATTCTCCTTCCTTTCCATTGAATGTTCCTAAGACCATTGTTTGATGTTTCTCCTAACATCCCTATTCTTAAGGGCTTATAGGAAATCTCCATCTCAAACAGTCGGAGTTCCTTTGCAGACCATCATATTTTGTAGAATTCCACTCTCTAAAAAGAATTTCATCTGCAAGATAATCTTTTTGACTTTTTCTTTTGGTGGTTATCCTTTTCTTTCTACGATACAATGCTCATCCTTCAATCTTGGACTTAATCAACCCAAAGTCTTCTTTTTGTTTGTAACCCCTGCGACCTCTCTTGTTTTGAGAACTTATGCATTTCCTCGGCTTACCATATTGGCATACCACGTTGGTACCCAACTTCTCACTTTTCAACTTTATTTGCTTTCCATGATAATCCTTTTTGGCATAAGGATTGGATCAGACCGTCAGAGAGAAAGTATAACAAGTCCGTGTTTCTCTTTCCCGAGAAGACTCAAAAACCCTTCAGCAATAATCCTTAAGTTTTACAGCAAGCTTGTGCTGCAGTGATAGAAGCTGAGATCAAAATGAGTCAATTGTGCCAAGAGTTGCGGATCAGTTGGAAAGTTCAAGCAGCCCTGATTCAGTCAGCAAACAGAAGCGAAGTGTGTTGTACCGTTGATTACAATATTTGAGGCAGTTGATGAGATCGTGAAGAAACAATATAAAGATCCAGATGTTGTTATTTACAAGCGAGTGGCCAGAACCAAACCAGACAGTTGTCACGAGTTAGAGGAAGATGGTAATCTTCAAAAACAGACTCGGCTCTGCATTCTAAATATAGAAGGTTGAGGAAGATAGCGATGAATGAAGCCCACAAGATACCATTGCAGCTCATCCCGAAGAAACCAATACGTGTAGAGAGTTGAAACAAAAATGTTGGAGGCCTTCAATAAAGATAGAGAAACCAGATTTGCTTATGATACCAGTTATCACGCCAACATCCAGATGTCACCGTTTGAAGCTTTGCATGGAGGAAAGCATAAAAAGACAGTTTTCTGGGATGAAGTGGAACAGTAATAAAATACAATACCAGAGTTTTTACGGCAATCCAACAAGAAGATTGAAGTGGATCGTCACAACCTCATGATGGCACAAGACGGGTAGAAGATTGGGAAGATGGAAGAAGAAGATCGATAGAGTTTGAAGTTGAAGATAAAGTGTAATCTGAAGACGTTCCAGGTTAAAAGAGTAAGACGGCTAGTGCAGACATGCAACTAAACCCAGTTATGAAGACTCTTACATGACCTTGGCTAAAGTCGCACCTTTGGCTTATCCATTTGGAGTTACCAGAATCCTTTTTCACGAGTGCATGACGTCTTTCATGTGTCTGATAAACAATGCTTAACCGATATTGATGTTGAAGCAAACTTTGACCTTGAAATGGTTGAAGAGATCTTAACCTACACGGAAGAATCGAGTTCACTTTAGAAGATAAGATGAAGAAAGTTAAGAAGGAAGATAAACAACTAGTCTTGGTTAGTGGAGCAATCACACTCCGGTAGAAACGGCATGAGAGCTAGAAGACGAGATGTTTTGCGAAATTCCAGAGTTCAAGCACCTCTCAATCATGACCAGTTTCGAGGGATTTTTCCCAGGTTGCCACTGCTTTTGGGGTGTATTTGTGGATATACCACCCAAGGCAAAAAAAAAAAAAATTTGGGACGCGATTTTCTCCCATTTTTTTCACAAATGTGCACGATCTTAAGGTCCTCAAATCCCCTATTGGGGTTCCCCTTCCCAATTAGGGTTTAGTTTGGTTCCAAAAACACCTAAAACGCGAAAATGAGAGTGGTATATCGACAATGGAGTGGTATGACTTGAAATTGGGCTTGTCAATAATGGTATATTGACAGAGCTCCCCAGTTTCGAGGACGAAACTTGTTTTAAGGGGGGAGGGATGTATCACCCCGAATTTTCAAAGAAGGGTAAGAGGGTAATTGGTTTTAATTTACTTTAACATAATTACTATTTATCCTAACTATTTAACTAAAAGGATTTAAATAATTAAAAAGGAGTTATTTAATTAAAAAGGATTTTGATTAATGGTATTTAAGGAAATAATTTCCTTAATTTATTTTTATATTTCATGGCAAATTTCTAAAAAAAAAAAAGAAGAGCGACGTCAAAAAAGAGAGACAGACGCAGAGTCTGCCAAAAAGCGGAGGAAGGGAATTTTCAATCGTGTGGCTAATCCGTCAGGATTTTGAGTAGGCGGCAGTAGAAGAAATCGATCACTGGACAAAGACGGTCGTTTCCATACTCTTCGTTTTCTAAACAGTGAGTTTTCAGTTTAACCCTAAATTTGAAATCTTGACCGTTTTGAGGAAAAATCTGAGTTTTGATAGAATAAAGTGTTGTTTAATCGTAGTATGTCGTTTAATTATCGTAGGTTGATCGTAGGAGTTGAGAATCGAAGGGTTTACTTTTGCTTTCAGTTTTTGCCTTGGAATCGCTTTTGGATTGCTAAAAGGTAAGGGAGTGTTTTTAAACGGATTTTTGGTGTTCAACCGTAATTTAATTGTGTTATCATTTGTTTTAATTATTTAATTGCTTCCTGTCGGTGTGGTAAATGTTTCGTTTTGGATATATATGTTTGGGAACGGAAGGGAAAGAACATATATTCATGTACATTCGGAAGGTTATAATGATAATAATAAATAAAAAAAAAAAAAACAACAGGTACCCTGCAATGCTTTCGAATGGTTATAAAGAAAAGGGGAAAGCTATGCAGTTATATATATTCATACTGCATGATATTTATTTTTAGTTATTTATTAGATTGAAAGGAATGTTTGTATTGATATTCACAATTAGGGAGTACAGTATATATATATAATTACAATGTATAAGCTAGCACAATCTAAGGCATAGTCTGAGGCTAAAGACTAGGCAAGGTCTAAGGCTATTAATTACAATAATATATGTTACACTAATACCACCCCTCAAGTAGGGCGAGGAACGAGTCCTAACTTGTCACGCTGATGAAGGAACGCCGGGCGAGGAAGAGATTTTGTCAGACAATCAGCTAGTTGATCAGAGGCATGGACGTGAGAGATGCGGAGAGAACCACTCTGAACCTGATCTGAATAAAATGATAATCGATGGCTACATGTTTCATACGAGAGTGAAACACAGGATTTAAACAAAATTGTGTAGTGCCAAGATTATCACAGTAAATAACCGGTGAGTCAGGTAATGATATATCAAGGTCTTTGAGAAGAAATGTGAGCCAGTTGAGTTCAGCAGTTGCAGCGGCGACCGCACGATACTCTGCTTCAGTTGTGGAATGGGCAACGGTGGGCTGCTTTTTCGAACTCCATGAAATTGCATCGCGTCCAAGATAAATGACATGGGCACTAGTAGAGTATAATCATCTTTGTTACCTCCCCAGTCAGCATCCGTAAAAGCATGTAAAGTAAGGGGAGAATTGCGATATAACTGGATGCCATAGTGAGTCGAGCCAGCAACGTATCGAAGGAGTCGTTTAACATGGGACTAGTGAACATCCATCGGAGCATGCATAAATTGAGACAATTTGTTGACAGCAAACGCAATGTCCGGACGAGTAAAAATGAGGTATTGAAGGCTACCAACCACCATACGATACATTGATGGGTCATCCATGGGGTTACCTGTGTTGGCCTTTAAGTCAGAAAGATCAACCTGCATTGGAGTGGCCACGGAGTTCGCATCTTGCATATTGAGCTTGGTGAGCAAGTCCGTCATGTAACGCCGTTGAGATAGAACAAAACCAGCCGATTTGGGTATAATTTCAATGCCCAGAAAATAAGAAAGTTGGCCTAGGTCTTTGAGAGCAAATTTGGCACCCAGACTATTAATGAATTTTTCCAAGGCCGTAGAGTCGTTCCCTATAATGATTAAGTCATCGACATAGACAAGTATATAGATTATCACACCACCAGATTTAAAGATAAAAAGAGAAGTGTCAGCTTTAGCATTGATGAACCAAGTGGCATGTAGGAAACGTTTCAATTCTTCATACCAGGCCCTGGGGGCCTGCTTTAAACCATAGAGTGCCTTACGAAGCCTGCAAACATGATTAGGATGGGTAGAATCAAAGAAACCTGCAGGTTGAGCTAAGTAAACGTCTTCTTGTAAGTGACCCTGCAAAAATGCATTATTGATGTCCAATTGGCGGAGAGACCACCCCTGCGTTAAAGCTAAGGTGAGAATGACACGGATAGTGGGGAGCTTGACAACCGGACTAAATGTTTCATAGTAGTCAATGCCAGGGCGTTGAGCGAAGCCTTTGGCAACCAATCTAGCTTTATACCGATCAATGGAACCATCCGATTTATATTTCAGCCGAAAGATCCATTTGGAGCCAATAACATTATATGATGGATCAGACGGAACGAGATCCCAGGTGTGATTTCGCACCAAAGCGTTAAATTCCTCTTGCATTGCATTCCTCCATTGAGGAATTTTGAGGGCTTGAGTGACAGAAGTGGGTTCAGTTGGAGGTGAAGGGGAAGTGTGAGTATGGAGATTAAGTTTTTGAATGGGTTTGTAGATGTTATGATGAGAGCGGGTGCGCATAGAATGGATGAGGTGGTGAAGGAGGAGGAGGGTGGGGAGATAGGACTGGTAGAGGGCTGGGTGGTGGTTCGGCAAGGATGGGGGGTGTGTGATTGGGTGGAGGAGTGGGAAGCCAGTCAGATATGTAGGGAGGTGTGGATGTAGAGGTGGAGGCGTGGGAAGAGGAAGGGAAGACAGTTTCGACGAACTTGACGTGACGAGAAACATAAAGGCGAGAGGAAGCGGGATCAAAGCAGTAATAGGCATGTTGGATTAGGGAGTAGCCAAGGAAAATACATGGCTTTGACCGAGGATCCAATTTGTGGGCAGCGTAGGGTCTAAGCCACGGGTAACAGAGACACCCAAAAACACGGAGTTTATTATAATTAGGTGGTTTTTGGAAGATAGACGCATATGGCGAGTTCATAGTGAGGACCGGGGTAGGCATACGATTAATGAGGTAAAGCGCCGTAGCAAAGGCATAGGGCCAAAATGTGGGAGAGAGGGAAGCATGAGTGAGGAGGGCAAGGCCCGTTTCAACGATGTGCATATTGCGACGTTCGGAGATGCCATTGTGTTCAGGTGTGTGAGGGGGTGTGGTGTATAGGGAGATGCCGTTTGTGGACAAATAATCACGGAGGCAAATAAATTCACGGCCATTGTCAGTGTAAAGTATTTTGATGGTGCGCTCAAAGAATTTTTCCGCTATAGCTCGAAAACAAATAAAAGTCGGAGCTACATCAGATTTACGGGCAAGGGGATAAAACCACATGTAACGAGTGTAATGATCGACAATAAGCAAAAAATATTTAAAACCATCATTAGATATGACAGGGGAGGTCCAAATATCCGAGAACAGAATCTCAAGAGGCCTAGAAGAAGATAAAGTGGAAACACTAAACGGGAGTTTATGACTTTTATTCACCAAACATGAAGAACAATGCGACAAAGTGGAGGCTGAAGCCTCTAAAGCAAAATTACTAATAATATTATTTAAAATGGGCGGAGCTGGATGACCGAGACGGTGGTTCCAGGTGGATGACGGAGCTTTATTGGAAGCTAAGGCAAGCAGGGGTGTGGAGGGCCACTCGTAGAGTCCATTCTTAACTGGACCACGGAGGAGAGTTTGTTTCGTCGGGATGTCCTTCAAAAGAAATTCATGGGGTAAGAATTCTACAGAAACATTATGAGATTGGCACAGTTGAGATATGGATAACAAGTTTCGAGACATATTAGGCACACAAAGAACATCATTTATATTAAAGGATTTTGATTTAGACAAAGGTAAAGAAATAGAGCCACTGTGGGTAATAGGAAGGGCATTACCGTCGCCGACCATAATGTCATCTTGGCCAATATAAGGGACGTGAAGAGAGAGATTTGCAAGATCATTCGTTACGTGATGATTAGCACCACTGTCCATTAGCCATGGACCAGTGGAAGGAGCTGCACTTTCAGAGTTGGCGGTGAGATGGGCCTGTTGACGGGAGTTGGGAGCTGGCCGAGGGCTGGAGCGAAGCTGATTCTGCATCTTTTGAATTTGGGGGCAAAACTTCGCACTGTGCCCCTGGGTGTAACAAATTGACATTTGCCCAGGTATGGGCGGCGATGAGGGTTGCTGGAAGCTGTCGGCGGTGGTTGGTGGGGCTGATTATAGCGAGGAGCAGAGGAATTGGAAGACTGTTGCTGCTGGTAGGTGCGATAGGATGAGGGTGGGGAGGACTGACCACGCCACTGATTCGACTGAGGGCCATGCCATTGGTTCTGATGAAAATCCGGATGGGCTGTCGCCGGCGAAAGAGAGCCAGAGAAGACGATCCCGTGTGAGATGGGGGGGCGATAATTCAGTAATTTTTCGTGTAGTTCCTCAAAGGTAATTCCATCTTTTTGTGCCCAAATTGCTGTAGCCAATACTTGATACTCTTCCCCGAGATTGGCCAAAATCAGATCAACGAGATCATCTTGATACATGGGTGCATCGAGTAAGGCCAGTTGATCGGCTTGGTGTTTGACAGCGTACATATAGTCACTGATAGATTGAGTCCCACGCTTCAATTCCTTTAGATTATCTTTGATTGTACGAATACGGCCCCGGGACGCTGTGGCGAAGGTGGATTGCAGAATTTCCCAAGCTTCATGAGAGGTTTTGGCCTTGCGCAGAAAAGTGACCACCTGAGGTGAACAGGCAGAGACGATGGTATGAAGGAGGAGACAATCTTGTCGTTTCCAAACGGTATAATCAGGATTGGTTTTTGCAGCGCCGTTTTCTTGTAACGTTTTAGGGGGTGCGGTGGTGGTGCCATCAAGATAAACCATTAGGTCATAACCAATAAACAGAGGTTCCATTTGGAGAATCCAAATACTGTAGTTTGTGGAGTCGAGCTTAATCGGAGTTTGTGTGGCGGAGTTGAAAATAACAGGAGTGGAGGCGGCCATTGAACATAGATGATCGGGGAAGGAGATGGATTGGAGAAAGAGCAGAGAAATGGGTGGCGGCGCCTAGGGTTACGAAAAAAAATGCTTGCAAGAGGAATCACAGCTCTGATACCATATTAGATTGAAAGGAATGTTTGTATTGATATTCACAATTAGGGAGTACAGTATATATATAATTACAATGTATAAGCTAGCACAATCTAAGGCATAGTCTGAGGCTAAAGACTAGGCAAGGTCTAAGGCTATTAATTACAATAATATATGTTACACTAATATTATTAGTTACAAGAGAAGAAAGAAAAAGAAAAGAAAAAGAAAAAGTAAAAGAAAAGAAAAAAGAAAGGGTTACTAATCTATTGTTGCTGCATTGCCGTCGGTTTCCCAGGAAGAAAAAGGGACAATGTTATTTGTTTGATTTCGGATGATAATAATAATAATAATAATAATAATAATAATGATAATGAAATACAAGGGTAGTATTTATGTTTCTAAGTATTATATGATGCGATACTATTCAACTTGTTTAGTTATTATTCGTGTACAATATGTTATGGTCTGATATGCATGTCTTTGTGAGACATTATATGTTAATTTGCAATGTCTAACATCGACTTCTGGTAGCCTTAGTATCAAATCGCACCACAACGGAGACCCTCTGCGGGGAGAAGGTGGGAGCACCTGAAGGCTTTGTTTAGGCCTTGTGGGACATTGACTTAGTAGTCAATGATCTCTTTACAACGTGCTAGGTAGTGTAATTAGATGTCTAGGACTAGAAGTCCCTAATAAGCCTTTTTATGTGAATGAATCAGGTGGTTAGACTTAAACTCGTAAATTACATATGTGTGTGTTTAAAAGCTAAAACGTCAATATAATTGGTGAGGCATGTTTATTCTTCTTAGCATGGGACTATTACACTCCTCTACTTGGTCTGATGCCAAGGGACGCGTGTGACTCCCACACGGGGACCTACGCCTTTGCCCTTGAGGTGCTTCCCGTGTTGCGGTGCAGTTGTTCACCGTGCGTAATGTCCTTTGGTATTAATGTAACAAATTTATGTGTGTGAGGTTGTACTATGTGATCTAGTAGAGGGTGAGCGTGATCTCAATGCAACCTATGTGGTAGAGATTTTAGACTTTATCTTGATGTGTCTTATATATATAAATATACTGTGTAACCGTTTCTTCTATCCCTTACTAAGTACGTATGTACTTACCCCCTCTTTTTTCTTGTTCCCACCCCGAGAAGGTGGTGTTTGTAGGTTGTTTTTAGGCCAACAAGAGTGACCCGAGATGATCTGACGGAGTTTATTATTCTTTACTGTATTGTAATTTTGGTATAGATTCTCTCATCCCTTGTACTGTTGGAATAATAGTGGATTCAGTTTATGGATATCATGATGTAGTGGATTCTATTTGTATTTGATGTTATAATAAGTCTTTTGATGAAGTAATAGATGCAGCATGTGTTACTCTCGATCGTTTATTAGTCGTTTCAGTTACCCGAGTCAGTTATTTTGTCTTCTGCTTGTTCTCTGATGTCTGCTTACGTATGGTTTACGTGTATAACTAGATTAAAATTTAATTATATGCGTGCCGGGCGTTTTTTTCCGGATAGAGACTCGGTATCCTGGACAGGGGCGTCACAGATAATGAGGTTGTTGAGCTCCAATTTGGGATACCTAAAAAAGAACAAATGACTAAAGGTTTGGAAGGGTTTCTCTAGACCGACCTTTGAACGCTTAATTAGTCAATGATAAAGTAGAGAATATATGCAAGAATAATTTTGAGAGACTGCACTTGATATATATAGCCCCATTTGCACAATAGTTATGTAGACAATTACATTGAGATCAAACACTGACCCTTAAGTCTAGACGTGGCCGGTTCCTAGTTTCTGGCACGACCTTCCGGTTCCGGGTTCAAAATGGAATCGGAACCGCCGGTTCTAATTTCTAGCCGGTTCCGTCGGGTCTGGGGAACCGGCGGGTTTGGCGGTTCCCCGGGCCGGTTCCGGATCTCGGCGGTTTCCGGGTCCAGACGGTTCTGATCACAGTTCCAATCACAATTCCAAAAAAATCAATATTTTTTTTACAAAATTTGTATAATTTACGTTAAAATTAATAAGAAATTCTAATTGGTTATTAAACTATATATAATATTTAATTTCGTAACTATATTTTAAACAAAACACACGGCTTGTATAATATTTAATTTCATAACTTATATTCTAAATTGTTAGATATTTTTTCATAAAGTAAATATTTTATAATCGTTTGCATTCGAGTTGCTGTATGAATTAATGTTATCGCAACGAAACGGGTACATGCTTACATTAATGAAGGGTTTTATGCATTTTCAGTTTGGATTAATGTATTTTGAATGTAAATTAAATAATAATGCATAGTTTTCGAATTGTTTATTTTTTATACTTAAATTGTAAGTAAATTAAACTTACATTTTCTTTTCAAAAAAATTTCGAAAAGCAGACACAATGATAGAAATTGCAAAATAATATATTTCGAATGCGATAAAGTAAACGAATTTATTCAAAACAACTTCAAATCACTATCCGAAATATATTATAATGGTAGATAATATTATAATATGAGAGTCAGAATAAAATTGTTGGTAAAAAATGATGAAATGGATATGTATTTATAGTGTGATGAGTGTGTAATATTTTAAAATAAAATAAAAATTATTCAAAAATTTTGAAAATATATACGTTGGAGTGTTTGGAGACTTGGTCCACTTGGAGGGAATAAAAAGCTAAAAAATAAAAATAAAAATTAGAAAACCACCGGTTCGTGTCCTCCGGGGCGGTTCCGGCCGGTTCGACCGCCGGTTTGTCGTCCGGTTCCTTGAACCGTCGGTTCGAGGCCGGTCCGGGTCCGGGTCCGATGGAACCTAGAACCGGGTAGGACCAGTGGAACCGCCGGTTCCTGGACCCGGGAACCGCCAGGTCCGACCCGGAAAAAGTAACGGAACCGGCCACCTCTACTTCCGTTTAGGTGTCCTGCATCGTGTTCGACACATTTCTGACACGCATTCAATTTTTTTCTTTATTTAAGTTTTCATTAATAGAAATGTTAAAATACACGATTTTCATTCTTGATTATATTTCAACAAATAATATATGGTATTTAATTTATATGTTTCTTGTTAATAAAAAATAATCTTTTACAAATTGTATCATTTTGAAAGATAATCACATTTTGGTACTTTCTTGGGAATACGGCCCGTTCCTTGGTTTTTTGTTCACTTACCATGCAAATGCATGCATGCACAAGCCATGTGCAAAATGCATGCAAATCGCATGCACCTCGTTCAAATTTTTTTTTTTAACAACAGTGAGATTTTTTTAATAAACGATATCTATGTAAATTTATTTTTATCATTGACACTTCTATTTTTTATCTCATTACTCTATAATTACATGTGACAGAGGTAAATATACAAATATATGTGTGATACTGGGAAAAAAATTGATAAATTTCGTCCTCATCAAAATTCCTGTGGCGACTGATCACCTCGTTCAAATTTCTCACAAGTCATGTAAATTTGTACGGGCCTGTGTAATTTTGCACGGGCAACCTTAAAAAAGAATGTTAGGCTGACTCGATCTGATATGAAATACAGGAGTGTACAGTGACCTGAAACTATAATTTCTAACAATATACTATCTTTTTTATGTATTTTTTTGTCACATCAAAATCTATTATTAGGGATATGGATAACACCGTTATTTATTAATGGTATAAGATTACACCATTTGCAGACAAGATAAGGGAAATAATTGGCATGTTATACAAAACATAAACAAGAAGATTTGCATTAATTTGGTAGGTAAGGTAATAGCACTTATTGGAGATATCTTTGTCTGTTTGTTATCCAACACTACTCAAAAGCAAAAGATAATCACTTTTTCACATAGAGACAAACACAGAATTATGATAAAAGTAGAGCATCAAGCCATCAACCCAAAACGTTTGTGGATGACGTAAATCGAAGGTTATGTTTCGGTTGTTTAATTTAAAAAAAAATTGTATGTATACTTGTTTGTTGTTGAAAGAAGTCGATTCAGAAAATCGAACTTCTACACCTAACTTAAAGATAAGACTGTCATTACATCATTTCGATTTTTTTACCACCGAACTATGACATTGGACCACAGAATCAAAATGATAAATTTGAAAGAGTGGTGGTGGATACATGGAGGGCCCTAAAAGATCTCACAAGTCAAAGTACAACAGCAGCACATAATGATAACTATTGCACATGCAAATTTCTGACTTTTGCAACCCCAGTAGAAAGTTTTGGGGGATTTTTCACACCCCCGTGGGCTTTGCTGATTGCTTTTGCTTCAGTATTACTAATTATTTCAAATTTGCAGGCTCATTATTTTGCAAAAGAGCATGATGCTGTAACGACAGACTTGCCCCGTAAATTGGAATGAGAAGTTCGATACCATATCAACTTCTCTTGGTAAAAATGGTATGATGTTATTTACAAAGTAGACCACTGATATATTCTTATCTAAGAAAATTATACCGGCTCATTACTCGAGCGCGAATAATTTTTTTCTCCGTAATATTGGTCTTATAAGAAATCACATTTCCTTAGGAAATATGTTAATTCAATTTAATAGGTTACTGAAAAATAGTTTTAATCCGATTAAAACTCGGCTTTGATGGACGGTTGAGATTAAAGCCAAACCCCAGGTCAATCGGATTTCGGCCTTCTCTCCACCTATAAAAGCAATACTTTATTCCATCATAAAGCATACGAAAGAAACCTACACATTACGGTTGTAGGCAAGAAGAGAGATATCGAAATCTCATCAAGGCGGCGACAACATCACGGCAAAACGGAACAAAAGTCGAATAACAGGATGTAGGGAAACGATCCTGATGATTTCTTCCCCTATTCAAGTACTCTGAATCTATCATTTTCTAACAATATAAACATTGATTTACATCGTTCAGAAATCTCTAAAGTCGGGACAATGAAAACCATTGAGTTGGACTCAACCCAGTGGTGGATCCAGAAATTTTTTCCAGTGGGATCACCCCTAAAAATTTCCAGGTTAGGCGGGTAATTATGTCAAAATTTCCAGGTCAGAACTTGGTTGGGCAGTAATTAGGTCGAATTTCCTGGTCGGAGTCGGGTTGGACGGGTAATTAGGTCAAAAATTGATTTTTTTTTATACTAAAACGACGTCGTTTTGCAAAATATTTTTTTTTTAGAATTGAGTGGGGTCACGTGGCACCGCCACTGGCTCAACCTTAGTTTGCTTTCATTGCAAAACAGTAAAAAGTGATATAAGTTTAAGAAATTTTATAACAAACCAATATAAAATGGATGAAGAAGATGAATCAAATTCAAATTTGCACCATTTGCAATGTAAAACAAGATAAATATGTAAAGTAAAGATTCAAATGATTCGCATTCATTGAATACATATGGAAAAGAACTTTTATTAAGATTTGTAAAATACATAATATAGGATTATGCACTACATGTCTTTTTTTTTTGAACAGCCATTGATTTCATTAATATCAACAAGATGCTAAAAAACCATTACACAACGCTCCAGATATTCATCCCAATTGCAACAGATTTTCACAACTTAAAAAAGGAAAAAACAGATAGATAAACAACAAAAATCGATCCAGAACCTTCCAATATGTCGCCAGCTAATTATGAATTATAGAGAAGATACTGAAGTTCCGGAATAGAGCATAACTACGCCCCCAGTAGAACAAATTGCTGCATTTCCTCCATTTCCAAAAATCCCAATCTTGGCAAACCTCGAAAGAAATAGTCTCTGAGTTCTCTGTAACTAAGGAACGGCATTCATTGGATTAGCCATCCATTCTTCCCACTCCAGTTTCTTAAGACCCTTAGAATTTGACAACCATGAAAAAGATAATCTTTGAACTTCCCTAAAAATCATCTCCGGATTTAAAACTTGAGCCTGGAATATAATTTTGTTTCTAAAATTCCAAATTACCCAAGCTGTGACTCCCACTACAGCTGCCCAAAAACAAGACGCTAATTTTGACACAGTATTTCCACCATTCTTGCTTGCAAAAAATATATATCACTAAACGAGAAAGCGTTTAGGCCAACGATCTTACACCAACTTTGAACATGTGACCAAATAAGAAGAGACACATCACATGCAAACAAAAGATGGTTAATGGTTTCTTCAAACTTGTAACATAAAGAACACAAAGAATCTAGAATTGCAACACCCCGAAGAATAAAATTCGGCTTTGTGAGGATTCTTTTTAGACTTGCTTTCCAAATGAAAAGGTTTACTTTCGATGGTAGCAATTTATTCCACGCGACAACCCGCTCGTTAGCCGAAAAAGAATTTTTAAAGAAATCAGTTTCAAGTTGTTCCCGCAAATAGGCCACCGAGAATACGCCATTCGAACGAAGATTCCATTTCAATATATCCAATAAACCTGTATTTTTATCAACAGAGTTAATTAAATTCTCCAGCTCCCCTACTACATCCTCCTCACAACCCCTCAAACACCTCCTCCATAACCAAGAGAAAGAACACCTACCCTCTACCCACTTCACCACCCTTGCCACCACCTCACCTTTGAATAAAGCTAGCCTATAAAGCCTAGGGAAGGCAAATTTTAATGGGCCAATACCCACCCAAATATCCTCCCAAAACCTCACCCTGCTACCATCACCCACCTTCCAACACTCTGACCCCAATAAAACAACACCCCCTTTTTTAGCACTCTTAACAGCACTGACTATCCCCTTCCAAACCCCCCCACCACTCAACCGACAAACATCCACATCCCAAGCACCCTCGACCACATGAATTGATACTATCACCTTCCTCCACAAAGCATTAGATTCCGAAAGAAATCTCCACCACCATTTACAGAGTAAAGCTATATTCTGCACCTTAAGACTACCCACCCCAATGCCACCCAAAGAAACAGGAGCTTGCAATTTTTTCCAATCAACCCATGCAATTTTTTTATTTTTTGTGGACCCATCCCCTCCCCAAAAAAAATAAGACCTCACACTTTCCAGCAAATTCAACACCCATTCAGGAGGCCTGTAGACGGAGAAAAAGAAGAGCGGAAGAGCGCTTGGACCGCTTTAATGAGAACCAACCTACCACCCTCCGATAGAGACGACCATTTCCAAGCACTAAGTTTTGCTTTACATTTCAGAATAATGTTATCCCAAGCCTTTTTCAGTTTCATATTTTGCCCCACCCAAAGTCCTAAATATTTAAAAGGCAACCCACCACTCTTACACTTGAATTGCTCAGCCGTAGTAATGACTTCTGCTTCCAGTACCTTTATCCCTACAACAAAATTTTACCCATGTTTATCTTCAGACCCGAGATCATCTCGAAACAAGTCAAAATCCTCTTAAGATTCCTCAAATTTTCCATGCTCCATTTCCCAAAAAAAAAACCGTGTCATCCTCATATTGCAAATGAGTTAACATAATTTGTTCATTTCCAATATTAACCCCAGTAAACTTTTCTTTATCAATTGCTTCCTTCGTCAGTATGTTTAGCCCTTCCGCCGCTATAAGAAAAAGATAGGGAGATAAAGGATCACCCTGCCTTAACCCTCTTTGCAAGTTGAACTCCTTTGATGGACTACCACCCACCAAAACCGAAGTTCTAGCCGAAGAAACACACCCGTGAATCCATCTTCTCCATTTTGAACCAAAACCCATACTTTTCAAGGTACTATCCAGATAGGTCCAATTTACACAATCAAAGGCTTTTTCAAAATCCACATTAAAAATAAAACTAGCCAACTTTTTCTTTTTAAGATAATCCACTGCTTCATTCAAGATAAGAACATTATCTAAGATTTGCCGACCCTTAACAAACCCAGACAATCACCGATGAAATAACCACTTTCATTCTTTCGGCTAAGATTTTTGCAACAATCTTATAAAAACATCCAAGCAGACTAATTGGCCTATAGTCTTTAAACACTACGGGGTTAGCAGATTTAATATCCCGATTTTTGAAAAAGGGCAAATTTGGTCTTTTAACAAAAATCAGAATATTATGTTATTTAATTAAAGGATTTAAGAAGAAAAAAGGGTTAATAAGGACTTAATTAATTAATTGGGATTATAAAAGGAAAACTAATCCTAAATTATCCTAATCATAGTTCTATGTAATAATCATCAGAGTGGCGCAAGTTTTGAAAAAAAAGGAAGAGGAGAGACTTTCGAATCTCTAGGCTAATCCATTGATCGTTTCCACGACTCTTCTTGGAGAAGCGATCATCTCAAGGCGAGAAGCTTTTGATACCGACAATCCCTAAATCCGTTAACGTAAGTTTTCCCCTCATCGTTCTTGGTGATTAGGGTTTAATCACCATTGTTAAGGTTGAGTTTTTCTGAGTTAATTTTCGTAGAATCAGTTTTGGTTCGAATCGTTGTAGGTTCGGAGTTCTAAAGTTTAACATTTTCAAGGTTTTGTTAGCGTGGATCGTAGTAGCTCGCAATTTAAGGTAACGTGGTGTTCTTATCGTATGATTAAGGTATTGTAAGGTTATAGAGCAATTTGTATGTTTATTTTCGTTGTTTATGATCGGTTCAAGTTGGAGTATGGGGAGGAATTGGATTGGAGGTCGTATTTTGACAGTTGCAGATTTCTGGGATAAACCCAGGCAAACGAGCGTTTGCACAAGGGCAGACGAGCGTTTGCGATCGTTGCAACTCAAACGAGCGTTTGGGGTTTATAGACGGGCGTTTGAGTGTTTGGCATTTGATACAGGATGTGGCTATCTTTCACGAATGAGAGTTTGGGGAGCAGTAAACGTTCGTTTGAGGCAAACGTGCGTTTACAGGGTGTCAAACGTGCGTTTGACCTGTTTACTCCGTTTTTTTACTGTTTTGTCGTGTCAGCTTCGCTTCAGGCTTTATAATTATGTCCTTACTGCTTAAACCTATGTTACAAAGCCTTGAAATTGCTTTGGACGCGTTTAGTTCCGGCACCATATGAATTCCCTAAAAGATGAAGTGTTGGACCGTCGAAAGCTTTGGATCTGCCTTGTGCTTCGATAAGCTAGGGTTTATCGATGTCTGTGTATGTGCTAGGTTTTGCTAGAGTCTAGTGGTCTTAAGAAGAGGGAGTAGACTGATAGGTGAGACTTTTATGTGAATCAACTTAGGTGGCTAGTTAAACATCTAATCAAACGTATGTGTTAGATTAATAATATTAAACATCATGCAATGCTTGGTAAGAAATAGTACAATATCGCAATGTGTCCTCTGACTAGACAAAGTAGACTGTACCCACGACGGTCAATCGATTGGCTAGATAAAGCGTCCGGTGCACTCTGCCGGTCATCACACTATCGGGACTCAGATATTCCCGGGGCTACTAGAGCGTGTCTCTAAGTAGGTTGCACCCAGTTGTCCTAGTACATCCTATTACTAAGCGTAGTGCCCTTGTTATTCATGATGTAACAAATTTGAGCTAAGCTGCAATGAACATAATATGATAGTTTCTAGGGCTAATAATGGAATGAATTAATAAAAGACGGCGTTGCTTTTATTTCTTTATGAGACCGACGTTATACGATCTTCTACACGTTACTAAGTACTTATGTACTTACCCCGTTACTTTATGTTTGTCTTTCTCTTTCCCCAAAGAAGATGAACAGGTTTCTAATGTTGATGAGTTCTTCGACGATGACGTGTGAGATGGAGCTCTCGAAGACTTAGTTTCTTTAGTTTTGGTTTCTTTCAATAAAGTTGTTGATTCAAGTTCAAACAATGTTGTCTTTCTTTTGGATTAGTTACGTTTGAGCTCTTTTGGATTTGAATGTGGGATGATTTAGTTTTCTTTATTGGATTTAGTTTCCGCAGCATTGAAAACCGTGTGTTCGATCTTTTGTTTTCCCAAGTCGTTTTATCTTCCGCGTCGTTTTAGTTCTGATGTATGACTTAAGGCTTACATATATTATTGAATTTATTTGATAATGTTTGTGCCAAGTGCTCTTTCCGGATAAGGACTCGGTCCGGGAACGGGGCGTTATAGTTGGTATCAGTGAGAAGGTTTTCTTTGCTGTGTAGGACTTGATTTCTTCTTTAAGATAAGTGTTAGAGCTTTATTAACCCTCTCTTTTCTTGGTTACAGAATGGTTCTTACTAGAGGAGGAACTAATACGAATAACACCGCATCGACTACCACCCAGACAGTTCTTACTGAGGCAGAAGTTACTGAGGTTAAGATTTCGAGAAGGAGAAGAAGTGGACCAACTACCCGGGGCCCTACAGTTTCTCAAGTGAACACCCTGTCTGTGAGCAACATCATGCATAGGGTGAATCAATGACCATATATTGTCATTAGGGGAATAGTGGAACAATGGGGTCCTTCACAGTTTAACCCCAACATACCGTTCATCACTACATCAGCAGGAGTAACACCATGAGTGTCTGTGCCTCCAATGACCACAAGCTGGATAGGATTAGGACTTTCTCAACCACCGGCCAGTCAGTTTTTCAGTCGTCCACAGACATCAGCGTTTTCCTCCACACCACTAAGCTTTACACCTCAACCAACGGTTCTTCCTCCACCACCGCCTAGATCTGATACTTTTGTAGCACCTGGCTACACCTATCCACAACCGACTTACCCGTATCAGACGTATCCGCAACAAACCCACCCCCAATAGCAGGTTCAGCAACCTCAACCACAGTATCAGAATGCCCCACCAGTTCAACAGCCGATACAACATCAACAGTTTGGGGGTTACGATAGGCCAGTAGATTGGTATGATAAGATGAAGAAGCACAGGGTGCCAGAATTCTTTGGCAATGTTGAGCCAGCAGCAGCAGATTTGTGGATTCGTGGGTTTGAGAGGACGTGCAGAAATGTGAAAGCTCCAGAAATTGAATGGGCTTAGTTAGCAGTATCCTTGTTGGTGAGAAATGCAGAAAGTGGATAGAAGCTTATGAGCAAGTTAATCCGAGGGTCACGGATTGGGGCAGTGTTAAAGATCTATTCTACAAGGAGTAATTTCCTAGAATGGCACAGAATGCAAAGGCGAATGAATTTCTGAGTTTGAAACAAGGAAGATACGCTACAGTGACTCAGTACTCCCAGAAGTTCCATGAGTTAGGCAGATTCTACCCTGAAATCATGAGAAGCGAAGAGAATAAGATTAACAAGTTCATGGAAGGATAGTCACATGAAGTGGCCAAGGGCATGCTAGGAGATAGACCTACTAGCATGGCAAACGTCATGGATAGAGCTTTAATTGCGGAATGATTTGCTAGTAAACAGATGGTTGTAGTTGGAGACAAGAGGCCTTTCTCGAATTATCAAGGGAATAATAGAGGAGCACCGCAGTAGAATGTTAAGAGGACGGGAAATCCGGCCACGAGGAGTTCAGCAGGTGGAACACCATCGGTTTGTGCTAAGTGTAACAAGGCACATACAGGAGAGTGCATGGCAGGTAGCTTGAGTTGTTTCCACTGTGGGGAAGTGGGACATTACTCGAGGGCGTGTCCTAAGAAGCTTTCTCAGGGTAATCAGGCAGGAGGACGAGGTAACCAGCAGGGTAATCGTGCCACGGGTAGCAGACCAGTTCGTGTCTTTGCAATAGATGCAAAACCGGAAGAGTTAGATGACCTTGTGGTGACAGGTACTTTTCAGTGTTTGTGTTTATTATAGATATTTAATATGATATAGCGCGCATATGATATTACATATTTGTACTTAAAATTGATTCACTTGTTAGGTACTATAATCATAGATAATCTAGCAGTTTCAGCTCTGTTTGATACTGGAGCTTCAGGGACTTTTTGTTTCCTCTAAGATAGTTAAGAAGTTGAACCTACATCTTAAAGAATTGGAGAGACCTTTGGGTATAACCACACCTTTGGGCAGAGTTACTAGATGTGCTCAAGTCACACCCCAAGTTGATATTAGGGTTGGGACTTACAAGTGCCAGCATGCTCTGACGGTGTTGGATTTCTCAGATTTTGATGTTATCCTGGGTATGGACTGGTTGTCTAAGAATTATGTCTACTTGGATTGTAGGGGTAAGAGGGTGATCTTTAAGGTTCCAGGAAATCACCTAAGACATTTCAGGGTAATGTATACAAGCCTAGCAAGGGTCGTCATCCGATTATCTCAGCAGTTAAAGCCCTAAGAGCTTTGAAGAAGAGTTGCCAGGGTTTTGTTGTTTATGCGTTAAATAAGGAAAAGCATAAGCCCGAGTTAGGAGAGACTCGTGTAGTTAAGGACTTTCCTGAAGTTTTCCTAGAAGATTTGCCAGGACATATGCCTGATAGGGTCGTAGAGTTCGAGATTGAATTGATATCAGGAGCGTCACCAGTAGCTAAAGCACCTTATAGGATGGCACCAGCGGAGTTTAAAGAGTTGAAAACTCAACTTAAGGAGATGCTAGAGAAAAACATCATCCAGCCAAGTACATCACCGTGGGGAGCACCGGTCTTGTTTGTGAAGAAGAAAGATGGGAGTATGCGTTTGTGCATCGACTACAGAGAGTTGAATAAACTGACGATCAAGATTAAGTATCCTTTACCAAGGATTGATGATCTGTTCAGTCAGTTTCAAGGTAAGAAGGTGTTCTCTAAGATTGATCTTAGGTCCGGTTATCATCAGTTGAGGATCAAGGTGTCAGATATACCTAAGACAACCTTCAGTACGAGATATGGACATTATGAGTTTTTGGTCATGCCGTTTGGACTCACTAATGCTCCATCGAAGTTCATGGACTTGATGCAAAGAGTTTTCATGCCCTATCTCGATAAGTTTGTGATAGTTTTCATAAACGATATCTTGGTATACTCTAAGGATGAGAAAGAGCATGAAGAACACCTAAGGATAGTTCTGCAGACCCTAAGAGAAAAGAAATTGAAGCCAAGTTTTCTAAGTATGAGTGGACCAATGAATGCGAGGAAGCTTTTCAGACTTTGAAAGAAAAGTTGACCACAACACCTGTGTTAGCGTTACCGGAATTTTTTGATTACTATGATGTATATAGAGATGCATCAGGTCAAGGTTTGGGTTGTGTTTTGATGCAATCAGGAAAGGTAATTGCTTACGCATCTTGGTAGTTAAAGGTGCATGAGAAGAATTACCCTACACACGACTTGGAGTTGGCAGCGGTGGTGTTTGCTCTAAAGCTTCGGAGACACTATTTGTATGGTGTCAAGGCAAGGATCTTCACGAATCATAAGAGTCTTAAGTTCTTCTTTACTCAGGAGAATCTGAACATGAGACAAAGAAGATGGTTGGAGTTCGTGAAAGATTACGACTTGGACATTCAATACCATCCGGGTAAAACGAATGTTGTAGCTGATGCACTTAGCCGGAGGTCGGTTAATGCAATCACTACCTTGCAAGAAGTTGTGGATCAGTTGGATGGGATGCAGATTCAAGTGTTTGAGCGGAAGGGTGAAGCTCAGAATTTGGCGCCATTGATGGCAAGATCAGATTTTCTAGATGAGATTCGGGCTAAGCAAGATAAAGACCATGTGTTGTTTGATTTGAAGTGAGTAGCTCGAGAGAAGCCTACAGTGGGTTATCAGTTGGATAATAGTGGTCATCTTTGGTACGGAGACCGTTTATGTGTGCCCGATGTGGATGGCCTAAGGGAGAAGGTTATGGATGAAGCTCATAAGATTGCTTTTGCGGTACATCCAGGAGCCACTAAGATGTATAGAGATCTCAAGGAGAGATATTGGTGGCCTAGTATGAAGTTAGGGATCGCGGAGTTCGTGGCAAGATGTGATACATGCCAGAGAGTGAAAGTAAAACACAGAAGGCCAGGAGGATTGTTAAAACCCTTGGAGATACCGGAATGGAAATGGGAGAATATCACGATCGATTTCATCACCGGTTTGCCTAAGACTAAGGGCGGTCATGACATGATTTGGATGATCGTGGATAGACTTACAAAATCAGCCCATTTCTTGCCATGTAAAATGGACATGCCTATAAGGAAGTTCACTACTATGTATATCGACAATATAGTAAAGCTTCATGGTGTGCCTTTATCTATTGTATCCGACAGGGATAGTAGATTTATCAGTCGCTTCTGGAAGGGTTTACAGAAAGCTTTTGGGACGAAGACTGATTTGAGTACAGTGTTTCATCCGCAGATGGATGGGCAGTCTGAGAGAACAATTCAGACTCTCGAGGATATGCTTAAAGCTTGTGTTTTGGATGCCGGAGGATCATGTATAGATTACCTCAATTTGGCTGAGTTTGCTTACAACAATAGTTACCATGCTAGTTTAGGAATGCCACCTTTTGAGGCCTTGTACGGTAGGAAGTGTAGAACTCCACTTTACTGGGATGAAGTGGGAGAGAAACACATCACAGGGCCGGAGATTGGTTCAGCAAGCCAAGGAGAAGACCGAGTTGATAAGGAAGAACCTGAAAGCTGCTTAAGATCGTCAAAAGAGTTGGGCCGATGTTAAAAGAAGACCGCTAGAGTTTGAGGTCGGGGATAGAGTTTACCTTCGAGCGTCTTCAATGAAGGGTGTCAAGAGGTTTGGACAGAAAGGAAAGCTAAGTCCAAGGTATGTAGGACCTTTTGATGTCGTCGAAAGAGTTGGGAAGTTGGCGTATAGACTGCGGTTACCAGAATAGATGTCTAGAGTCCACAATGTTTTCCATGTATCGATGTTTAGGAAGTGTCTATCTAAAGTGGATGTGGAATTTGAGATTGATCCGGAAGTTTTACAAGATAATCTTTCATACGTGGAGAAGCCGATAAAGATTCTGGTTAGAAAGGAAAGGATGATAAAGAGGCGAGTGATCCCGTTAGTGTTAGTGCAATGGAGCAATCATGCACCGACTGAAGCCACTTGGGAAGTGGAAGCGGACATGTTCAATGAGTTCCCAGAGTTCCCTTATCTACCAGGTACGTTCTAGTTTCGAGGACAAAACTCCTCTTAAGGGGGAAGGAATGTAATATCCCGATTTTTGAAAAGGGGCAAATTCAGTCTTTTAACAAAAATCAGAATATTATGTTATTTAATTAAAGGATTTAAGAAGAAAAAAAGGGTTAATAAGGACTTAATTAATTAATTGGGATTATAAAAGGAAAACTAATCCTAAATTAACCTAATCATAGTTCTATGTAATAATCATCAGAGTGGCGCAAGTTTTGAAAAAAAGGAAGAGGAGAGACTTTCGAATCTCTAGGCTAATCCATTGATTGTTTCCACAGACTCTTCAAGGGAAAAGCGATCATCTCAAGGCGAGGAAGCTTTTGATACCGACAATCCCTAAATCCGTTAACGTAAGTTTTCCCTCAACGTTCTTGGTGATTAGAGTTTAATCACCATTGTTAAGGTTGAGTTTTTCTGAGTTAATTTTCGTAGTAATCAGTTTTGGTTCGAATCGTTGTAGGTTCGGAGTTCTAAAGTTTAACCTTTTCAAGGTTTTGTTAGCGTGGATCGTAGTAGCTCGCAATTTAAGGTAACGTGGTGTTCTTATCGTATGATTAAGGTATTGTAATGTTATAGAGAAATTTGTATGTTTATTTTCGTTGTTTATGATCGGTTCAAGTTGGAGTTTGGGGAGGAATTGGGTTGGAGGTCGTATTTTGACAGTTGCAGATTTCTGGGAAAAACCCAGGCAAACGAGCGTTTGCACAAGGGCAGACGGGCGTTTGCGATCGTTGCAACTCAAACGAGCGTTTGGGGTTTATAGACGGGCGTTTGAGTGTTTGGCATTTGATACAGGATGTGGCTATCTTTCACGAATGAGAGTTTGGGAGCGATGGCGTTCGTTTGAGGCAAGCGTCGCGTTCTGAGGTGTCAAACGTGCGTTTGACCTGTTTATTCCGTTTTTTTACTGTTTTGTCGTGTCAGCTTGGCTTCAGGCTTTATAATTATATCCTCACTGCTTAAACCTATGTGACAAAGCCTTGAAATTTCTTTGGACGCGTTTAGTTCCGGCACCATATGAATTCCCTAAAAGATGAAGTGTGGGACCGTCGAAAGCTTTGGATCTGCCTTGCGCTTCGATAAGCTAGGGTTTATCGATGTCTGTTGATGACGGAAAAATTCACTATTATTATTATAACATTTCACCCCACTTCTGATACCATTTTGAGCATTTATATATCTAATCAAGTCATTAATTCCTTAGATTTATCTAAATACGTAATTAGTAAGTATTATATAAAATATCGTGTTTTTATGTGTTTTTATTAGTTTTTATACCGGTTTAGTAACCGGAGTGTCGTGTCGGATTTACATTTGGTATTTTGGTGGTTTATTGCAAAATTATAGGTTGACCAAAATCCCTAGTAATGACACGTTTTGAGGCCTAAAAGAGGTATTTTTAGGGATATAAGAGTGTGCCACTAACTTAAGTGGTCAAGTGGCTCAGTGGTTAATGGTACCACTAACGAATTATATCTTCGACGAACAAATGGCTCATTAAAACGGCATTTTCTGAAGAAGTGTCCTTAATGAAAGTTGTAGATCTTTGAAAGAGATTTCCAACGCATTTTGAATCACGTCAATCGGACTTCCACAACTCAAGTATCATTAAGTCAAGTGGTCAAGTGGCTAATCGATTCGATTTAGTGGAAATCGAGAAATATCTTCGATGAGCGAATGGCCCATCAAAAAGACATTTTCTGAAGAAGAGTCCTTCATGAAAGTTGTAGATTTTTCAACGAGCTTTCCAATGTCTTTTGAATCATGTCATTTGGAGATCTAGAACTCAAGATATGAATTTTAGAAGTTTTATTCCAAAATATATAATTTATATTCGAAAATTGGAAATTAGGGGAGATGAATGTTAAGGGTGATTTTATACGTTTTATAAGGATATATTTTACGTCAATATTCCCCATACTCTTATGTTTATCATAGAAATCGAGCTTTATATCGAAATATTTAGTAAATGATGTTTTTAATGGTTAAATCTCAAAACGTAGCGATTTATGTGTTTAAATCATGATTTTATGTTATTTTGGAAATACGTTACGCTTTGGTATGTTTTCCTATTGTTGTAGATACTCATTGATGATGGAAGAGAGGATTTTAGAGAGCCAAATTCTTGATTGGAAAGGATCAATCAAAGTTATGGAAGATTGAAAGATATAAGGAAAGAAATCAATCAAGATAAATGTCGGAAAATCAGGATTCCGGGTAGTGACGACCTTGCAACGAAGTTCTTGATATGATAACAACCGATTTGACTCTGGACCTCAAGATAAGAGTTGTAGGGCTTGAAGAGAGGATTCTACAGGATTTTGAATCACTCCATTCCGACTTACAAGGCCCGAGATATGAGCGTTACAAGTTTGGATGCTGTTGCTGAAAACAGCGGACGGGCGCCCGACATTATGGACGGGCGTCCGGCGCGATTACTATAAAGCAGCCGACTCAAAATTCTATAAAAACAGCAGCAGCCCCAAACCTAATTATCATTAGAACGCAGCAGCCTCTTCTCAAAACCCCTAAAGTCGAGTGAGAGCAGCCCGGCCGGCCAAGCTCTAGCTTGGTCGGTGGTGGTTAGATTAGTTGTTTTTCTTTTCGTTTTTTTTCTTCTTTCTTGTTCGAACAAAGGCTCGACAGCCATGGATGAGCTATGAAGCTTCATGTTTCCAGCTGCAACTTGATTTAGTTCTTTGGATGATTTTGTAAGTTTTTATTTAAATTGTTTCTTTCTTATGCTTATTTGTATCTTGCATATAAATCGGAAGATGATTGCATGATTTGATGCTACCGTATGACGGAAGTCGGTGTAGTTTAGATCACCGTAGGAAAGATTAGATCTTTAATCTATACATAACGGAAGTTCATAGGTTAAATATCTAGGTTTACGAGAGAACCACAATTTGATTAATTCGATGCAAGATTATCTTAGATTTGAATTGAGGGATATCACCGTTACCGGAAAGATAGGATTTTTCATGTGTTTAATTCATTATGTTGTTCTTGTTCTCTTCCATGTTTTTATGCCGCATGTTAATCGAATTTAGATAACGGAAGTTAATAGATTCGTTAGATTGCCGTGAGAGAGATTAGCAATTATTATTCCAACAAACGGAAGTTGAGGGATAATGTTGTTAGATTAGGATTTCATCCATATCTTTGATTTGTATAGATATTAGTTAAGACCGGAAGGTAAACTAATTAATGGCGTGATAAATCGGAAGAGGAAACGCTTTCATTAGAAAAGATAATAATCCAAGATAACTAATGAATGAATGTTTGTCTATCTTATTGATTTCGGTGGGGTGATGGTTGTTGGGAATAGGTTGATCATGGTTTGTTTATGTTTGTCCGGTTGTTAGTTAGTTTCTTGTTTTAGTAGATGTAGTTTTATTTATTTTGTCCGCAATTATCTCTCCTGGCTTTGGACTAACAATCCTCCGTCCGATTATTTTTCCGTTTTAGTTTAGGTTTAGGTTTAGTTAATAAAGAGGAATTAATGAAGTTAGATTCGACATCCCTTTTCCCGAGGATCGATACCGTACTTATCCAACTTTACTAGCAACTACCGGTATTCGGCCGGTTAGGAGGTAGTTTTGCATGGTAGTATAGGTTTTATAAATTTTCTTTTGTTTTAATGATGCAAAATCTCCCCAACAAAAGTGGCGCCGTTGCCGGGAATCGGTGTTTTGTTGAATCTAATTGAATTAATTTTTCTATTTTGTTACGTGTTTTTGTTTTGTTTTTCAATAAAAGTAGCGTTGAATAAATTGAGGTTTTTTTTATTTTGCCGTGTTTCGATAACCGTTGGGTTAAGAATGTGCAAAAGTTTTTTACTCGATTTATGACACGTGAATTACATGTTTGTGTTATCTAATCGACCTCTCCGTGCTTTAATGTGATAAGGTCTCTTTGTGATCATTTTGTTTAGGATAATTAGGGTTTCGTGTTTTCCTCTTTTTTTCACGTGCAAATTCGATGGTGAACGAGCGTTCACGTAAGTGAACGCCCGTCCCGCACTCTAACATGCAGTAACCGAAGCGTCTGGTTGGATGGACGTTCGTTCGTCGAAAGTTTCAACTCGTTACGATTTGAAGGACCAGGCGGCGCTATACTTTCGAACGCCCGTCCGGTTGGTTTTCAAGTCAAACGAGCGTTTGTTTGGCTGAACGCTAGTCCAAAGCTGTATTTTGAGGTGAACGCCCGTCTGTTGTGCTGAACGCTAGTTCAGTAGTCCAGGTTTTTCTAGATCTCATGCCTAATGCTTTTATTTAGTATGGATTACTTTCATTCGAGCTTCTGTGGCTAATTGATGTTTACATAGATGTCCTGAACTTATATGTTTTTACCTTTCCATCTATGAATCCATGTTAGATAATTGATCAATTCCTTATGTATGATTCATCTAGGCATGTTATAGTTACTGTCGGTTCTCGTATGCTATAACTGGTTTTATTGTTATTTAGTAGCTAATGTCGGTTTCCGTATGCTACATACCATGATGATGAATCTTTTAAGCTTTGAGACTTACGTGCTTCCTTGTTGTTTTTGTAACTCATATGGGTAGCTACTGTCGGTTTTCCGTATGCTACGTCCTTTTCCATATGAGTTATATCTGTTTAGTATAGCTAACTGTTGGTTTCCATAATGCTATCACCTTTGACGGGTCTTAAAGCGCGTCTACACTGCATGTAATGGACAGCACTGTCGTTTATCGTAACCTGTCATTATTTGGTAGACGTTTATTATATACATGTCATGTTGCAAATGAGTGGGCTAGTTTTCTCTCTTTTATTTTCTTTTATTTTTGCATATCACTTAGATGCATATCATTTAGTTGCATTTCATCTAGTTGCATTGTTTTTCTCTTATTTTTCTTGAGCGTAGTTAACTGTCGGTTTCCGTAATACTACCTCGTTTTTTTTTCCATGATGGTTACTGTTGGTTTTCCATATGCCATCATTATTTTATTATTGCATATCATGTAGATTGCATTGTAATATCTTTTTCATGTAGTTGCACCTAGCCTACTATTTTGTAATATTCCATGTATATGTTCCATCTCTATATGAGCATAATCTGAAAAATCCTTCTGACTTCTTTTCCATGTATAATCCTCTATCATTATTAGTTGGAGTTTGATGTTTCTGTTTGCACATGTGGTCTATATTATTCTACAAGCTTCTGTGTCTTTATTCTTAGATGTCCTGAGTTTAAGTGTTGATCTTTCCATCTGAGCTATTATTTATTTTTGTGCTTATATCAAACTTCCATATTTAGACGCTTAGATGTTCTGTACTTTCCCTGTTTCATTTTTCCATCTGAAGCGATTCTATTTTGTACTCTGTATGTTATATTCCCCCTTGTCCCCGAGATATTTCCTTGTTTGTCAAGTGTGCGGGATCTTTGCGATAGCAATTGTGAGTTTCGGATGATATCGCTTTTCGGTGGATGGTCCACGATCCTCTCGCTTTAAATCGAGCATTTCCTCGATCGACTCGCTACCACTTCCGGACTTGCCACTTTCGAGCGACAATCACCGAGTTCTTTCTTTCTTTTATTTCTGCACAACATGAGGACATGTTGTAATTTAAGTGTGGGGAAGGGGAATAGCTTATGTGGTATCTACATTCATTTGCCATACTTTTATATTTCTATGAAAAGTGCTAGATTTTAAAATTTTTGTTTTGTCCCAAGTAAGCATTGCATGTCTTTATTTGAGTTCTTATATCATTGATCTTTGATTCATATTTAATAAATTTAGTTGTTTCACCCGACACTCTTTTTCACGTGCCATAGTAGATGATGAGCTTTATTTTTAAGCCATACCCATTTGATTAGAGATTTTTTTTACGATTATCGCATGATTCTTTGCTTCCATACGAATTTTGAAAATTTTAATAGTTTGTATTTAGAGTTGAAGTATGACGTACTGTGAATATCTGAAGGTTTGAATGTGATAAGTGAAACGTAACTATTGTGCTTTTAAAATAAAGTGAATAAGTGAAGTTGAATTAATAATTAATTGTGTGTGTCGGAAGCTAGTCGATGATTTGGGTGAGGTAGGGTGTACCACGTATGTCCTATTCCACCATGATGACCAAAAGCTCACGACAGTTAGGAAAAGCTGCCTTATGATTGGAGTAGGTAGGAGATTATCTCGAAATGTCCTATTCTGCTATGAGGGCAATAGCTCATTCTAATGTGTGTTTAAGTGAAATAATTAAATCAACTTATGAGAATAGTGTTATGAATTAAATGAAAGGCTTAGTTATCGTAAGTCTTATCCCCAGTATAAACTGAAAGATATGTTGTAGGGATTATCCTCTAAGTATGTCGGAAATGTTTTAAATACTCCCTATTATCTTTTTCGGAATAAGTATGTCTTGTGAGGTGCATGTTATAATCGTTTTTAAATTTCTAAGTTAAATGGGATGTTGGCTAGTTTTGCTTGAATCAATTTCAAGTGTGGATTTAGTGGAAATTTATTATGGCTATGCACACACTCACTTGGGTGAACCTCTAAACTACTTGAATATGTTTTATATTTGCATAAGTGTTTATTTGTCTCGAGTGATGATTATGTTTTGTCTTGCTCGGGACGAGCAAGGTTTAAGTGTGGGGGAGTTGTTAAGGGTGATTTTATACGTTTTATAAGGATATATTTTTTAACGTCAATATTCCCCATACTCTTATGTTTATCATAGAAATCGAGCTTTATATCGAAATATTTAGTAAATGATGTTTTAATGGTTAAATCTCAAAACGTAGCGATTTATGTGTTTAAATCATGATTTTATGTTATTTTGGAAATACGTTACGCTTTGGTATGTTTTCCTATTGTTGTAGATACTCATTGATGATGGAAGAGAGGATTTTAGAGAGCCAAATTCTTGATTGGAAAGGATCAATCAAAGTTATGGAAGATTGAAAGATATAAGGAAAGAAATCAATCAAGATAAATGTCGGAAAATCAGGATTCCGGGTAGTGACGACCTTGCAACGAAGTTCTTGATATGATAACAACCGATTTGACTCTGGACCTCAAGATAAGAGTTGTAGGGCTTGAAGAGAGGATTCTACAGGATTTTGAATCACTCCATTCCGACTTACAAGGCCCGAGATATGAGCGTTACAAGTTTGGATGCTGTTGCTGAAAACAGCGGACGGGCGCCCGACATTATGGACGGGCGTCCGGCCGCGGTTACTGTAGCAGCCGACTCAAAATTCTATAAAAACAGCAGCAGCCCCAAACCTAATTATCATTAGAACGCAGCAGCCTCTTCTCAAAACCCTAAAGTCGAGCTGAGAGCAGCCCGGCCGGCCAAGCTCCTAGCTTGGTCGGCTGGTGGTTAGATTAGTTGTTTTTCTTTTCGTTTTTTTTCTTCTTTCTTGTTCGAACAAAGGCTCGACAGCCATGGATGAGCTATGAAGCTTCATGTTTCCAGCTGCAACTTGATTTAGTTCTTTGGATGATTTTGTAAGTTTTTATTTAAATTGTTTCTTTCTTATGCTTATTTGTATCTTGCATATAAATCGGAAGATGATTGCATGATTTGATGCTACCGTATGACGGAAGTCGGTGTAGTTTAGATCACCGTAGGAAAGATTAGATCTTTAATCTATACATAACGGAAGTTCATAGGTTAAATATCTAGGTTTACGAGAGAACCACAATTTGATTAATTCGATGCAAGATTATCTTAGATTTGAATTGAGGGATATCACCGTTACGGAAAGATAGGATTTTTCATGTGTTTAATTCATTATGTTGTTCTTGTTCTCTTCCATGTTTTTATGCGCATGTTAATCGAATTTAGATAACGGAAGTTAATAGATTCGTTAGATTGCCGTGAGAGAGATTAGCAATTATTATTCCAACAAACGGAAGTTGAGGGATAATGTTGTTAGATTAGGATTTCATCCATATCTTTGATTTGTATAGATATTAGTTAAGACCGGAAGGTAAACTAATTAATGGCGTGATAAATCGGAAGAGGAAACGCTTTCATTAGAAAAGATAATAATCCAAGATAACTAATGAATGAATGTTTGTCTATCTTATTGATTTCGGTGGGGTGATGGTTGTTGGGAATAGGTTGATCATGGTTTGTTTATGTTTGTCCAGTTGTTAGTTAGTTTTACTGTTTTCGTAGATGTAGTTTTATTTATTTTGTCCGCAATTATCTCTCCTGGCTTTGGACTAACAATCCTCCGTCCAGTTATTTTTCCGTTTTAGTTTAGGTTTAGGTTTAGTTAATAAAGAGGAATTAATGAAGTTAGATTCGACATCCCTTTTCCCTGAGGATCGATACCCGTACTTATCCAACTTTACTAGCAACTACCCGGTATTCGGCCGGTTAGGAGGTAGTTTTGCATGGTAGTATAGGTTTTATAAATTTTCTTTTGTTTTAATGATGCAAAATCTCCCCAACAATGAATGTCATGATTAGGCCGGCCTGGTCCGGCATTTTCCCGGCCCGGTCCGGCTGTGACTATCTTGCCTATAAATAGGCAAATGCTACAACAGAAAGAAGAGCCCTTGCTTCGGCCAATTTATTTTTTTGTTTGTTTGTAGTAAGTAATATATATATATATATATATATATATATATATATATATATATAGCTAGATACTATACAAAAAAAAACAAATGAAAACAAACTAAAGAAAATATATATATAGCTAGATACTATACAAAAAAACAAATGAAAACAAACTAAAGAAAGGAAAATTATATATATAAACAAACTAAAGAAAATATATATATAGCTAGATACTATACAAAAAAACAAATGAAAACAAACTAAAGAAAGGAAAATTATATATATATATATATATATATATATATATATATATATATATATATATATATATATATATATATATATATATATATATCAAAAATATATATATTACCTTATATATATATTTCCTAATCCCTAATAGTAGTATATATATATATATATAGGCATTATGCCATAAATAATAATACCGTAGTATTGTTATAATGCTCGGGAAATTATCGGAAGATCGTTGTTGTTAAAGTCGTTGTTATTTCCGGAGAAAACGGTCTCCGAATCAACAGTTGTAATCTGAAATGATTTCAAGCAATCAAACTATGATGAGAGGCTAAAGCACGTTGGAACAAGCCTTGTGAAACCGATTCTTAGCAACATCTCGATTTCGACTTTTGGATTGTTTTGTGAGTTTTTATCAAAGTTTGTATCTTTATTATGTTCTTATTAATTATGCAATTTAAATCGAGAGATGGTTGCTGTTTGATGTTTAACGTCTGATGAGAATCGTCGTTAAAACTTAGATCACAGTAGTAAAGATTAGATTTTTAACCTAAAAATAACGAGAGTTGTTAGGTTGAATATCTAGATTGCGAAATTGAGAGATTTCACACCTTTGTTATGAAAGCGTTAATCTTTAAAATCGAAAGATAAAAGATTGATAGGCAAACTTTTCTAAGAGATTAGGAGTTCATACATTCGATAGGTGAATCACAATTTTCGTTAAATCACCACTAGATGATCTAGAGTCGAAATTGAGGGTTGCGGGAATCGGTGGATCACTGCTTGTTCGTTGTTAAATTACTTGAAAGAAAAATCGTTGTGCTATTTTGCTTCGTCTTCATCATAGTAATCGTAGCAATTTTTATTGTCTTCTTAGTTTATAGATTAGAATTAACTTAGTTAGTTCGGTTCGTAATTATCTTTCCTGGCTTTGGATTGACAACCCTCTGTCCAGTTATTTGTTTTCGTTTTTAGTTTTTATTTCTCGTGACACTTTTAGAAAAATTAAGAACTAGACCAACCTCGATTCCCTGTGGATCGACTCCGGTTTTTAATCGTTATACTACGATCCCTGCACTTGGGGTAAACCGGATTTATTTATTACATGTTTGTTTTGCTTTGCTATAAAATCCGAGACATCTGTGTATGTGCTAGGTTTTGCTAGAGTCTAGTGGTCTTAAGAAGAGGGAGTAGACTGATAGGTGAGACTTTTATGTGAATCAACTTAGGTGGCTAGTTAAACATCTAATCAAACGTATGTGTTAGATTAATAATATTAAACATCATGCAATGCTTGGTAAGGCATAGTACAATATCGCGATGTGTCCTCTGACTAGACAAAGTAGACTGTACCCACGCCGGTCAATCAATTGGCTAGATAAAGCGTCCGGTGCAGTCTGCCGGTCATCATACTATCGGGACTCAGATATTCCCGGGGCTACTAGAGCGTGTCTCTAAGTAGGTTGCACCCAATTGTCCTAGTACATCCTATTACTAAGCGTAGTGCCCTTGTTATTCATGATGTAACAAATTTGAGCTAAGCTAGATAACTTTGGAACCTCATGTTATGCTATGAACATAATATGATAGTTAGCTAGGGCTAATAATGGAATGAATTAATAAAAGACGGCGTTGCTTTTATTTCTTTATGAGACCGACGTTATACGATCTTCTATGCGTTACTAAGTACTTATGTACTTATCCCGTTACTTTATGTTTGTCTTTCTCTTTCCCCAAAGAATATGAACAGGTTTCTAATGTTGATGAGTTCTTCGACGATGACGTGTGAGATGGAGCTCTCGAAGACTTAGTTTCTTTAGTTTTGGTTTCGTTCAATAAAGTTGTTCATTCAAGTTCAAACAATGTTGTCTTTCTTTTGGATTAGTTACGTTTGAGCTCTTTTGGATATGAATGTGGGATGATTTAGTTTTCTTTATTGGATTTAGTTTCCGCAGCATTGAAAACCGTGTGTTCGATCTTTTGTTTTCCCAAGTCGTTTTATCTTCTGCATCGTTTTAGTTCTGATGTATGACTTAATATATTATTGAATTTATTTGATAATGTTTGTGCCGAGCGCTCTTTCCGGATAAGGACTCGGTCCGGGAATGGGGCGTTACAGTAGATTTGGGTATCAAATCTATTAACGAAGAAGTACAACCATTTTGAAACTTTGCAGACTCCTCAAACTCATAAATGGCAAAATCTGTTTTCATGATTCCCCAAAATCTTTTGATAAAATTAAAATTAAAACCATCCGGCCCCGGAGCTTTAGAACCTTCACACAACCATACCGCTAATTTAATTTCTTCTTCTGTTATTTTTCTTTCGAGCCAATTACACTAATCTTGTGAAATTTTAGCAAATAGATTACTGTTAAAAACGGGCCTTGTAACTTACATTTTCTTTGTATAGATCATTGAATGAATTTTGGGTAGCATATTTAACAGCATAATGGTCATCAAGCCATTTACCATTAACCATCAAGCCCTTCAAAGAGCTTTTTCTCACCCTTCCTTTAACACACCTATGAAAGAATTTTGAGTTTGAGTCACCATCCTTTAACCAATTGATTCTTGATTTTTGCCGTAAATTATTCTCCATCAAAGCTCCCAACTGAAAAAATTTCTCAGACGTTTTCGCTCTAAGCTTTTCTTCATCCTCATTCAGATTTCTCTCCTCGGCATCTAAATCCAACTTTCCAAGCAATTTCTCTTCCTGTTTAATTTGCAGAGACAAACTCCCGAAAACCTCCTTACCCCAAACTCTCAAAACTTCTTTCAGCTGCTTTAACTTTAGTTTCAGTTTTATTCCTGGAACAGCAGAGTTCACTTCCTTTTGCCAGCAATTCTTCACCACTTCCTCCAAGTCTTCATGTTATAACCAATGATCAAACACTCTAAACGGAGAAGGACCGAAGTCGATTTTTTTTTTGAGAGTAACAAAGGGCAGTGATCCGATAATCTCCGGTCAAGAGCTTCCAAAGTAACATCTTCCCATTTGGATAAAAGGCTATCTGACACCAAAAAACTATCTAGCCTACTCATCTTGGAGCCTGCTCTATTGTACCACGTATATTTCCTTCTGCCTATTTTTAAATCCCCCAGCTTCGAGCAATCGATAAATTCGTTAAATGCAGCCGCATCTTTGTGATTAAAATTCGACCCTTTTCTCTCTGAAGATGAGCGAACTGAGTTGAAATCACCATGAAGGCAAACCATGCCACTCTGATCCTGCAGGAAGCTTAGTACTTCATTCCACAATAGACCTTTTGCGATCACACATTGAGGAGCATACACATTTATGAAAGTACATATTTGGTCCGATTCTTTCCACAACCTTTTAACACTAATGAAGCTAGATCCTTCGAATTTTTCCATTACAGAGAACACTTCCTTATCCCACACACTCAATAATCCTCCTGATAGGCCAACGGCATCTTTGCAAAAAAAGTCTAAGTCGGAATCTTTTCAAAATGACTTTACCAAATTACTGCTAATTGCTAGCATTTTTGTCTCTCGAATTGAGAGAAAAGGTAAATGATGAGAGCAACACAATTCCTTAAACCACCTCATTTTAATATGCACTACATGTCTTGATCAAAATAGATATTTCCGCACAAGGTGCATTGGTCTAATTGCTCAAAAAAATTGGTGCATCGATCTAATGCAGTGAAATTTCTGTTATAATCCTGTATGAAAGATCAAACTGCTCAACCCCTTGTTAGGTGAAAAAAATAGATATTTCTAATTCAAATAATGTGTTGTAGAGATTCTAATGCGTTTCACTATAAATAGAGATTCCTGATGTATTTCACAATAAATATTCGCTATTCAAATATTAGGTTGTAGAAATAATGAATCATTTTCGGAACAAAAAAATAATATCACACACACCGACTCGTGCTGATTCCTCCTCCCCCTCCCCCTACCCCCTAACGGAAAAATCTTGGTGAAATTTCCACACACGAAATTAAACACAATTTTATAAAGAAATAACCTAACACCCTTGCAAGAATAAATTCTCCAACACCCTTGCAAGTCTTACAAATGGGCTAGTTGGTACCCACAATAAATGATTCATAGTAAACTTATTACAACTAATAAGTTACCACGTAAAAACCCTTTCAGACTTAAAAAGAATTTCAAACAAGGTTCTACAATAGTAGGGAATATTCAAGGTTGTATACTCTTTACTCACCGAATATGTTATATCTCCGGTTGGGGTCCTAGGCAGACCCAAAGCCAAGGCAGAGGGGGGCAGTGCCTCAATGATCCACTGAGATCCTTTTATTTTTTATTTTTTATTTTTTATAAATGATCATTTATTTATCAAATGGTCCAAAACGATCAAAGAAATACAAATGAGTTACCCCAACAAGAGAAGGCTACACAATTGCCTCAAGAAATTATCCGAACTAGCCCCCTGCAATTCCAAGAGAGGATCTGCATCAAGTTAAGAACGGTTATGAGTTTGGGAGCCCACCTTTCTCTTCAAACAAAGGATTGCGAATTTGTGCGTCAACGTCCATTCTGCTTCCATCAGCTACCTGACAAGTGTCAGGAGGGTGTTGTTTGGTATTACTTGGACCTTTGGCATCACTTTTCTAAGGATCATTTTTCGGTAAGTTCATTGATCCCCGGCTCTCATTGATAATGACAGATTTGGGATGATTTTGGGGCATTTCTCCAAGAGGTTCTCTAGACACAATACGTGTCTTAGATGCCGGGGAGTCCCTCGGTCCATTAGGATTTTTTTTCAGTATTTAGGGCCGAGCCCTTTCTCTTGGTTGTTTCCGACGTTGTGTTGCTAGGGGTGGCCTTGGCTGCCTGTGATTGGGACTGCTTAGATGTTTTCTGTTTTGAAGGATTGCCATCCTTATGGTGTTTTTCAAATCGAGTGTGGTGGAGGCCCACCAAGAGGGCTAATTGTTCGATTCATTGCCTCAATCGGGTGATCTCGTCCGGCATAGCTGCGTCTTGGCTATATTTTTATTTATTGAAGCAATATAGTTTTGTGGTTTTTTAGAAGAGTTTGTTGTTAAAATGTAAGGGCCCGTTCTAGAAGCTGAGCCCACAGCTGGACCGAGACGTTTGACACGTGCCCATTAAACTAAATTTAAAGGAGACGTCAACCTTGACTTAAATCGCTGAAACTGTACACAAAATGCGAAAGCCAAAAGAAACTAATTAAGACATGTCCGGTATCATAAAAATCTAACTAATCATACCACCACCACAGCTGGCAAGTGGTATTGCCCGGGAAAAAAAATTTCTGCCAGAGCAAACTAGCATAACTTGTGATGAATATACAATTTTACCCCTTTTTTGTATAATTTTTAGGGACAATTATTGAAAAGGACACATATTGGACTTAAATAGGTAAAAAGGACATTCAAAACAAACACTTAGTTATAAGGACAAAAATTAGGTAGATAGACCCAAATACCCTTAATGAAGAAAAAATAATAATAAAAAGGAAAGGAAAGGCTGTTGTTGTTGTTTTTCTTTTTTTTTTTTTTTTCCTGGAGCACGTTCAAGAGTGTTTTTTTTAATAATCCTCCTGGACATTGAAAGTTATTATTATTATTTTTTTTTTTTTTTTCTGGACGTTGATAGTGTGCGTGTGTGTTTTTTTTTTCTTTTTCGGGACAGTGAAAGTTTATTTTTTTTCTTTTTTTCATTGACCACCGCGATGCATTGACCCCCGCGATTCCGTGACCACCGCAATGCATTGCCCAACCCGATGCATTGACCACCCCCGATTAATTAACCACTGCGATGCAATGACCACATCGATGCATTGACAAACCCCGATGCAGAGACACCGCGATGCACTAACAACCACGATGCAGTGACATCGACAATCATATATGCAGTGACATCGACAATCATATATGTGACATCAATAATTTATGCAGTGACATCGGCAATTAGATATGCAGTGACATCAATATTTTATCCAGTGACATCAGCAATCATATATGAATGACATCAACAATTTATGTAGTGATATCAGCAATCATATATGCAGAGACATCAACATTTTATGCAGTGACATTTGATAAAACAACACCGTGATGACATTTGATATTTTTCCGACTTAATTTCATCAAAATCGATTTATTTTCTTCATAAAATCGACTTCAAATGGTTATATCTTTGGATATAAAACTACGATCAACATAAATCTTTCACCTTAATTCATATTTTTATGCAGTTACATCGGCAATCATATATGCAGTGATATCAACATTTTATGCAGTGACATCGGCAATCATATATGCGTGACATCAACAATTTATGCAGTGACATCGGCAATCAGATATGCAGTGACATCAAAATTTTATGCAGTGACATCGGCAATTTATGCAGTGACATTGGCATTTTATGCAGTGACATCAACAATTTATGCAGTGACATTTGCATTTTATGCAATGACATCGCCAAATCATACACAAACCCACCATCAACGTATATCTTTGCTTTCTTTGTTTCAAGGTGATGCATGTTAAACTAATTGATCATTATTACATCATGATCTTGCCTTAACGAGTCGAGTTTGATCTTTCCTTTTTATGGCTCGAACAAGCCCGAAGTTTTTTAGTCGAGCTCGAGCCCTAGGGAATATCGACTCAACTCGGCTCGGTTACACCTCTAATGTGAATGACACTACATTTATTTTACAAAGTTACCAAAATTGTATATCAAATTGTATCTGCAGTGACATTGATGTCACTGCATCAATGCTCTAATTGTAAATGCAGTGACATCAATGTCACTGCATTAGAGGAGAAAACCAACACAGAACCCATTGCATTAGCATATCAAAACTTTGAAGGCAAAGAACATTGTAGCAACCTCAACGTAATCAAGAGTAACACCGACATCCCTCCTCCAAAGTAACAATGTTTAAAGCTAATTTGGTTCAAAATTATTGTGTGCGTATATTCATGATCAAATGAGAAGTTACATACAAAGAATATGAGCTTCTCCATGCGGAACATCGAATTAAGAACTATACCAAGCTAGGCAAAATCCACATACAAGAAATCTGAACAAGTACTAAATACCCTTCATCTCGCAGCTTTGTCTGCAAGCTTTCAAAACGTAGCAAGAAAAAGAAAAGAAAAGTGAATTCTTTGCTCCATAAAATGCAGATTTTCCTTTTGTTTGATATCTCAATTCAAACAAATTAACTGAAAACGCACACACATGGAGAATTGGTTTGATAATTAAGTCGTATATAATAATAAAGGTATAATTGAATGACAGAGATTAATTAAACACACCTCAAATTAGGTGATTCATATCCTGCAAAAAAACAAAATTGGGGAAAACATCAAGAATTGCTAAAAGTATGTACAACACCCCACAAAACTCGGTCTATATTGTAGATCAGAATCAAATACTAAGAAAGTTGCCGTGAAAAATAAAAATAAAAAAACGATTACTAGCTAGATTTGTTTACATAGAAAATTAACTTATCTAGTGGAACAGAAAAGGAACCTCCCAAAAGAAAAAAGAAATGCAAGAAAAATCGAAGAAAAAAAGAGAGAGAAAGTACCAAAAGCATCGGAGACGAGAACAAACACCTCTACTACTGAACCTTTTCCACTTGTCTGTGTGTTCTTTGCAGAGCTGATTCTATCACGAAGCTTGCTAACAGCCGCATGTCTTTTTCTCCGGTGGCCATGTCCGGCGGCCACAAACCCCAGCAGCTTCGACAGAGGCTATTAAGCCTCTTAAGACCCAAAATCATCACCGTGGTGGAACAAGACCTGAGCTTCGCCGGGAAACGGCCATGGAAGAAAGGATATGAAAAGGGTTGTTGGGGACAGGGGTGGGACGAATGACGATGCTGTCGAATTGAAAAATGAGAAAGAATGGACTGGGGTTATTTTTGTACAACCATTTTTATTTTGTCTTTATAACTAATGATCTTTTAAGTGTGTCATAAATGCTTATTAAGTCTCAAAACCAGTCCTTATAAACAAATAACACTAATTTTTATTCCTTCTCGTATGTCCTAGATTTTCCTTTCTCGACTCAACATTTGTGTATTTCGTTGGATGCTTTGTGTATACCACCTCTCCCCCCCTCCCCTCCCCTTCAAATTTCTCCAACTTTTTTTTTGAGATTCAAATATCTTAGCTTTCAACCCACGTCATAAATAGTTTATCATATATGCTCAATTTTTGGCTCCAAATAAAGTAGCTTCAAATTTCGTGACGGAGAGAAATCCCCTTGAGGAGTCGCTATGATAATCGAACAAAAGCTCAAATCGGTCAAACAACTTTGCCAAACATGGATGGACATGATTTTAGCAGATTTCCAGCGACCTTGAAAGGGTGACTGACTGTGAAAGAAGTTTGAAATTCTGATTGCGATGGATTTGAGTTGTTTGCGCTGGAGATTTGTGGAGAGCGAATAAGGCAAAATTCGATAAAGCTTGGGAGACGATGTGTAACGCACCTTTTTCGGATACCGAGTTCTTATCCGGAAAAGATCATTTGCACGTATAATATTAAATAAATCCAATATTATACGTCGTATCGAGTTTAGTAAAAACGGAAGCTAAAAGACTCCGGTGAAACTCATAAATGGTACTATAATAGAAAGACAACCATACTAAATATAGAAAGTTTAACTTACAACAACGATACTTCAACTCTTACAAATACGATGTCTCAAAAGAAAATTACAAACATGTCTTACAACATAATCTCAAAGTAAAAGTACAACATTTGTCTTGAAAGAAAACAACATAGTTTGGTACATCATGAAACAAAAGAAATTGAAAGCATCAAGTAGCATAACCTTATATATCATCCTCGTAATCCTCATCGAACTCTGGATCAACATGTTCATCTTCTCACCCCACAAAACATACAAAACAAACTTGCAACGGAGGTACATAGGTACTTAGCAAAGAGGTAGAAGCTATTGATTTAATTAAGTTTCATAACGAAAAGGTTCATATTATTAAGTTATCTTTACGTGACCGACTCGACTCTAGGGTTCACTTCATGCTCATCTACATGTCGTGGATTCCTACTTGTTTCTATCTTAACTTATCTTTGTTACATCAGCATTCAAGGGCATTATGCATGGTGCTACTCACCACGAAGTATCAATTGCAACATATTAGTGGATCACACCAATAGCTACAGGCTAGCCCCGATAGTGTACACGTTCGGCGAAGTCCCACCGTACTTGGGGTCTTTGTAACCTACGGAGTTATTCACTTTTATTGACCGTCCACATTGTTAGGTGTAGTGCCCAAAAGACAATTATGTAATTGTTTTAGGACAGAATTAATAATTCATCTTATTATATGCATGTGTGCTGAAAACCCTAAGTACCTCGTTTATGTAATCACATAACTCAGTGTATGGCTATACACAAGAGGATTGAGTTAGTGAGATGTACTTAAAATTGACTTAGTCCGTAGCGTTTATTAATCTGAGTACGGGTCTCATGATTAATTTGCTAATAATGCGCCTGAACACTTTAGTGTGACAGCTTTATCCGGATTGTCGGTAATAGGTACCTAGTGGGGCATTTATATATGATGATAAGCATATAGTAAATCGGACCGATTTGATTTGAGTTCTCGATATAATTCCGTGGTCAAGAAGTCTTATCGAATCACAAGATGATCATATATGGATTAATCTCAATCTCGAGGTGATCACGCATAACCGCTTAGACTATGGTAGAGTTTGATGTGTTAGTAAGGATCACTTCGCAGTATGTGGTCCAACACTTCTCGTTGGCTCTATTCTCGGGATGAGTGAGTAGTCCGTGCTATCACAGATATGGAATCCATTCCTTCCTCGGGAAGTAGACAGATATGAGCCTCTTTATTTGTTAATCCTAGAAAATGATCAATCCGCGGAGTTCATATTATATTAGTTATGAACTAATTGATCACTAGGGGGTTAATGGTAAATAATGATAAGAGGTTTCGAGAATGGTTTACGGAGATATCCCGAATCGAAACAAACAAATGGCTGAGGATTTATCCGTATGTAATGATTATATCAATGGACGTTTATCAACTCATAGTTGAGTACAAGTTATCTATATTCGGCAGAGTTCAGTTTGGGTTTATGGTGGTGTAATCCCGAAATTAATAGATTGAATATTATTGTTCGGTCTGACGGATAATATTATTTAATTTATTGTAGCTACTGAATATGGGTCCATGGTCCCCGACGTGGCTCCTAACATAGCATATGTTTTCTTGTCGCTTCACCTCAATTATAATATTAAATAGTTGGATTGGACTATTTAATTGATATGTGGATTAATTATTTAGTTGGACTAGATAATTAAATACATGGAAAATAAATTTTTCGTGGACTCGGCCTAATTGTCAAAAATGCGTGTAACCTAGGGTTTGGCCGCATTTTGGTTTTTATTTTTATTGAGAAATTTGTTTTCTTGATAAATAATAAGACATGTGATTAAATTATTTATTTGTTAAATAATTTAAAGGAAAAGAAAATATTTTGTATATCCTAATTAATTTAGGAATATTCTAGATTTATCTTTTTAAGGAAAATGATTAATTTGATTGTTTTTGTATTAATTAATTAATCCTTGGAGGACAATGATTACTCTCCTATATAAAGAGAGTTCTCCCAAGCCAAATCACATACATATTTTCGAAATATTGGGAGCAAAATAGCTTGGAATTTTCGGCTATTTTGCTTAGGGTTTGAGTTTTAGAAAACTTTGGGTTATTCTAAGGTAGCATATCGAGGAGGTCCGGCGGCTTGAAACACCATCCACCTGGTGGTTCTTGGAGATACACGTTGGAAGACTTTGGCTTCTCAACTAGCTTGGATTGAAGATTGTTCTAGACGTTTATTCACAATAAACCGGTAAGCATTCTAACCCCCTCGTATGATTAGATCTATTATTTTATGTGCTTTGATTGTTTAGATCTAGATCTTGTACTTTCCGCTGCGTAATCGGGTGGATCTTGATCCATCCGACGATATTACATCCTACAAGTGGTATCGGAGTCTTTGATCTATCAATCAAAGAATATAATTTTAGATCTAAGGAGTGGAATAGCGTGTGTAGATTGCTTTATTTTCTTTTTTTTATGAATCGAAAATATCATGTATGTATGCCTTTGTGATTGTTGTTGTTGAAGAGATGGATTGGGGTCGGTACTATTTACCCGTAGATCTATTTTGTAGCTCTTTTGATTAGTATCAATTGAGATGATTTGTATTTATTTTCATGTAATCGAAAATTCATATGAAAAGATGCAATTTTATTGTAATTTTTTATATTCCGGGCTTTTAAATATGAAGACCTTGGTGAAAAGATGAAGATCAAGGCGAAACTCAAGGTATGAACGAGGAGAAACGGATTAAAACCCTAATTTTAAAGGTATTATGCGGCTGTCAGGCTCTTTTGCGACGCTGAAAAGCGTCGCTAAAACTCTGTTTCTTTGATACTACCTTGCATGCGGCTAGGTTTTAGTTCATGCGGCTGATAATTTTTTTTTGATATCATAATCTGTTTGTATTTAATTCAGCCGACATAAAATAAAATAAAATAAAAAATTGGATTTTTTTTTATTCAGCCGCAATTATTAAAAAAAAGGGAATTTTTTTTAAAGGGTTTTTATAATTATAATAAATTGGATTTATTTAAAAAGTCTTTCTCCTCTCGGGTGTTCGTGGTTCGTGATCCGGTGGTTCGATTTCAAGATTCGAAGTTCAAGACTCGAAGATTAGATTGAGTTTTTACTTTTCCTTAGAAAATAGGTTAGTCGGGGGTACCAACAGTCCATCTCGGTGTTTACTTTTCCGTTTTTTTTTTTCCGTGTATGATCGAAAATTGTATGATATAACCGGAAATTGCATGACATGCATCTTTATGATTCCACTCCAATGCATACACGTAGATATTTAATTTCGAATTAAATTAGGCGTGTATAACTCGATTAATTAGTTAACACACTTGTTTTAATTAATATGTGGTAGTTAATTAAAATTAAGTAACTAATTATAAAAACCGATGAACCGGGTTTTGTCAATCGTTACGATTTTAGTGATGGATTCTCGGTGAATCCCACTTAGATAAATTGTTGAGTTTTCGGTGAACTCACCTTAAACAGAAACGAGATTACGTTTTGGTTGGCAATTAAGAAATCGGAAAATCTTAGTACATGGGTTCGGAAATGGTCTAACCATGGTTGGGCGAGTTCAACCGAGTTTCGGATCCATCGACTCCCCCCCCACGTGTGATGTACGTTACAGTAGTTCGACAAGACATAGCATAGCCGATAAGCCTTCGGGCTATACGGGGCTTTTCTTGCCGGATTAGCCTGAACTGTCACATATGTTCCAACGAATAAGACGGCGTAGGCTTGCCTACACAACCGACCCTGTTCGGAGTACTTTGATTTATTGTTTCTTATTGTCAAGACCAAAACCGTAATTAGTAAACCCACCACCTTTTCAAATTATTGAGTGGGAGCGGGGAAGGCGACAGCCAACCCCATGGCCTCTACTATAGATGCAAGCATTGAGAGAAGGGTGACGCCTCGTGCCGCTTTGATTCCGGCCCCCTAAGGATGGTGTTCACCCCTATCAAAATTCAAGGCTTGGTCTCCGAAAGGAGGATTTCTGGTACTCGTTGGGTCACTGTCCGACCCTAAAGGCGGCATACTCGGGGCGTACTTTGAGATCTGATATAGTAGGTCACACTCTTTATAGATATTTTTGAGATATCTAGGCTAGAAAAAGGAAGGTAATCAATGAATAAGGCGTGGGATGTCTGATTCCCGTGAGATGTTCGATTCTCGAAGCTTAATCATTGAGAGAGATTGTCTCAGTTTAACCGTCATCGTGCTGATACCGACCCTAAAGGCGGCGGTATGATTCGAGGTTAAATCCTTGGAATGGTAGGATAGACTTTTAACAAGTTTATTATTCCTAAAATAAAAAATCTAGTAGTGAAAATTTATTTTTTGAATTTAACTTTCTGTCATGTTTATTTTACAACTTTAAGCTCTAGGCTACTAAACTGTTAGTAATAGGACTTCATTAAAAATGTGGAAGTAACAAGTACGTTGTAATTATCAATAAATGCAGTTAATTTTCGGAAAAGATCATAAATACAAAGTGTTGCTAGTCAGACGGTATTCGGAACCGATAAACTAGTGGGAGCTTTGGTCTTATGATTTGACGATTAAAAAATCGGTAGTCCAAGCAAGTAACATTGAACATCCCACGGTTCAAGAGTAGTGTCTACTCAAACGAACTGCTAGTTCAAGACTGTTTCCATCTAAGGAAAGTCGAGAATGGGAAAGAATGTTTATACGTGTTAGTTATCTAAACTATGTAGTTTTAAGGCTAAACCGGAAAATTAATAAATTGGAAATTAGAGGATAAATAAAGTGATTTCGGATCACTGACCAATGCATCCTTAGCAATTTTCTCGAAAGCTAAAGTTCTTTGGAAGAACTTGGTAGCTTTGCATTAAACGATAAATAAAATAGACAACGGGCAGTTATTTCAGATAGACTAGTGGGAGTGATATAAGGAAATGAATCTCGGATTCAATTCTTGAGTATCACAGAAAATTCATTTTCTGTTTTCGGATTCGTTGTAACGAACGTATTCATTTTCAATATGATAATTTGTTTGTCTTATTGACGATGAATATAACATTTGTTGCACGAATCCAAGACTCGGACTTTTGTTTGATAAAGTCAGAACCACTAAGCATTGCTGAAAAGGTATTAGTAATACATCTTAAAATATATAAACGCAAATGGTTTCCGTATTTAGATAAACACTTCTTTATATACTATTAATTCGTGCATATTCCCTAACGACAAGATCTCAAGATCGGCTTAGGGTGATTCCTATCTCCTACCAAAGGAACACTGCCTCAAAGGAACAATGACTAAGTTTCCTTTCAATCGTGAAAGGGTAATAGATTTAAAGAAGTAACATAGCTTGTTCATAACAACCTTCGGGGTTATATGAAAGGTACAAGCTAGTGGGAGTTTTTGAAGTAGTGACATCTTGTCTGACAACTATTCGAGACTCCGGTAAGTTTATCCAAAATATTTGGAGGAAATCTCTTATTTCACTGCAGATAGAGTATTCCATACTCGTAAATAGGTTATTGCGTAGTCTTCGGATCGATGCTCGGCCCGCCTCCCAAAGAAATGTTTTCACTAAGGGATACACCATAAATTTGCCTTATATAGTTATTGATGTGCTACGATACGCTGCTGAACTCATTTAAGATATTGGTTGCAAAATAATGGTTTACATTGTAATGTGACACCGAGAAGTCTATCTAGAAGATGCCTACACATTTGTGGATACGGAGTGAATTCGGTTCACTTCACTTCCGTAAATATAGACATTTAGCACTTAGTGCTTGAAGGTAGGACTGGAGATTTTGCGTACACGTTCAGAGCGTGAAATATCTTAATGCATTGAGTAAAGGTTGATTATAAAACTCGAAAAATCAGAGAATGACGGTTATACTGTCAAACTCGGTCTGAAAGAGTCTATAAATCACAGCTTTGGATCTTGAAGTATTTGTACTCGAGATGTTACTAACTGATTTGTTCAGTCCACGTCCAACACCGGCAGTTGGTGATAACACTAATCAAAACTACTAAACTAGATCAGTATATCGATCCACCCCGAACGCAGTGGGAGTATGGTTTGTCCATTACCCATTGCAGGACCTTACGGTCTATAGGGTAGATTGGTGACCTATAGTCCTTTGTGGGCTGTGTAGGATCCTGATCATAGAGGTTGGTTTAAAAGCCATAACCTTGTGAATGGAGTTTGATACTCCAGTTCTGTTGAAACTCTTGTAGAACCACCTGAGTATCTCAGGCCCAGTGGGAGTAGTTGGAACTACATGGAGAAGAGTCGAATGAATAGGAAAGTTTAACTTTCAACGCAAAGCTGTGAAATTTAGGGGTGATTCCCTAAAAGGTAGAGAGTTAACTGTACTTTGATCTCTTACCACTCGGTCCTTGCTTGATGTCGCCGAAAGCGAGAAATAGGGGTGATTCCCTAAGACTTCTTTGCGAACAACGGAATCAATTCATTCGAACATAAGGGTTTTAGCTAAGAAAAATAATGATTCGTTACAAAGCGTAAAATAGGGGTGATTCCCTAAGACCTTTTTGCGAGACTAACGGTATCTTAATTTATTCAGAAAGAACCTTTGGCAGGATGCTTGCCATAGCTTATATCCTTTGGGGATTAAAGCAAACCTCTAGGTCATTTCAAAGTCATATATTTTAATATATGGATTTGACCAGAATGCTGATAAGTCTTTCGTAGACTGGGCATCAATATTAGTAAAGTAGTATGTAGATTAGTGTTTGTGAATGGTAACACTGAAACAGTTGGAAATAACATGGGTGTGTTATCTGAAGTCAGAGTTTGACATGCCATCGGGATTCATTCTAAAGGATTTGATTCGCTCATATTCTTGAGAATCGATCATTGGCAATCCCATCCATTCACCTGGTTAAGATATTCTTGCATTTATGCAACATTCAACGATGTAGTCTACCCTACCTCTCAGGAATGATTATCTAAACCTGCGGATGAATACTAAATGGGATGTTTAGTGAATCCTCAAGTATCTTCGGGAGAACGAGGAATAATATGCTAGTATATTTAGGTGCAAACTAGAATATAAGTGATAACATTGATTCTGGCTTTAGGTCAGATTGAGGATGATCGTTAAATCGATCTCGGTCTCAGTGTTTACTCATGTGATAAAGTATTATCCAGTAAGCTACTTCATTGTGAAAACATTAGAGAGGTAGCTCATAAGGATTTTGCAATCACTAGATGTCATAAGCATATTGAAATCATACCACCGGATTAGATGGAAGGGCGACGTTTCGATCCCAAAGATTGACTCAAGCCGCCAACCTACCTGATCAGTGTACATGAGTCACATGGTATTCGGATGCTAAGTACGCGCCGGGTCACTGACCTACCCTACGGCGGCACACTCCGGTCGTGCTTGGAAGGATGAATTACTAAGATGCGCTTGGAGGGTATGATTCTTGGGGATATGTCTCACTGTTTTGAGCAAGTGGGAGAATGTTGTAGATATATATATAAAGGGTGTGCTCTAAAACAATTAATCCACTTGCCTTTCGTGCAAGTGGGAGATTGTTAGGTGTAGTACCCGAAAGACAATTATGTAATTGTTTTAGGACAGAATTAATAATTCATCTTATTATATGCATGTGTGCTTATAATTAAGACACTGCTGAAAACCCTAAGTACCTCGTTTATGTAATCACATAACTCAGTGTATGGCTATACACAAGTGGATTGAGTTAGTGAGATGTACTTAAAATTAAATTAGTCCGTAGCGTTTATTAATCTGAGTACGGGTCTCATGATTAATTTGCTAATAATACGCCCAGAACACTTTAGGTGTGACAGTCTTATCCGGACTGTCGGTAATAGGGTACCTAGTGGGGCATTTATATATGATGATAATCATATAGGGCTGGACCGATTTGATTTGAGTTCTCGATATAATTCTGTGGTCGAGAAGTCTTATCGAATCACAAGATGATCATAAATGGATTAATCTCAATCCTGAGGTGATCACAGACAACTTCTTAGACTAGGGTAGAGTTTGATGTGTTAGTAAGGATCACTTCGCAGTATGTGGTTCAACACTTCTCGTTGGCTCTATTCTAGGATGAGTGAGTAGTCTGTGTTATCACAGATATGGAATCCATTCCTTCCCTCGGGAAGTAGACAGACAGTTCCCTTATTTGTTAATCCTAGAAAATGATCAATCCACGGAGTTCGTATTATATTAGTTATGAACTAATTGATCACTAGGGGTTAATGGTGAATAAGGATAAGAGGTTTCGAGAAGGGTTTACGGAGATATCCCGAATCGAAACGAACATTCTATGGAGGATTTATCCGTATGTAATGATTATATCAATGGACGCTTATCAACTCATAGTTGAGTATAAGTTATCTATATTCGGCAGAGTTCAGTTTCGGGTTTATGGTGGTGTAATCCCGGAACTAATAGATTGAATATTATTGTTCGGTCTAACGGATAATATTATTTAATTTATTGTAGCTACTGAATATGGGTCCATGGTCCCCGATGTGGCTCCTAACATAGCATATGTTTTCTCGTCGCTTCACCTCAATTATAATATTAAATATTTGGATTGGACTATTTAATTGATATGTGGATTAATTGTTTAGTTGGACTGGATAATTAAATACATGGAAAAGAAATTTTTCGTGGACTCGGCCCAATTGTCAAAAATGCGTGTAACCTAGGGTTTGGCCACATTTTGGTTTTTATTTTTATTGAGAAATTTGTTTTCTTGATAAATAATAAGACATGTGATTAAATTATTTATTTATTAAATAATTTAAAGGAAAAGAAAATCTTTTGTATATCCTAATTAATTTAGGAATATTCTAGATTTATCTTTTTATGGAAAATAATTAATTTGATTGATTTTGTATTAGTTAATTAATCCTTGGAGGATAAGGATTACTCTCATGTATAAAGAGAGTTCTCCCAATCCAAATCACATACATATTTTCGAAATATTGGGAGCAAAATAGCTTGAAATTTTCGGCTATTTTGCTTAGGGTTTGAGTTTAGAAAACTTCGGGTTATTTTAAGGTAGCATATCGAGGAGGTCCGGCGGCTTGAAACATCATCCACCTGGTGGTGCTTGGAGATACACGTTGGAAGACTTTGACTTCTCAACTAGGATCTCAACTAGCTTGGATTGAAGATTGTTCTAGACGTTTATTCACAATAAACCGGTAAGCAATCTAACTCCCTCGTAGGATTAGATCTATTATTTTATGTGCTTTGATTGTTTAGATCTAGATCTTGTACTTTCCGCTGCGTAATCGGGTGGATCTTGATCCATCCGACGATATTACATCCTACACACACATCGCGATATAGTTTTGTGCCATACCAATAATGACATGATGTTTAGTCTTTTAACTGTACAAGTACGTATTTTATTAATCATTCACTAGCCACCTAAGTGTTTTCAAGGCAAAGCTCACTTAACAGCTCTACTCCCTCACTTAGACAACTAGACACAACATTCTAACCACGTACACAGACATTGATGAATATTATTTCATCAAAGCACAAGCCAATCATGCTCTTCCGACGGTGCCGAACTTCAACTCTTAGTAAGAATCCATTCGGTGCCGGAACTAAACGCATCAGAAGCTTAATTAATCATGGCTTGTCCGTGTTCATTTAATGTTAGTATATCAAGAAACAACATTCAAAAGTAGACTCGGGCTTAAAACACTCGAGACACAAAACAGACCTTTTAGCCTGGCGCCACACGAGACACAAGCGCGAAACACCATAGATTTCTCGTTCGGGCCATGGCGTCGCTTAAAACTCTTTGATCTTCCTACCGCTTCTGTTTCACTTTTGGCCTGTACTAAAACACTTTAGCGTGTGCTAAAACTCTCTAAATCTCCAACATGCTCTCTAGTTTCATTTTGGCGCGAGCTAAACACCCTACGTGAGCGCTAAAACGCCTGTGCAAAATTTCCCTGTTTCTGGTTTCGTTTTGGCGCGCGCCAAAACCCTAAAAAAAGCCCTAGAACATGATTTTTTGCACTTTTACGATTTCTAATCCAAACCCCAACACTTTTAACAGAAAAATGCTCAGAAAACAACAACAAATAACCCTACAACATACCATCCACTTTTAAAAACAACATCTACACATGATTTCCATCATCAAATAACATTAAAACTCACCCAAAACTTTATAAAACTAGAATTAAGACAATATGAAGATCCTCTTACTTGTTAGCAAGCAATACCAAGCAAAACTCCAATAAAGTAGCAACAAAAACCTTGATTCTTCAACAACCCCCCTATGTGATCATCCACAAACTCAAGTTAGACATGATCACATGTTTTTATAACATCTAATTAATCTACGAATTGCACCAAAAGAACTACAAAACTTGATCCAATCGATAATTAGGGCCAAAATCATACCTTTTCAAAACTTGAAACTTTTAGTGTCAAACGAATGCTCATCTCACGAGGTTCACGAATCTCTAGTTGAATTTGAAATCCATCAATACCTTATGAGAATTTAGAAGAGTTGTCCTTGTCTTTTCTTCTTGCTCTCAAAACCAAAGTTCGACCTTTTACAACTCCTTTCTGACAAAACTTCTAACTTAATGAGAGGTTATTACCCAAATTAAACTCCCACCTTTAATTATAATTAATCTGTAATATTCCAATTGATATATATATATATATATATGTATGTATGTATAGACACACACACACACCTGCACACAAAAATATACTTATATAAATTAGTTGTTAATCCATAATCATAATAAATATAATATTTCGTTTTCGTAAAATGACACGTCTGTCTTTTTCGGAAAATCGAAATATTAAACGATGCCCCTCCTTCCTATTATGTCTTTCCTTGTTTTCCTTGTTCTGTCGATTATCTTTCCTTGTAGTTTGATGGATTAAGGACCGAAATTGATGGATATAAAAAAATGTTGAAGATTGAATAATTATGTTCAAATGATGGGTGATGGTAAGCTAGAGGAGAGCCATGGGAAGGGAGGATGTACGGGAAGAGGTTTTTTTTTTTTTTTTTTTTAAATTTTTAAATAGTCAGTTGAAAAATTCCTAAAAATAAGGGTATGTGTGTCAAGCTTTTCAAAATTGCTTTGTCAGAAAGTTTCTTGTCCTAGGATTTACCTTTAGCCACCGCAGCTAGCTATATTGTTCATATATATATGCGGTATAACCGGTGAAACCATGCATATCTCTATAAAACACCAAAATAAGAGCACTGCGCTAATCCTAGCTATTATCCAAAGAGAAGAACACAATCCTGGAAACCCAAACGGTACGTAGACCTTAATCCTACCTCATATGTCATATTAACTTTATTAAATGAAAGAAACACCCTCACTGCATATTCCAAATGCGGATTCGTAAAAATATTTCAAATGAGGTTACCCTAAAAGATTTCCGGGTTGGTCAGGTTAATTAGATCAAAATTTCCGGATCGGAATCGGGTTGAAGCGATAATTAGGTCAAAAATTGATTTTTTTTTTTATTACCAAAAATTGAAATTTGAGCGGGGTCACGTGGCTCAGCCACTGCTGCATTCATCTTATATATCCTCGATCATCATGCTTCTACAAATAATCTTTTTTTGCATCTTCTTGGGATAAAAAGAAACAAGAATAGGGGTGAGCTGCGTGCGATTAACCCATTAGGGAGTAGAAGCATCAAGATTGTCAATCATGATTGCCAACCGGGAAATATAATCATGAGAAGGGTTGGTTCACAACTTTATCATTTATAAATTAATTATAAAAGAATTATACTTTTAAATAGAGATTGGTACGTAGTTAAAACTTAAAAATACATGGCATGTAATATATCCATGTTCATTTTGTTTCAATTGTACCTATCACCATTTGTATCTGAGTTGGTTAAATTACATATGAAGCAGGGCCGTTCCTAACATTTCACGGGCCCGGGGCAATATATAATAAAATGACCCTCTATTTTATGAACAAAATTAATGTTCTTATTTAAGTGACTTAAGTCAAATAAAGCAATAACGCTATTTCTTTCTCCTATGAGACGGAAGTAGAGGCCAGCCAAGCTATGCATAACTACATATTACAAATGTTAAAAACAACAAATTATTGAATCAATATCATGAGCATAGCAACGACAGAAACAAAATAACACAAACAACTACAAATTAGAGTGCAACCATAACCAGCAATAGAAGTATATAACCACGATTTATCCACTAGACGACCTTAAACTATTGTTGAAACATGTAATTTTGGGCCCCTCTATTATCATTGGCCATCTCTGTAACGCCCCGCTCCCGGATACCGAGCCCTTATCCGGAAGAGATACGTTCGGCGCGTATAGCATTAAATAAATCTAACATTATACGCAAGCCTCTACGTCGTTGTATCAAATAAAAGCAAACGGAAGCTAAGAAGACTCGGGTAAAAACATAAATGCTACTATAAATAACCATGCTAAAGATGGATAGTTAAATTACAACGACGAAAAACTCAAAGACTTATACAATACGATGTCTTAAAAGTAGAAGTACAACAAGTCTAAGAAAAGAAATTCAACTAGTCTAGTACAACCTTTACAAAGAAATAAACTAAGAGCTTTGTCAAGACATCAACGTCCTCAAAAGTCGTCATCTACACTTGATCAACATGTTCGTCTTCTCACCCACAATGCAAACAAAAGAAAATGCAAAGGAGGTAAGTACAAAGTACTTAGTAAAAGTGAGAAGCTAATTAATAACTAAGTTATACAACGAAAGGTTATTATTATGATTATTAAATTATTTTTATGAGACCGACTCAATCTAGGGTTCAATCCATGCCCATCGACACGTCATGACTAAACGTTTCTAGCTTAGCTTATCTTGGTTACGCTATCACTCAAGGACACTACACATGGCGCTCATCACCAAGATATACTTGCTAACTAACGGTGATTAGCACCGATTAGCTCCGGGTCTCCCGGTATGCGTATCGTCCGATTACTTCTCCACCGCCATTCACCGTTTATAGGCCAAAGAACGTTGTTCACCTTTTATGAACGTATCACATCGCCGATATGAAAGAGTGTCTAACCGAGAATAAGTGACATTTTAGCTTTTACTACACTTATGTAATTATTATGGTGAATTAACTAGCCACCGAAGCGTTTTCAAGATGAAATCTCACCTTAACAACTCTACTCCCTCACTTAGATAGCTAGACATCACATCCTATCAATTACACAGACATTGATGAACTCTAGTTCATCAAAGCACAAGCCCTTTCATGCCCTTCCGACGGATCCGAACTTCAACTCCCTTTAAGAGTACATTCGGTGTTTTAACTGAACGAATCAGAAGTTCAATCGAAGCTTGTTCATATTTAATTAATGTTATTGAATAAAAAAAATAGAAATTTAAAACTCAACACAAATATACCAAAACATATAAAATCTCGTTAATTACAACTTAGCATGAATTTTATCACCAAACAACACCAAAACTCACTAAAACTCAACCTATCATTATTAAACTATAATTACTCATTAGGAAGAGCCTCTTACCTTAATTTCCAGCAAAACGTCAAGAAACTGCAACAACTGTTGATCCTCAACCCCAAAACCTATTTGATCAACAAGAAACCCTAAAATCCTATTTCTTTGCAGAAAACCGAAACTGAAAAGTGATCAAAACTGCAGATTACCTGGATTAACTGGTGAGAAACTATTTTTAGATTGATCTACACTCCAAGACGATCGTTTCGACTGCTCATGGCTGAAAAACAGAGCTACGGATTGAAAGATACGAATTTCTGAAGAATCGAACTCAACGGTTACAAAAAACTAGGGCTAAATTGAAAACTTATGAAATTTAGAGATGTTATTTTCTAAAGTTGCGCCTCATCGTGCTGATCACTTTTCTCGCCTACGGCATCTTGAACAGATGAACGGATTGGTCACACGGTTGAAGTTTACGTTATCTCTTTTTCTGGCATCTTCTGCGTTGGTTTTCTTGTTCTGCGTTGTTGCTCCTCTTTTTTTTTTTATAATCAAAATCAACGTGTGAAATAATAAGAGATTTTGGGTATTATTTCCTTTTTATAGCCATTAATTAAGTCCTTTATAATTAATTGCTAAATCCTTTTAATTAAATCATTTTTAATCAAATAAATAGGAAGAATAATAATTAGGTCGTAGTAAATACACCCAATGACTATTTTACCCTAAATAAAAAGTCGGGATGTTACATTCATTCCTCCTTAAGAGGAGTTTCGTCCTCGAAACTCGAATGTAACTGGGGTGTACTTGAACTCTGGACTTTGCAAGGCGTTTCGTCTTCTAACTCTTACAATTTTCTTCTTCTTCTTCCATCTTCCCAACTCTTCTGCTTGTCTTGCCAATTTGAGATTGCGACGATCCGCTTCAATCTTCACGTCGTCTTGATGTATCAACTTTGGTCTCGTATTCTGCTGCCACTCCACTTCATCCCAGAAACTCGCGTTCTTCTATCTCTATCTTAAAGAAAGATCACCAGCAGTACTGTTCCAACTCTTGTACATCTTGGTCGCTCCGAGATGAACTGCAATTGTCATCTCGAGGTTTTCATTCTTCATTGTCCTTCACAATCTTCCGCATTCGAAACCCAAAGCTGATTCCGATGCCGACGGTTGCTATCTTCATCTAACCCGTGACCAAAGGCTGGTTGGACTCCAACCACTCACATGTAACCAGAGACAAATGGATCTTTGCCTTGTTTCTTCACGTACTCATCAAGCTCGCTTTGAATCTTGCAATCATCGGTTCAACACTCTTTGCTTGCTCCTCGCCGACCTATACCCGGAAAGCTAAATCTTCCCAAATTAAACCATACTTCGGCACACTTGACTTCTTTCGATCCCACTTCAATCATGGCACCACAAGCTTGATGAAGAACTGCAAGGATCCCAACTGAAGGACTTCTGAGACTCCATGTGGGTGGGGAACATGCATTGTCATACTTTCTCTCTGACGGTCTGATTCAATTCTTATGCCAAAAAGAGTTAGATTGGAGAATAAATAAAATTGAAGAGTGACAAGTTGGGTACCAGGGTGGCATGTCAACTAGGTAAGCCAAGGAATGATACAATGCACTTGAAATAAGAAAGGTTGCTTGGGTTACATGCAAAACAAGATGATTTCGTGTTGGGGAAAAGTTGAAGGTGGTTCCAAACTGAAGAATGAGACATTGTATCATTATACAAGGATAGCCACAAAAAGGAAAACAAAAGGACACATTGCAGATGATTTTTTTAGAGAGAGGAATTCAAAGAAGATACGGTGGTCTCAAAGACTTGAGGTAACTTGAAAGGATGGTAATAAGTTTTCATATAAGCCTTGAGAAAGTGGAGACGTTAAAGGTAACATCACACAATGTAATCAAGGTAAAGGTGCAAGGTCGAGCACTAGAAGGACTAAAAGATAGAAATCAAAAGAGAGCAAGAATCTCAACATGAATGAGCCATGGAGACAAAACGAGTACACCAAAAGGTCTCAGAATAAAATAAACAATTGTCAAGAGGTGTCCAAGTTTGCAATAGTCAAAGAGAGGTTATTTTAGGATTTAATAGAAATAGAAATTCCCTCAAGGAATTGTAAGGGAATATCAAAAGTTTGAATAAGTAAGCGGCAAACAAGAAAAAAAAAATTAAGTGAAGAGGAAAAGACACATAAGAATTGTCGGATAAGGTTTGATTTCAAAGAATTAATTCAAACCTTCAAAGGAAGTTTAAACGATCATTGACGATTCAAATCAAAGGTTCAAGGTTGCACTACTTGAGAGGAATAGTACACTGCCAAGGAACAAATGCTCAAGGTTAAAATAAAATAGACTTTCAACCGGTGTAACAAAATTGGAATATAAACGCCAAACAGAGGATGGAAAATCAAAAGGCATATCTGGTGGTTCATGGCTCTAAATGGCCTGAAAGAGAGTTAAAACTGAATGGTACAAGGTACATTAATCTGGATTGAAATTTGTTAAGGGTGATTTTGTACGTTTTATAAGGATATATTTTATATCAATTCTCTTCATATTCGTATGTTTCTCATAGAAATCGAGCTTTATATTGAAATATTGAGCAAATGGTGTTTTTAATAGTTGAATTGCAAAACGTAACGAATTATGTGCTTAAATTGTGATTTTATATTATTTTGGAGTTATGTTACGCTTTGGTATGTTTTACTATCTCTTAGATACATGTTTTCGAGCTAAAAGAGGATTAGAAGAGGTTGCATTCGGATTTTCTGATGAAGAGAAGAGATAGGGATGAGAAGAAAAGGATAAAGATGAAGAAATCGGCTTTCAGGCATCTTTGGATCAAGTCCCAAGTCCGTCCACTATGGACGGGCGTCCATTGCTGCAGACTGGCGTCCAAGAGGGGTTTTTACATACAGAGAGTTTGGACGTGGTATGAACGAGCGTCTGCTCTAGCGTTCAGAATGTTGGACGAGCGTCCAGCGCCGACTTCAGCGCAGCCGACTTAAAACTCTATAAATACAGCCGCGATTTCAACCCTAGTACACACATTATTCGGTCTCATTGATACACCATCATAAGAGGCAAACCTTAGCGGCCCCAAATTTCTTTTGGAGAGGTCAGGTGGCAAGTTAGATTAGGTTTTTATTTTGCTTTTCTGCTTTTTCTTTGCGATGTACTCCATGCTTGGGGGCTGCAATTGTTCGAACAGTTTGAATCCTTTTTCATTCAGGTTTTATCTACTTTTATTTAAGTTTGTTTTATGATTTTATCTCAAAGTTGTATCTTTTCCTATGCGATTATTTGTTATGCAACGTATATCGGAAGGTGGTTGCTTATCGATGTTTGATTTTGATGGAAGTCATGTTAGACTTAGATCACCATAGGAAAGATTGGATTTTTAACCTTGACATAACGGAAGTTGATAGGTTGATTATCTAGGTTGCTAGATTTGAATAAATCTTACACCTTGTTTTGATTGATAGACGAATTATCTACGAAGTAGGATTCATACTTTTGATTAGGTGAACCACATCTTTAGTTAATCATCACAAGATAACCTTAGATAGAGATAGAGGTTTGAAGGATTGGATGATTTTGTTTGTTCATTGTAATCTCCATGTTCATCTTCTTGTTTATTTCCTTTTATAGTTAGTAGTTTAGATTTAGTTTTTATCGCTTTTATCCTTCCGGCTTTGGATTAACAATCCTCTGTCCCGATTTACTTTTCGTTTTTAGCTTTCAGCCCGTTTTGAATAAGTAACAATTTAAGGATTAATAAGATTAAATTTAACATCCCTTTTCCTCGAGGATCGATACCCGTACTTATCCAACTTTACTAGCAACTACCAGGTATTCGGCCGGTTAGGAGGTAGTTTTGCATGGTAGTATAGGTTTATAAATTTTCTTTTGTTTTAATGATGCAAAATGTCCCCCAACAAAAGTGGTGCTGTTGCCGGGGAATCGGTGTTTTCGTTGAATCTAATGGAGTTAACTTTTCTATTTTGTTACAACTTTTTAATGGGTAGATTATAGTTTAGGATTTAGGGTTTTTCATAGTTTTTCTTTATAGTTACTGTTAGCTTTCCCCACCCGCTTTTCCCGGTGTTTTTACTGTTCCCGTTTTCGCAATCACGAAAGGCGTCCATTTTATCTCGGGCGCCCGTCCGCTTCTTCGACCTTTGAATACGAAGTCCGGATTTCCAGGCGCCCGTCTAGTTCGATTTTGAGAGGGCGTTCGTCCATAAAGTGAACGCCCGTCTTTCCCTTCTGTTTGATGTCTACTCTTGTTTCTATCTTTTGTTTCCATCTTTTCTTGTTCCTACATTGATTAGGGGCATCTAGGGTTGATTTATCGACTTCAAGTTTTTAATGATCAAATTTTTGGAAAAAAGGATAGTTTTAGCACTCGTTACTATTTTGGCCATAACTTTCGGCTCGGGTGTCGGATTGGCGCGCAGGACCCCAATTCGGAAAGCTCGTTCCGACGCCGACGATGTGATGGACGGCCTAAGGCCGTCCTACACCGTTTTCGAGGTCAAAATCCGCTGTTTTCCCTTCCATTTTGGGCTCAGAAGATTTCAACACGTTTTTCTCCCTTTCTTTCGGTTTCTTGTTTTCTGTTTTAAATTTTTAGTAGGTAGGTTTCTCGCTAGGTTTTCCGTATCTTTTTACGCTTCGCTTCTTTATTTCTTCCAATAAAAAGTAGCGTTGAATAAATTGAGAGTTTTTATTTTTGCCGTGTTTCGATGACCATTGGGTTAAGAATGTGCAAAAAGTTTTTTACTCAATTTATGAAACGTGAATTTAGGTTTCATAGTTTTGATTTCGTTTTTAATAAACACTAGGGTTTCTGTTTTCATGATATGATATTAGGGTTTCTTCTTTGTTTTTATATATAGATCGTGGTGCTGTGTTTTTTTTCTTTGAGTCGACGGGCGTCCATAGTAAGTGAACGCCCGTCCTTCCCACAACGCATCAACGCTGTTATGTTTTTAGAGAGTCAGACGAGCGTTTGCCGCTTTCCCGAACGCCCGTCTGCTCTATGTGGTTCTGGACGGGCGTCTGCCTACCTGAACGTCCGTCCGCCCTGAGTATGTTTTAAACGTCCGTCTGGATTGACTGAACGTCCGTCCAGTGTGTCAGCTTCTAGTGGATAGAATTTGATTTTTAATGCTTTATTTGTCGTGGATATTTTCATATGAGCTTCTGTGGCTAATTGCTTCTACGTAGATGTTCTGAACTTGCATGTTTACATCTTTCCATCTACGAATCCATGTTAAATAAGGGATTTACTTTTATATACATGCTACATTAATTGACATGGATGTTTTATTGTGAGCCTCTGTGGCCGTTTTGTATATGCGTAGATGTCCTGTTCTTTCACCGTTATGGTTTTCTTTCCATCTATTGCAATCCATGTTGAGTAATTCGCCTAGCTAGACGTGATTCTAATATGACTTATGATGTTCCTGTTGTCGTCTATCTAGGGTGTTAGGATTCATCTAGGCATGTTATAGTGACTGTCGGTTCTCGTAAGCTATAACTGTTCTTATAGTTAATTAGTAGCTAATGTCGGTTTCCGTATGCTACATACCGCTGTGGTGAATCTTTTAAGCTTTGAGACTTATGTGCTTCCTTGTTGTTTATGTAACTCATATAGGTAGCTACTGTCGGTTTTCCGTATGCTACGTCATTTTCCATATGAGTTATATCTGTTTAGTATAGCTAACTGTTGGTTTTCCATAATGCTATCACTTTTGATGAGTCTTAAGGCGCGTCTACACTGCATGTAATGGACAGCACTGTCGTTTATCGTAACCTGTCATTATTTGGTAGACGTTTATTATATGCATGTCGTGTTGCTAATTAGTGGGCTAGTTTTCTTTCTTTAATTTTCGTTTATTTTTGCATATCACTTAGATGCATATCATTTAGCTGCATACCATCTAGTTGCATTGTTTTTCTATTTTTCTTTTATTTTTCTTGAGCGTAGTTAATCGCCGGTTTCGTAATACTACCTCGCTTTCTTTAATTTAGTTTCTGATAGGGCCGTAGTCACCGTAGGGTTGTCCTCGAAACACTCGCTTTCACTGAGCCTGTCGAGAATTCATTTTTATTTTTAGGATTGCATATCATGTAGGCTGCATTGTAGTATATTTTCATGTAGTTGCACCTAGCCTACAGTTGTGTAATATTCCATATATATGTTCCATCTTTATATGAGCTTAATTTGAAAAATCTTTATGACTTCTTTTCCATGTATAATCCTCTATCAGTATTAGTTGGAGTTTGATGTTTCGCTTACGTGGCTTTATTCTTAGATGTCCCGAGTTTAAGTGTTGATCTTTCCATCCGAGCTATTATTCCTTTTGTGCTTATATCAAACTTCCGCTCGATTGTGTTTAGATGCTTAGGTGTCCTGTACTTTCCACAGATATGGTGATTTTTCCATCCGAGCAATTATACCACGTGCTTATATCATTATTGTTGATTGTTATATTTCCCCCGTGTCCCCGAGATACTTGCCATGTTTTTCAAGTCGTGCATGTACATTTTTAGTTGTTCTTGTTAAGCTACCTTTGGGAGTTGAAGCTGGGAAGGACTCCATATGATGTCACCATTGTTGTCTTCTTCAGCCTATCTTCATATCATTACCAAATCAGCTAAGTTCTTTATCTTTTCTTTAATTCTGCACAACATGAGGACATGTTGTTATTTAAGTGTGGGGGAGGGGAATAGTTTCATGTATCTACATTCATTTGCCATACTATTATATTTCTATGAAAAGGTGCTAAATTTTCAAATTTTGTTTGTTTTGTCCCGAGTGAGCATTGCATGTCTTTATTTGAGTTTTTATATCATTGGTGCATTATTTTGCATGTTTAGTAAATTTAGTTGTTTCACCCGACACTATTTTTCACGTGCCATAGTAAATGATGAGCTATGTTTTTAAGCCATACCCATTTGATTAGAGATTTTTGATGATTATCGCATGATTCTTTGCTTCCATACGAATTTTGAAAATTTTAATAGTTTGTGTTTGGAATTAGAGTATGACATACTGTGAATATCTGAAGGTTTGAATGTGATAGGAGGGATATAATTTAAGGTTTGTATACCAATCTAAGATGAATAATATGAATTATGTATTTAAGTGTCGGAAGTAGCTGCCGATGATTTGAGTGCGGTAGGGCATTATCACGAAATGTCCTATACCACTATGAGGTTCAATAGCTCCCGACTGCCTGATGATAGTAGTCCAGCTAGGGTGTTATCACGAAACATCCTATTGCTAGGAATGAGGGCGTGTGCTATATATGTGGAATTAAGTTAATCAGAAAGAAAAAATTAGTGAATGGTAATGTGAAAAGATGGGTGAGAACCGTAGTTATCTTCTGACTATCCCCAGTATAAACTGAAAGATATGTTGTAGGGACTATCCTCTGAGTATGTCGGAAATATTTTAAATACTCCTTATTATTATTTTTCGAGTACGTATGTTTTGTGAGGTGCATGTTATAATCGTTTTTATATTTCTAATTTAGATGGGATGTTGGCTAGTTTTGCTTGAATCAATTTCAAGTGTGGATTTAGTGGAAATTTATTATGGCTATGCACACACACTTGGGTGAACCTCTAAACTATTGAATATGCTTTATGGTTGCATAAATGTTTATATGTCTCGAGTCTTGATTATGTTTTGTCTTGCTCGGGACGAGCAAGGTTTAAGTGTGGGGAAGTTGTTAAGGGTGATTTTGTACGTTTTATAAGTATATATTTTATATCAATTCTCTCCATATTCGTATGTTTCTCATAGAAATCGAGCTTTATATTGAAATATTGAGCAAATGGTGTTTTTAATAGTTGAATTGCAAAACGTAACGAATTATGTGCTTAAATTGTGATTTTATATTATTTTGGAGTTATGTTACGCTTTGGTATGTTTTACAATCTCTTAGATACATGTTTTCGAGCTAAAAGAGGATTAGAAGAGGTTGCATTCGGATTTTCTGATGAAGAGAAGAGATAGGGATGAGAAGAAAAGGATAAAGATGAAGAAATCGAACTTCTTAGGCATCTTTGGATCAAGGCGTCAAGTCCCGTCCACTATGGACGGGTGTCCATTGCTTCGCAGATCAAGCGTCCAAGAGGGTTTTTACATACAGAGAGTTTGGACATGGTATGAACGAGCGTCTGCTCTAGCGTTCAGAATGTTGGATGAGCGTCCAGCGCCCGACCAGCCATAACCGACTTAAAACTCTATAAATACAAAATTGCGATTTCAACCCTAGTACACACATTATTCGATCTCATTGATACACCATCATAAGAGGCAAACCTTAGCGGCCCTGACCCCGCTTTGGGGAGGCTTTGGGGTGGCAAGTTAGATTAGGTTTTATTTTGCTTTTACTGCTTTGTTTGTTGCGATGTACTCCATGCTTGGGAATGCAATTGTTCGAACAGTTTGAATCCTTTTCATTCAGGTTTTATCTACTTTATTTAAGTTTGTTTTATGATTTTATCTCAAAGTTGTATCTTTTCCTATGCGATTATTTGTTATGCAACGTATATCGGAAGATGGTTGCTTATCGATGTTTGATTTTGATGGAAGTCATGTTAGACTTAGATCACCATAGGAAAGATTGGATTTTTAACCTTGACATAACGGAAGTTGATAGGTTGATTATCTAGGTTGCTAGATTTGAATAAATCTTACACCTTGTTTTGATTGATAGACGAATTATCTACGGAAGTAGGATTCATACTTTTGATTAGGTGAACCACATCTTTAGTTAATCATCACAAGATAACCTTAGATAGAGATAGAGGTTTGAAGGATTGGATGATTTTGTTTGTTCATTGTTAATCTCCATGTTCATCTTCTTGTTTATTTCCTTTTATAGTTAGTAGTTTAGATTTAGTTTTATCGCTTTTATCCTTCCGGCTTTGGATTAACAATCCTCTGTCCGATTTACTTTTCGTTTTCGTTTCGGTTCCGTTTGAATAAGTAACAATTTAAGGATTAATAAGATTAGATTTAACATCCACTTTTCCTGAGGATCGATACCCATTTCTTATCCAACTTTACTAGCAACTACCGGTATTCGGCCGGTTAGGAGGTAGTTTTGCATGGTAGTATAGGTTTATAAATTTTCTTTTGTTTTAATGATGCAAAATGTCCCCCAACAAAATTCAATAGAAGTTTTGGAGAAAACTTGTTTCTTGATTTGAAAAGTAGGATATGAACTAGTTAAGAGGAAAAGGCTTATATATAGATATATTTCGGAGGTAATTCAAGACACCAAACAGAGAGGACCTGTTGAGTTTAAAGGTCTCAAGTGAGGGATTACCTGAGAAACAAATTACCAGAAAAAGTATAATTACAAAAGGGCACGAAAAGGGTCTGAACAACAAACATGGCATGCTTGAGGATAGCATATTGGTTCTTGTTTAAAACTGCAAAAGAAATTATAACGTTAGCTTTACAAACTCCTACTAAAAGGCTTAACTCGTAAGGAGATCAAACTTGGAGAACTCCTAAACATAACAGCCGTAGAACTTACTACCCTCTTAGCTCAAACCCCAAGTCAAAGAGGTGAAAATTCCTTTTAGGTTGCTGTGTATGAAATTTACTCCGGATCTGACATTATCAATTTGTACAGAACAAACGAAGAGGAATTTGAGCACGATCCAAAGAGAAAAGATTTAGATACTGAAGTTTCCCAAGTGATATAAAAATATTGGAATTTTTGAATGAAAATAAGTTGGTCAAAAACAATTATTTCTGACGATTGCACAAGCTGTCAGAATTTCCAGATTAATAAACACTGAGTTGAATGCAAATCGAGATCAAACAAAAAGGAATCTGAACCTAATTCCAAAAGAAAAATTGTAGATAAAAGTTTTGTCTGCAACATATCAAAAATTCAGATCATTTAAGGGTGTTTAACCAGTTTAAAACAGAAGAGGAAGTGAAGGTGCTGCTGCAGATTTTCTGGACAGAGTGTCCGGTAATAACATGGATTTTCTGAACAATCCATAAAGATTATCGAATCAATGTTAAAAGATAAATTGTAGATAAGACATCAGTCTAAATTGTGGAAAATTTCCAGAATTTTTAGAGCACGGTAAGTGGTCTAACCTAAAAGGAAAACAATGAAACAAAAGCATTCACCTATGTTGGATAAAGCAAAACACGAGGATAGTGAAATCTATGTGCCAAAGTATGAGACCTTTAACACTAATAGTTGAAACGACTGAGGAGTACTTGGAAAGGATAAAATTTGCATATGGAGTTCGTGTGGAACCCATCTCGAGCAAAGCAAGGCCAAAGAATTTTTGTAAACATAAACCAAGCGATAGCGAAAAGAGAAAACGAAGGATTTGTAGAGTCGAGTCTTTAAACTAAAGTTTGTATGTACTAAAACATCTTGTAGGGGATGCATTAAGGGTAATCACTAGGATGCAAAAGTGTGTTGCCCTGAAATAGCTAAACATGATAGTTGGAAGGATATGCAATTGTCGGTTCAAATAGTTCGAAGGATGATAAACTTATTTTCCTTAAATCAAGCATTTAACACGATGAAAACATCTTTTAAAAAAAATAAGGCACATCAAAAAAAATGTACACACTTGGAAAACAAAACTTCATAATAAGGGACTTTTACCGAGTTTCAGAAATTTCAAATGGAGGATTTAACCACAGCATGAGTTACAATTAGTATGGATGAGGAAATGATTGAAACCGGGATAACCAAGCAGAAACTAGATGATTATAAAATAGAACCTTATTGATGAAGACATAAGATTGGAAAATCACCATGCAATCGTTTCTTGCCATCGAGGAGCACTATAACGACAACATCTAGTCACTACCTACCAAATTTCTTATCCTGGGTAACAACTAGCTTAAGAATCAGATAAATCAAAGTATTGTCATCTCCTATAACCTACTACACTATAACTTACAGGGGTGAAAGAAAGACATCTATCCTTTCTTGATCGTGAGGACTTAAATGGTTTTGAGAAATTCGGTGCATACATAAGTCATGAAATAATTGATTTGCACAAAACAAACTGAATGATTTTGAACATGAGGAAAAGAGAAAATATGTGAGTATATAAGTTTTACATATGATGCTCAAAAATCAAAAAAATTGGGAAGTCATAGGTCGGTTAAAATAATTCTTTTCATCTACTGCTATAAGTTGTCAAAAAATTTCAGGACTTCATCAACTGTCGTGTGTTGAAGATTGTGCTCAAACCAAAACGAATTTGCACTTGGTTCCAAAACAAAAATTATAGTGCAGGATGTTTTATACAACACATCAAAAATCCAAGTCATTTGGAGGTGTTTAGCTTATTCAAAACAGAGTGATAAGTAAGAGTACTGCTGCAGAATTTTCTGAACAAAGTACCCCTCCTTGTTAAACAATTTGTGAACAATCCATATTGAAAACTAAATTGATGTAAAGAGAGAAATTGTAGATAAGACAACTTTCTAAGTGGCTGAAAATTTACAGAATTCTTAGAACAAAAAAAAATAATATAACATGACATGTAGAAACGTGAACAAAAATCGTTTACTCATTTTGCATAATACGAAGTTACAAGGAAGTGATTTGAACCAAATGTAGCATTACGAAAGCATTAAAACCTCAAAAAGAAAGAAAATTAGAGAAAATATTCGAAGATTCCAAAAGGAAAGAGGGATCCTAATAAGAGTTTTCGAAATGAACAAAACTTAAGAGATCACATAAGAGATGTGAGCTTAAAACTCAACCTTCACTTAAGGAGACTTTTCAATTGGTCCTAGTGCAACTTAACCACGTTCTAAGGATTCCTAATCCTACGAGAATTTACCACCAAGATCAAGAGAGATCAGAAGGGTTCAAAAAGGTCTAAAGAAGTCTTATCTTAGAGGGAAGAAGCCTAGGAAAGAAAGGACGCTTCGCTCTGATACCAACTGTAACACCCCGCTCCCGGATACCGAGCCCTTATCCGGAAGAGATATGTTTGGCGCGTATAGCATTAAATAAATCTAACATTATACGCAAGCCTCTACGCCGTCGTATCAAATAAAAGCAAACAGAATCTAAGAAGACTCGGGTAAAAACATAAATGCTACTATGAATAGAAAGTAACCATGCTAAAGATGGATAGTTAAATTACAAAGACGAAAAACCCAAAGACTTATACAATACGATGTCTTAAAAGTAGAAGTACAACAAGTCTAAGAAAAGAAATATAACTAGTCTAGTACAACATTTACAAAGAAATAAACTAAGAGCTTTGTCAATACATCAACGCCCTCAAAAGTCGCTCATCTACACTTGATCAACTCCTGCTCGCCTTCTCACCCCACAATGCATACAAAAGAAAATGCAAAGGAGGTAAGTACAAAGTACTTAGTAAAAGTGAGAAGCTAATGAATAACTAAGTTATACAACGAAAGGTTATTATTATGATTATTAAATTATCTTTATAAGACCGACTCAATCTAGGGTTCAATCCATGCCCATCGACACGTCATGACTAAACGTTTCTAGCTTAGCTTATCTTGGTTACGTCATCACTCAAGGACACTACGCATGGCGTTCATTAGCCTGAAGATATACTTGCTAACTAACGGTGATTAGCACCGATTAGCTCCGGGGTCTCCCCGGTATTCGTATACGTCCGATGAATTTCCTCCACTGCCATTCAGCCGTTTATAGGCCAGCAGCGTTGTTCACCTTTTATAAACGTATCACATCGCCGATATGAAAGAGTGCCTAACCGAGAATAAGTGACGTTTTAGCTTTTACTACACTTATATGTAATTATTATGGTGAATTAACTAGCCACCTAAGTGTTTTCAAGATGAAATCTCACCTTAACAACTCTACTCCCTCACTTAGACAGCTAGACATCACATCTTATCAATTACACAGACATTGATGAACTCTAGTTCATCAAAGCACAAGCCCTTTCATGCCCTTCCGACGGATCCGAACTTCAACTTCCTTTAAGAGTACATTCGGTGTTTTAACTGAACGAATCAGAAGTTCAATCGAAGCTTGTTCATATTTAATTAATGTTATTGAATCAAAAAAATAGAAATTTAAAACTCAACACAAATATACCAAAACATATCAAATCTCGTTAATTACAACTTAGTATGAATTCTATCACCAAACAACACCAAAACTCATTAAAACTCAACCTATCATTATAAAACTATAATTACTCATTAGGAAGAGCCTCTTACCTTAATTTCCAAAGAAACAGAAAGCAAAATGTCAAGCAATCGCAACAACAATTGATCCTCAACCCCAAAACCTATTTGATCAACGAGAAACCCTAAAATCCTATTTCTTTGCGTAAAACCGAAACGAAAAGTGATCAAAACTGCAGATTACCTGGATTAACTCTGCGAAACTATTTTTAGATTGATCTACGCTCCAAGACGATCGTTTCGACTACTCATGGCTGAAAAACAGAGCTACGGATTGAAATATACGAATTTCTAAAGAATCGAACTCAACGGTTACAAAAAACTAGGGCTAAATTGAAAACTTACGAAATTCAGAGATTTAATTTTCCAAAGTTGCGCCTCATCGTGCTGATTACTTTTCTCTCCTGCGGCATATTGAACCGATGAACGGATTGGTCACACGGTTGAAGTTTACGTTCTCCCTTTTTTCTGGCATCTTCTGCGTTGGTTTTCTTGTTCTGTGTTGTTGCTCTTTTTTTTTTTTTATCAAAATCAACGTGTGAAATAATAAGAGATTTTGGGTATTATTTCCTTTTTATAGCCATTAATTAAGTCCTTTATAATTAATTGCTAAATCCTTTTAATTAAATCATTTTTAATCAAATAAATAGGATAAATAATAATTATGTCGTAGTAAATACATCCAATGACTATTTTACCTTTTATGAAAAGTCGGGATGTTACAATCTCGCCCGGGCCCAGGGCCGGCCGTGGTATGAAGATGCACCAGTATGTATGCTCTAGTTCATGTAAGAACATGCATTCCGGTGTCTGCTAAGAACATGCACGTTGGTTCAATTAAGAACATGTATGGGATTGATGCAAATAGATGTACACATAAAAGCACATATGTTGATCATACAATTAATTAATCACAGTGTGCACCCTCCATAGTACCGATCCCGCATTCTTTAACAAATAAATAAATAGAATACTATTTATATAGTAAAATAATTAATTTATTAGGAAATAAAACAGTGTATCACATAGCACATGCAAAAACAAATAGTTTCATGCATGAGGTTTCCCTACCTCCGTGTAGGTTTCGTCTATGCAAGGTCTAAGCAGCTTCTGCTATTTTCTTACAGTTGGAACACGATTCTGACAAAGAGATGAAGCCCTAGTTAGATCTAAAATGATTATTCTACTAAGATAAAAAGGTACAAATTGATGAACGTTAAACTAGGGTTTCCTAACCCTAAACCAAGAAGAAAGGGTTTTTACCTCGTCGTTGTGATCATAAGAACCCGTGAATCGAAACACCGGTAGCCAAGGACGGGGCCAGGAAATTTTCTTTAGGGGGGCTAGGCTAAAAGTTGTTTAATGTTATTTTTTATGGAAGATTTTTTCCTTTTAAAAGTTTGAAATTTAACGGAAGAAACTGCTATAATTAAGAATGAAGACACCCTCGGAATTCATTTCATTCAAGAGGGAAAAACAACAAAACAAAATTTGAGTGGCTCACTAGGTTCATGTTCGAAGTATTCTATTTTATTATTACTAAACAAATTATACAGATCGACTATGTCATGAATTCAACTAAAATGACAATAGGGTTTGCATATTAAGATACGAGAGAAACGTGGAAACGAGAAAGTATATATATATATATATATATATATATATATATATATATATATATATATATATCAAGTACTAGTACCAATGGATGTTTATTTGATTGTTTCTATTGTGTTTGGTTGATCTGTAAACTAAATAGGTGGTGAGTTAATTATAAGGTGTAGTAGTGGGCTTAGAACATTATACAAAGTATTGGGTATAAAGTTCTTTCAGGTGGGCTTAAATTTCCTGCCCGAAACTTTGGCTCCGTCTCTGCCGGTAGCTATATTTTGTATTTTACCTCGTCGTTTTGAATAAATATATTTTTCGTTTTTATCGGCACTATAAGTCAACCGAATATTATTTCCGATGAATTAATCATCTGTTAAAGTACTTCTTTTAAGAAAGGACGATTATACCCTTTATTGAAATTCTGAGCCGTTACATAATAAAAAATAAAATATCATTGGTGCCTTTGGTGGATTATTATTTTTACTTCGACGCATCCTAATCTTGATCACTGAATTTATGGCATAGTAAAAGTCATTATATGGATCTTTTTTAGGGTAAGTTAGTCATTGTCACAACCAAAACTTTCGTGTCCGGTTATATTTCGGGTGAAAAATTATTATGCAACAGAGATTTAGTGGTTATACCAAGTAAATGGGTAAGATGCGTTTTTACACATCATCTCTTACGTTGTAGGAGTGTGTATGGATGAATTGCGGTGTTTAACATTTTCAAAACCGAACCAAACCGGGCCGAACCGATACAAACCGAATTGTTTAAAAATTAAATGGTTTTTAAAACTATGAAAGTTGAACAGACAAAAAACCGAACCAAACCGACTCGAATTGGTTTGTTTTATGTTTTAAAAGTTAAGACAGAAACCGAACCTTCAACATATCATACTTAGTAGTAGACTATTAAAGTTGCATCTTTGGTAGTACGCTTTTTGCGACGTTTTGGTCGTCCGGCTTTAGCGACGTTTTGGTCGTCGCTATACCAAATTTTTTGTCTTTTCCCCTTATTTTATTTTATTTTTATTTTTTGGTTAGGTAAAGCGAAGTCGTATGATTTGGTACGGTGTTATCACATCAACGTGTTTATCACTAGGGTTTTTATTTGAAGCATTCAATTCTTTGATTCGAGTTTCGGAAATTTTAATTGTGTTATTATATGTAGTTTCTATTGGTAGTATATTTAGTTATCATATAGTTAGTATATACTATTAAATTTGCATGTTTGGTCGTCCGGCTTTTTGCGACGCTTTGGTCGTCCGGCTTTAGCGACGTTTTGGTCGTCGCTATACCAAAATTTTTGTCTTTTCCCTTTTTTTTTGTTAGGTAAAACGAAGTCGTATGATTTGGTACAGTGTTATCACATCAACGTGTTTATCACTAGGGTTTTTATTTGAAGCATTCAATTCTCTGATTCGAGTTTCGGAAATTTTAATTGTGTTATTATGTAGTTTCTATTGGTACACTGAAACTCTGGTTTGACTTTTTGTGCACGAAGGTGCATTTCGATCTTCAGAATTTTTTGGTTAAGTAAACAAAGTCGTATGATTTGGTACGGTGCCACAAAAACTACTAGAAAATAAAATATTGTAAAAATTAGATAAGGAATGAGAATGTTCATTCGATCTATGATACATAAAAATAAAAAACGAGATCCAACTCCCATTTATCTTACTTATCCTTCGGTTAATTTACTTCGATAAAAGATAAGAAAATGAAAATTTTCCGAACCTTTTCTTTTTTTCTTTTTTTTATTAGTATTAGTTAGGGTTAAGTCGTTCGACATGAATAATATTCTACGACTAACAATTCATTTATTCGAGTTTGGGAAATTTTAATTTTGTTATTATGTAGTTTTATTGGTTCATGAAACTCTGGTTTGACTTTTTTGCATTTAATGTGCATTTTGATCTTCGTGATTTTTTCCCATATGTAACCTTTCTTGCTTTGCAACACGCAGCTTATCATTACCTCTGAGAGGATGGTTTAAATGTTTTTCTAAGCATTGAAGTAGGTTGATATCTTCTTTATTTTTGCTAAAGTAAATTTATTGCAGACATAAAAACTATAATCGGTGCATAAAAAAAGTGAGGGCACGCCGTGCATCGCACGGTGGCCCCCACTAGTATATATATATTAGTTCAACTTGACGATTATATCAACATATTGATTATATCCACTATGTGTGTAGTATGTTGAAATTCGTCTAGTGTTGACTGAATTTTTCAGTCGTTCGTTTGTCGGTTATTGTTTAGTTTGATAGAAATGGTGGAGCATTTTATCGCTATTAACCGCATATATTTTTCGACGGGGTTGCTTTCTTTTTTTACTAATGCAACTTAGTACATCTCGAGTAAAATGTATTGACATAATGAGCCAAATAAGTAAACATACAAAAATTTGTGTATCATGAGGTAATATTTGTTATTAAATCAAACTAATTACTATGTTTAATAAACTAATTACTATGTTTAATTTGTGGTAGTATTTTTAGAATAAATAGGCACACCGAACCGAACAAAACCGACTTTAATATAATTGGTTTGGTTTAATATTTTTCAAACCGAAATATTTGGTTTGATTTTGAAAATCCTTAACCAAATCAAAGCGAGCCATAAGCACCCTTAATGAATTGTACACATCTAATCCTTCAACTTGGTATAATTCCTCGATCACTACCGTATAATAACCCTTTTCGTATTTTTGAATTACTCCCCGACAATTGTACGAGGGTTCCTCGGGGAAGAAGAAAAAAATGGAAAATGATATATCCACAACCAAAAATGCCGCATGTAACACAACCAGAGATGGCTGCAGGATTTTTTACATGGGTTACAAATTGTCAATTTTTTTCGTATCATACATATATTTGTATATTTAATTCTATACATGTAATTATCGGGCAACAAATGAAAATATAGAATTGATGATAAAAATAAAGCGTGTCCATGGTAAGCGCCAAAATCAAATTTTGACTCTAGAAAAGTATTAGATTCCAATGGAAAAAATGTTAAATTAGGTGTGATACTAGAGACGAAATAACAAATTTGATCCTTTGACTAATACTCTTCCATACAGGAAGTTTCTGGGTGCACCCGCACGCAAGTGAGTTTCATTTTCTCTCAAAAAGTGTTTTATCACAGCACTGTTAGCTTAAAAAAAATGGTTATGCGGGTACATTTTGTGTCATTTCTTCTTCAAGATACAAACAGAAATTAACATCAAATTACATGGAACACTCTAAAAAAAAATATAGAACATGAAAACATAAATACAGTGTTCCTATGGTTTTAACCTTTTTTTAGAACATACAATCTAGTTGAAATTTATATTTTTTAAAATTAGTATTAGATCAAACTATATAGAACATGTATATAAAAATTTCAAATTATTTATTAATAAATACGATAATAATATTTTATTGTATTGATAATGTTTTTTCATAGGGAATTGAAAATGTTAAAAACATTTATAAATTTAATCAAACTAAAAAATGATACTATTGAATTTTGATTATTTATGGTTGGAGATGTGGTTTATAGATATCAAAATCAAATTTTGATACATATGATTGATGATGAAAATTTGATACTTATATGAATAATATTGATAGATATCAAAATTTAAATTATGATACCTATACTATTGACTTGTTTCATGAAATTCATTTATATATATATATATATATATATATATATATATATATATAATTATAAGAAAATATCTACTATTTATACATAATTTTTTTTATTTTAAGAAGTCGTTCGACCCACTTGACTTGATGGAGTTGCCCCTGACCACAACATATGATCTAATCATTGAGTAATATATAAGAGTAATTAATTAATGTGAGAATCATCATAATCAATTTTACATAAAAGTGTTCAGCGAAGGATGCAGTAAATATAACATTACTATTAAAAAAAGGGTACGAAAATTGGTAAAAACGGTGCCAAAATATCATTCAAGTTAGTTAAAATTTAAAAAGAAAAAAAAAAAGTTAGTTAAAATTTCGTTGGAGAGTCAACGCACGGTATATTATAGGCGTCCGCCACTAAAAAGCACGGCCAAATCCGAATCAAATTCGTGCTCCGCCGTATTCCACCGCCAATCAAGCTCTCCGGCACTAAATCATCTTCTTTTCCCTTTTCCTATGTTGAAATATCTTCCTGATTCTGTTCTCTCACGGGGCTCGTATCCGATTCCCTCTTCTGCTTGAAAAGCATTTGGGGTGAAGGAATCTAAATCTTTTGAGTAAACTTTGCGAAGTCGATTCCCTATTCCCTTAAGAAAAATTCTTGCTTTACTTTTGCTGATTTTCTTTGTTCAGTTTGGCTTGGGTTAGCTAGTGAAGGAGAAATTGTGGGCTTTATTTAATTGAAAGACGGCTTTGCTCGTTCGATCGATAGATCAATCGCGATGAGCTTTCTCTTTGGCAAGCGAAAGAGCCCCGCAGGTACTATGGTGATGTTAATCACCTGTTTCTCTCTGTTTTTATTCTTCTAATCAATTACCTTGAAAGTCTTTTGCTTCATAACCGCCTGTGGTAGCTGAAATGTGTTGGATCTGATGCATGTACTTGTAAGCATATTGTTGTTGTGATTGAGGTGATCTATGGAGATCAGGATCTGTATGATGGTTTCGGATTGTTTTGATAAAAGCTTGAGCTTTTCTTTCCTTTTTAATCGACAGTTTCTTAGTTATATTTGATTTATTGTTATTTTTACATTGTTTCAGTATCTGCCCCATTAGTATTAAAGATCATTGGTCTAATCTGTGATGGTGGCTGATTGTATTCTATAAATCATGGTGTGAATTTCAGAACTTTTGCGGGAGAATAAGCGGATGCTTGATAAATCTATTCGGGACATAGAAAGGGAGAGGCAAAGTTTGCAAACACAGGAGAAGAAATTGATTGCTGAGATAAAGAAGAGTGCAAAACAAGGACAGATGGTTTGTATGACATTTCTTCACTATTTATGTTCTTGGCTTGTTGAGCCTCTTGTTTTATTCTGTTCTTGCTAGGCAGTTATATTATTCTGATTGAAAAAAAGGGTGTGGTGCATGGAAGCATCTGCATGATATAGGGAAAGGCTGAGTCATTTAGCCTATGTTCTGTTGTCTTACTGTATAATTCTATAAGATGCTGTTTACATGGCTCAAATTTGTGATTGTGCGACCTCTGGACATTAGGATGTTTGAGAAATATTGCTGATAGAGTCGAAACCTATCACGGTGTTCAGCGGTCGTTTGGTGGTGGATATCTGGCTACAATGATGCTGAAAGTGTGGTGGTGAGTGGTGGTTTTGTGTGATTGGTGGTGAAGATGGTGGTGGAGCTGAATAATAGTGAAAGAGTGATGAATTGGGCAGAGTTTTGCCTTTTTTTTATAAATAAATAGCTTATGTCTTAGTTTACATCTGGAGCCCTATTTATAGGGTAGGAACCGACTAAAGTACAACATATTTACAATTGAGGACAGACAGTACAAGCAAATCTGCGGCTGATCTCCGGTCCGCAATGGGGCACTGATGAAGCAGACCTAAGGACTTGTATCTCGCGTCCTCGATCGGTTGATCGTCTAGTCGGTCTTCCTCCAGTAGGTCGAGGGGGTCTCTGGCGGATCCATTGGTCTTGTGCCTAAGTAGGCTTAGCATCTGACTTGTTTACTCTTGTCGCGAGCTCGCCTACGAGGCTCCCAGGAGAGGCAGGTTTAGCTTTCCGTCCATATGCGTGTCTGACCACGTGGTTGCCTCCAGGCCGCCGCCTCGCCCTATCCTTGGGTCTCATGCGACTCGGATTCGGGTTTTCAGGCCGATAGCGGAGACAGCCTATCAATTGCGTGCGGTCTTGGTGCTAGCATTTTGAAACAGTGTTGTATAAGGGTGCTGTGCTCATGGTTAAGCAGTGCATGGATTAGGAAAATTGTACTCTCAAGGATTTACAATATCTCCTTGTTATCCTTCATTTCATTTAAGATATGCTTATAATTGACGCAGTTCTTGTTTTCCGAGCTTGGGATATCAGTCAGATTAACATTTAAGGCAGTGGGGATCCACTGGAAAAAATTTCTGGATCCGCCACTGATTTCAGGTGGTAGTAGATCAATAGAACATTTGTGCATGGTGATTTTGTGCTATTTTATTGCTTTTTCTGTGGCTTTTTTGTGCTACTATGGGGTTTTCTTTGTTAATGACCAATGCATTATTCTTAGATATGACAGTCTATCGATAACCCTGGAAATTTATGACATCATCTTTCTCTCCTACTGGTCTTGTTCCCTTTCCCATCCAGGAATGGGACAGAAAGATGCTCTTTATGACTGTACCGACCATTGAGAATTTTATGCCTTAACTGCACACTGTTATGCTTCTTTAGCCATGTTTAAGGCTTCAGCATCCTTTGTTCAAGGTTTTCTTTTCACGAGTTTCTTTGATCATGATAACACTTTTTTTTTTCTCAATGCATATTTACTGTACTTGTTTCAGATATCATGCAAATAACACTGAGTGATACTATGTTATGTGTATGCCTTTTTAATTGGAACTTTGTTTGTTTAGGGAGCTGTGAGAGTTATGGCTAAAGATCTGATCCGAACACGACACCAAATTGAAAAATTTTACAAGCTCAAGTCCCAACTCCAAGGTGTATCACTCAGAATTCAGGTACGTCATCGGTCTATCTATTCAGACCATTGGTTCACTCTTTTGTTTTTACCTCCATTCCTTTTATAGTATTAGAATTCAGATACAGCATCATTTATTATCTGTTATGTTTCTTGTTTCATTAATCATTGTTCTCTCATTGTGCCTTTTATGTCATTCCTTCAAACCTGCTTTTGCATGAAAGTGAATTGGTTTTTTATCTTTTAACAAATTGATTTGTATGATTTCTTCTTAAAGCCTTTAAAAGAAATGAAAGGTAACCAAATTTTGTCCAAATTAACTTTAAGCGAAGAAAACAATTGTAGTATGCAGAAGTTATCTCATATTCACTTTCTGATTCTCCCGTGCTCTCTCTTTCTCTTTCTATGTGTGTGTTTGTGGGCTGAAATGTTTACCGTTGTGCATTTTCAGACGCTGAAGTCAACACAAGCAATGGGAGAAGCTATGAAAGGAGTGACTAAAGCAATGGGTCAGATGAACAGACAAATGAATCTGCCATCTTTGCAGAAAATAATGCAAGAGTTTGAAATGCAAAATGAAAAGATGGAAATGGTAAGTGAGGTGATGGGAGACGCCATTGATGATGCTCTAGAAGGGGATGAGGAAGAAGCAGAAACAGACGAACTAGTGAGCCAGGTCCTCGACGAGATTGGCATTGATATCAATTCCGAGGTATTCCTATCAACCTTGCTCTGACTTCTTGCTGTGTATCCATGTGTACTAAGAGCATTTGCGGTAGATACCGTAAAATAGGAATCCAAATCATTCCTATCTACCAAAAAACATATGCACGACGGAATCTCTAGTCAAATCTGCAATTTACAGAACCTCTAAAATATGCACTACTTGTAATGCACAAATTTCAGATAGTCCATTCAAATTATATGTTATAGACCTCTGATGCATTTCACTCTAAAAAAAGATAAAAACACTTTTGGTCTCTTTTGTTTTGCGATTTTTGCACTTCTACCCCCGCTTTCATTTTGGCATTTGCACCCCTCATCTTTGCAATTAATTAATTATTTACATTTTTAGTCCAAAGTATAACGTGTCAAAAATCTAATGTTGAAAATATGACATGATCCTGGCAATGAAAACTTGACATGTGGCAAAAACGAACTGAAAATGTTAGAAAATGCATTGATGAGAGGTAAAAGTGCCAAGATGATACCTATAGTGGATAAAAATGCAAAAATCATAAGACGAAAGGGACCAAAAGCGTCTTTATCGTATAAAGATTCTGTAAAAGAAGAAAAATTGTGTTTTGAGTATGGAAAATAGAGAATCTGTTAAAATATTGAATACTAATGCAAGTGCTTTAATATTGACCGACTTCCGAATTCAATGGCAGCTTATGAATGCACCAACCTCTTCTGTAGCTGCCCCGGCAACAAAGACTAAGATTCCGCAAGCTGAGGCAACAGCAAGTGACGATGTTGGTATTGACAGTGATTTACAGGCCAGGTTAGACAATTTGAGAAAGATGTAGTAAGCATGCCTTATAACTGCTGTTGCAGTTGATCCCTGGTCTCGGCCACTCGTTTTTGCTTCAAACCGTCGGATATATGTCATCGTCTGAATAAAAAGATAAGATTTTTTTTTTTTTTGTCTTTTTTTACACTCACCATGTCATATTCATCTAATGGTGTGATGCAATAGAGAGTATTCATACTAAAATTTCTCACTGGATGTATAGTTTCAACTTTGTGATTTGATCTTGCATGAATCCTCCTTGTATTTATACACGCACTTGTATGTGTATGCAGATAATTCCTCATTAGAGGTGCAAACAGTTTTTCTGACGAAAAGATTGATAATGTAATAAAAGAATCTTTTTTTTTTTTTTGTGATTGTTCTATGTGGGTTGCTTTCAAATTCTTTACAGCTTCTTTATCTTATCTGATTTGAATGTTTTGCACACTTTGTTCCTATTTCTTCTGCATTTTATCTTAGGGAGCATTTAATGGCACCACACAACATCTATCGTGACACCATATCGGGGTATGTGGTTTGACTTTCAAGGGGTCGAATATGGACATCCGGCTTTTGGAAAGTCAAACCTCATTCATGAGGTTCTACTTTTCAATAGTCAAACCTCACTGTAGTGTCCTGAAAGTAGATTTAGTGTGGTGTGATGGAGAGATTATATGGCGTAACGGTTGTATGATGGTTGTACTAAGCGACATACATTAGATTCATTTTTTTTTATTTTCTTTCACATAATACACTTTTATCGTGTGTGAGATTAGAAGTGAAAGGTTGTAATGTATGTCATTTGGTACAACCATCCTACAACGGTTGTATTGTAAAATTCGTCATGATGGTGACGTGTGGTGGGTGATGACGGGTGTAAGCAGGGTAGGTGGTGATGGAGGTGCAATAGCAAGTGATGGTGCGGTGGTGGCGGTAGCTCTTTAGTCCGTGATTGTGTTTTAAATTTCATTACATCTAATCATTTCATCTAATTTCGATCGAAACGAATCGTGTTTTCTCATTCAATTCAGTATCTTTTAAGTCAAATTCAACATTAGACGTACTATTAGAATTTTTTCGACCAAATTAAGAATAGGATGAATGTAATAAATAGGATCTTGTTATCTAAAATGACTCATAATACAGGGGTAGAAAAATGTGTTTCATAATAACATAGTAATGTTATAATCATAATCATTCAGAGACAACAAGTGTTACAACCTAATATGTTGGCGACACCATTTACGACATTGCGACATATCCTTAAATAAATGTCATATCATGGGATGTTGCATTGTCACACTTGTTATGTCTATGAACTTGCGACAGTTGTTTCATAATAACATCTCTTCAACACGTGGCATGTATCAGCAGGGTGCAAACCATACTCTTTTATTTTTCATCTTTACAATAAATATGCATGTATACAAGTCACACATGCATGTCTCAAGTGACACTTAAACCGATCACTTGAGTCGTCAAGGATCTTTTAATTTTAAGGCCTTAACTTGATCGTGTTGACAAGCAGGGGAGTTGACAAGCAGGGGCGGCTCCATGTAGAAAGAAATGGGTCAACCGACCCGCTAAAAAAAATATTACAGTGGAATTTTTTTTTAATATACATATTTTGTATGTGTACCGACCTCCTTATTTTATGTATTGATCCCTATTGAACTATAATATGTAACATTACGCTTAGTAATTGTAAAATATGACAAATTTCCGATCCGTATCATTAAATTCCTGAAGATGTCCCTGTTGACAAGTCCAGCAAACCATACTTATAGGCGGCTTCTATCGGCACCACCAATTTACTATTGACACCCTTTATTTTATTATTTTTCATTTACTTTCCTACGCCACCAAATCACTAACGCCGCCACATCCATTTAGTAACTTTCAAAAGTCCCTCAGACATAACCCAATAGCAAGCGTGGGTGCGTAAGAATCGCAAGCAATGAGGTTAGAGGCTCGATTCCCACAAGGCGAATTATTCCTCCTCATTAAAGGTAAGCTCATTGACTCTCAGCCACGTGGGGATCTTGATTTACATCTCCACTCATCCCATGACAGTGGAGTGGGGACTTCTAGTAGAGAGTTTACTGCTTTTTTAATAACTTTCAAAAAAATATACACTTTAATCCCTCAGTTTTTATAAATTATAAATTAACACTTCTTAATATTTAACACTCTTCAATTAATTTAACCAATTCATTTTAACATAATACTAACTTCCTTTTTTTTCATTTGAAAAAATAATAATCGCCGGAGAAGATGATATTTTCACCGGAATTTCATCGGAGAAGATGGTATTTTGCCGGAACTTCACCGGAATTTCGCCGGAGAAGATAAATATACCGCCGGCAAACAGTAATTGAAGCATTGGTTGCAAGAATCAAGCTAAGAAGAACGTAACTTTGAACCAAATCATGTATGTATTTTTTTTTTTTAAGAAATTCACCGGTAATTTGGTAGAAATTGAGGGTTTTAATGGTTGTTTTTGAATTTTTTCCGTCAGGAAAAAATCGTTCATGCATTTGCGATGAAGATGACTCGTAACGTCACATGTACTGACGTTGGTTTGGCGCTACAACGTCAGGACAACTGACGTTTTAAACAATCTGAAAACCCAGTCAAATGTTGAAACGTCGATAGGCCTGACGTTGTAATAGCAAGACAACACCAGTATGAGTGACGTTTTGGTAACGTCGATTACCTCGACGTTGTTATACATTTGGAACGTTAGTTTGGCTGACGTAAAATTTGTTCCGACGTTATTCATCCATTTGTAACGTTGACAATTTCGACGTTCGTGTTTACATTGAACGTCTGTGTTGCCGACTTTTCTAGTATCAGAAACGGGATGCTCGAAATCGCCGGAAAAACGCCGGAAAACCCTTCACTTCCATCGGAAAACGCATAAAAACATGATTTTTCTCCACAAATCATGCTTTTACATGTTCTTAATGTTGTAATAGGGTAACCAATTGACCTATTTCAAGTATTGAAATAAAAATCAAGATTTTATTATGAAGTTTTGATGTGATGAAGAAGATGAAGGTGTGTATAAAATATATGTATTTTGAGATGATGAAGGAGATGAAGATGTGTAGAAAAAAATATGAATGTGTGTAGATTGTGGATGAATGGTGTGTAGAAAAAGATGAAGAAAATGATTTGTGGTTTTTTTTTCTTTTTGGGGTATGAAGATGAATTTTATGATGAAGATGAAGAAAGTTGTAGTATTAAGGTTAATGTTGATGATTTGAATTTGTGGATTGTTATGGTGATGAAGAAGAAGGTTGTGTGTGGTGTTTATTAATTGAATTTCTGTTGAAGAATAAAGATGATGAAGATGAAGAAGGATGATGAAGATGGGTGTATTGGATTAAGATTAAGATTTTTGGAAGATATGGATTATTGGTTAAAGTTAAGATTATATTATTACTGAAGGACTAAAATGTTCTATTAATTTAATAAAGGACTTGATTGTAATTTTATAAAATTGTGGTATATGAAGTAATTTTTTTTTATTTTTTTTGGTGGTGCCTGAGTAAAAAAATAATAAAAATATTCAGTATGGCTCCAAGAGTGATTTATAGGGTGCCAAGAGTAATCGTGGTGCCGTGAGCAGTTTCGTGGTGCCGATAGAAGCCGTCTACTTATATAATCATTTTATCTCCATATACTCCAGTCGTTCTTTATTATCTGTCGTTGTTGGGAGGATTTTGCATCACTAAACAAAAAAATAATTTATAAACCTATACCTAACATGCAAACTAACTCCTAACCGACCGAATATCGGGTAATTGCTAGCATAGTAGTAGTACGTAAATGCAATTATCGATCCACAGGAATTGGGATGTTGAATCTAATCTTATTAATTCTTCTAAATTGTTACTACTAAAACGAAACTAAAAGCGATAAAATAAAGCGACAGAGGATTGTCGGTCAAAGCGAGAAACGATATTTGCGAACAAAATAAATAAAACTTATTCTACTAACCAAAGAAACATAATAACTAACATCGAACAAATAACGAACGAGCAATGATCCACCAATTCCCGCAACCATCACCCCACCGAAAGTAATAAGAAATACAAACATTCATTCACAAGTTTCCTTGGATTCAAATCTTATCTAAAGAAAGCGTTTCTCTCTCTCGATTTATCACGGCATTAATTAGTTTACCTCTCGGTTTAACTAACGCATTTACAAAGCAAAGATACGGATTTAAAACCCTAATCTAACAACATTATCCTCAACTCGCTTGTTGGAATAATTATTGCTACTCTCCTTCACGATAATCTAATGAACTTATCAACTCTCGTATTTCTAAGTTCTATTAACATCCGGCATAAAACATGAAGGTAGAACGAGTACAACTTGATAAAATAAACGCATACAAAATCTCATCTTTTCCGTGATGATAATATCCTCAATCTCTTTCTAAGATAACTTTGTAACGAATTAACTAAAGTTGTGATTCATGATGAACCTAGACTCCTAACCTAACAACTCTCGTTAAAAAGGTTAAAGCTCTAATCTTTTCTATGGTGATCAAGTTTACACCGACTCTCGTCATACGGCAAACATCAACATGCAAAGACATCTCTCGATTGAAATTGCAAGATAACAAATAAACATAGAAAAGAAAGCAACTTTAATTTAAACTTACAAAACATCCAAGACTAGAAATTGAGTTCGTTCTTTGAAACAGTTTCACATGCTCGTTCAGACGGCTTAGCTCATCCTCGATTCGCAAAGCAGACGAAAAACAAAATAAAAAAATAAAAGTGGCTCGGTCGACCGAGCAGAGCACTCGATCGACGAAGCGTCCGGCTCCTTGATTCTGCGGGTCGCTCGGTCTCTAGGGGGTTCTCATGCTCATCGTTCTGCATGCATGCTTATATAGATGTTGTTTAAACCGACTTAAGACTTAATAATTATCCTTTTCTTTTAAGGAATAAAAACTAATACCCTAGTAAGGATAATTCCACATTTATCCCTTCCTTTTAATCCTCTTGGACGCACGTTTGCCGTGATGGACGCCCGTCCATCGTTTCTGCATGTTGAACGCTCATTCATGTCCTTGGACGTTCGTCCAAACTTCTTCACTTCAACCTCCAATTATTCTTCTTCCTTCCATCTTCTTAAAGCTTCACCCAACCTCGTTTAAACTCCTTCAATGCCATGCAAACGTACCTACATTCATGATAACATCGTGCAAAATGTAATATCTCATATATAAAGATATTTATCTAATAAAATCACATAATTAGCCCTAATTTGCTCTTAGACACTTTTAAAACTCATTTGCTCAATATTTCAATATAAAGCTCGATTTCTATGAAAATAATATGAATATGGGGAAAATAATTGTAAAATATATCGTTATAAATCGTATAAAAATACCCTTAACAGTCGCATTTGAAAAAAACACACAAATTAAGAAAATGAGTAATTGCATTGACTTTCATTATTAAATACTAAAAAAATCTTGAAAAGTGTAGTGGTGTATTGAATATGAAAGATTGATTAGTTGAATGAGTCTAGAAAGTTGAAAATGAATACTGAAAAACGGAAAGAGTATTAAAATATGTATTGAAAATGTAACTATGTCAGTTAAATAGGAACGGAGGGAGTACTTTAGCAGAATCGACAGTTCACCTGCATCTCGCTTACTATTACCCTTGTTTATATATAAAGAGGAATGATACAGGCACAACGAAATTACACAATCAATTACCACAACGGTGATTTACATTATTGATTATTGTGGGCAGGGGCGGACGCAGGATCCTGATTATGGAGGGCAAGCGATAATGGTAGAGTTTTTTTGCAATCCAAAAAATGTATACTTACTTAAACAAAAATTTTGGTATTTCCATACAAACTTTTAACTTACCGTAGTACATAAATATAAAAGAAAATATACATTAAAAAAAAGTAGAATAAATTATCTTCATATTTTTAATCTTTGAATAATTGATTCATCCTATACACGACGAAAGATCTCATTCTCAATGTATGTCACAAGACAATTATTCTCAATGTAAATACATATGTTGATTAAAAATTATAAATAAAAACTTTTTTATAGCTTAGCCCCTCTGTTTTGACTTTTCACTAATTTTTTTGACTTTCTAATATATTTTATTAATATTATTATTTTTTCATAATTAAATTTTTTTTTATAATGTGTTAAATGTATCACTTTTGTAATGACGATGTATTTTTTATTTACGTGATAATTTTTTTTCAGACAAATAAAATTAATATAAAGTGTAGGGACGAATACAAATTTTAAGAAGGGACGAAAAAATACATAACATATATATACTTAGTTTTTAGAATCAGAGAATTACGACCGCTCCTAATTCGTAGGGTAGTCATACTCTACGATTTTGGGAAATAGATCAATCAATACAGATTCTGTAAAATTAATGTGTAGATCACCGTTATGGTAATTGGTTGTGTAATCTCGTTGTGGCCGTATCATTTCTCATATATAAATACAAATAATAATTTCTTTAATATTAAATTTCTACAAATATTTTACTGTAAACGCAAGCTTAACATAAGAGTCTTCGAAAAATAAAATAAAAAAATACAGTAAATAAATGAAAAGTTGAAGAAAACAAAACAAGTCAGCCGCCATGCCAACTTGTCTTGTCTTGTGAGCTGTGAGTCTGTGACTCTTGTTACTCTTAAAATAAAATACTACTACCTCCCTTCCGAAATGTAAGTTTTTTGATTTTGTTTTAAAATGTAAATTCATTTAGAAAACCAATATCAATAAAAGATTATTTTAGTCTTTTTAATCTAAATTAATTACACATAACAAATTTAATTAACTTTCTCAATAAGAATGAAAAAATCTAAAAATACTTATATTTTGGGACGGAGGTAGTATTAATATGACCAACGGCTAAGAGTCAATAAGAGTTGGTAATTACTACTCCTAACTGACGTATTTAGCACACATATAAGGAAAATTTTATCCTGGAGCTTTTCTTACTGAGGAGCTACGCTAAGAAAGATCCCACCACACAATTTCCACACACGGAAAGATCACAGATTTCACTCTCGTGAAAGCGTGTGGTCCAGATCTCTGCCACGTAGCAGCTTCCCTACTTGAAATTCCTGCAATAGTAACGGCCCCACATATAAATATAGATCAATGACAATAATGCCTTGGGAATGATCTTTCCATAATTGATTTTGGATGATGTGTACATGTTGAGGCCCTGAATTTCATGAAGCTACAACCACCCATTACATCCTTACGACTTCAAGAAAAACATCACCTATTTTATAATTAAAAAAAACTTGAATCGAGATTTATTGCAGCTGAAACTAAAAGAATGTGTTACTAAGTATCAATCAAACAGATAAATGGAATCCCAGAGAGTACCAAGAAAAGAAATTACTACTGCAGATGAAGTTTCACTAACAATTCCATCAGCTAAAGAAACAGGGGATTCCAATGGAGTTGCTGTCCCATCTTCTCCTGAGATAAGCATGTTGAGTTCACCACCACCGTACCAGTCACCGCAACCTGGTTTCCGGCGCCGCCGCCAGTCATCCAGGCGACTGGGTTTCAAGCCAAAGTCAAGACTAGTGGAGCCACCATCATGGCCTAATAAAACAGTGTCCATTCAAGCAAGTTCTAGTGAAACTCCATTAAAGACTTCACCTTTAAGAAGCCCAGTTGATTTGATTACTCCCAAGACTCCCTTATTAGCATCCCCAATTAATGGAGATGACGAGGATGATAATGCTGTATACACTGCTTCATATGTCAAAGATCCGTTTCAAGAGCCAAAGAAACTCCGTCTCATGGTTTTATTAGAATGGATTCTTTTTTTAACCACTGTTGGGATTTTAATTGCTAGCTTGACAGTGGAGAAACTGAAGAATCATAACGTTTGGGGATTACGTTTATGGAGATGGTGTGTTCTTATATTAGTTGTATTTTGTGGGCATTTGGTAACTCAATGGTTCATGGATCTTCTTGTATTCTTGATTGAAAAGAACTTTCTGTTAAAGAAAAAGTTCTGTATTTTGTTTATGCATTGAGGAACAGTGTTCGGGTTTTCGTCTGGTTTGGATTGGTTCTGTTAGCTTGGGAGTTGTTGATTAATCATCAGGTCAAAAGATCAAGAAAAAGTACTAGAATCTTGAATCACATTACTAGAGGTATTGCATCTAGCCTTATTGGAGCTACAATGTGGATGTTAAAGACCTTTTGCGTTAAGTTATTAGCTTCTTCCTTTCAAGTAAAGGCATTTTTTGATAGAATACAAGTATCCATCTTTCATCAGTATGTTCTGCAGACACTTTCTGGTCCTCCACTGTTAAGAAAATCAGCTGGTTCTTCTCGTAGTGGGACGTTGAGCTTTAAGCGTTCGAAGAAAGGCTCAAGTGAAGAGGTTATTGATGTGGATAAACTTTACAAGATGACGAAAGAGAAGATTTCGTCGTGGACGATGGGAGGTTTGATTAAGGTCATAAGGAAATCAGGGTCGTTAACTATTTCTGAAATGCTTGATGATTGTGTGGAGGATGAAAAGGTTGCACAGAAAGAACTTTGTAGTGAGTATGAAGCAAAGGTTGCAGCTAAACAGATATTTAAAAAAGTTGCCAAGCCTCAGGCAGAGTAAGTGTTAAAAGTGTGTTGTACTGGTAAATCAACAGTACTCTCTTGATGTTTTGGCTGATAGACCATTGGATCTCTTTTTTTCTTTCTTTTCTTTCTACTTAAAGCTATATTGAAGAGGATGATCTATTACTATACATGCCAAAAGAAGAAGCAGATGATGTGTTACAAATGTTTGATGGATCAATAGAAACTGGACAGATAAAGAAATCAGCTTTTGAAAGTTGGTTGGTAAAATATCTATTCCTTTGCAATTACTTAGCGCTCGTTAAAGGCACCACATCAAACCTATGGATTCTAAGGGACACCACAATGACATTTAACATCTGGAAAGTTGAATCTCGGCCTTAGAATCGACTTTCCAGATGCAACCTTTGAAAAGTTGAACCTAAGGTCTTAGTGTGGTGCAGTGACAAATTTGGTGATTTCTATAACAAGTGTCTTACTTATGACCATTAATTGTGACAGTTTTGTTTGTTTGTTTATTCCAAACAGGTGAAAGTGTACAATGAACGCAAATATTTGGTACATTCTTTAAATGATTCAAAAACAGCCATAGAAGAGCTTAACAAGATAGCTTCAGGGATCATTCTCGTTATTATTATCATCGTTTGGTTTCTTCTGATGGGATTTATGACAACAAAAGTGTTGGTCTTTATTACATCTCAGCTTCTGCTTTTAGCCTTCATTTTTGGCAACACATGTAAAGTTGTGTTTGAAGCCATCATTTTTGTGTTTGTCACCCACCCTTTTGATGTTGGTGATACCTGTGTTGTTGATGGTGTACAGGTAGGTTATCATCCTCACATAAAAACTTTCTGCCTTTTTCTTTTGGATAACGTTACTCTTACGATCACTATGACACAACAAATACCACATAGTCTGCTGTGTTAGTGGGACCGCTCGTGATGTGGTGTAATAGTGGGGCCCTTAATAATACAGAAGGCACATCACGAGAGGTTTCACTGCTGCATATATCATGTTGTGATATTTGTTGTTGTCTGTGAGTGGTTGTGGGTCTACCATTTTCTTTTTCTTCTCAAGAGACTTGATGATACAATTGTTACAACAATGGTTGTATCAAGTGAATGTATATGATATATCGATGTAACCTCTGTCTCTTTCGAGTAATGATATTGTCACAACCATTCTGACACTAAATGATGTGGTAGTAGGCCACCTCGTGATATGACATTTATTTATAGAGGGGACCGGACCCACTGCCACACCATGAGAGGTCTCACAGCTACATCATGTTGTGGGATTCGTTGAGTCAGAGCGGTCGTGCAAAACATCATAATTCCTTTTCTCATATAGTAAAGAGTATTGTTATTGCCACGGCTATTCGAGACACAACAAATCCATAACACGATGTGGCATGAAACATTTCATGATGTGACATTTATTTAAATTCCTACTACCATATCATATTATGACATTTGTTGTATCAGAACTGTTGTGGCGGTAACATTATACTATAGTAAGAGTGTACATGGGAAATATTTTATAATATAACCGTTGTATAAAGATAGTATCAAGGGCGCATGCATCATATCCTTCTATTTTTACTCTTTTTTCACATAGTAAGAATATGCATGATGAAACAGCGAAACCAGAAGGATATGATACGCGCTACTTTGCGTAACATTTCTACGACAGTTGTACCGAAAAGTTTCTTGTATAATAACAAGTCATCTTAACCATTCATTCGGTAATCGGTACAACTTACTTATAACGGTTGCACCGTAAAATACATCCTCTTTTTTTTATATTTTAATGTCGGTTTCTTTTCATATTTACAACACATACAGATGACAGTGGAAGAGATGAATATATTGACAACAATCTTCTTGAGATATGACAATGAAATGATATATTATCCAAATTCACTTCTTTCCACAAAACCAATCAGCAATTTCAACAGAAGTCCTGAGATGAGTGATTCCCTTGAATTTACAATTGATTTCTCAACTTCACTGCAGAGCATAGCTGATCTCAAGGCCAAAATTAAAATGTATGTCTCTCTTTCTCTATATGCACTTCAATTCATTGTTCTTATCTATGTTGCACGGGTACGGATACACGGTACATAACGCAGGAGCATGAGTTTTTTTATGAAAAATATAGGATACGGGTATATATATATGTGTGTATGTGTACTCAAATTGGGAATTTGGGAAATATATGTGTGTGTACTCATGTGTGTGTACTCAATATGTGTCAGATACATGACACTGAACAAATACAGTAGTATGTATATTGTCAATGTCAATGTCTTCAATGTGTCAAATGGAATTCTTGTTTTCTGTATGACATTTTATCAGATACTTGGAGAGCAATCCTGAACGTTGGAGAGCAGGGCACAGCGTTGTGATAAAAGAAATAGAGAATGTAAACAAGATAAAAATGGCACTCAATGTTACACATACGATCAATTTCCAGAATTCATCAGAGAAAAGCAGAAGGAGATCGGATTTAGTGCAGGAGTTGAAGAACATTTTTGAAGAAATTGGGATTAAATATCATCTTCTTCCTCAACAAGTTGTGGTTAAATATGCTGCTGGATCATAAAATCCACCATTTGAGTAAATGATTAACTGTAAATCATAAGAAGAAAAAAAAAAAATCAGTCTTAAAATGTGTTCTTATAATTGATATCATTGTATTGTGTTCATAGAAAATTAGTGAATTTTATTAGGAACATTCATTTCAAGATTTAAACAATTCCACTGGTGCAAAATAATGGAGCCGCAAATGCTAAGATGGTGACACACTCCCGAAAGTATTTAGACACACAAAAATGTACACACAAAAGGTACGGAAAAGCGATCCATATTTTTTTTTTAAATTTAATTTTTTTAATTTTTAAACGCAAATGTATTAAATTAGATCGATTTTTGTGTCAATTATGTGTATTATTCTTTATGTATGTATCACCCCCAACTATGGCTTCATACTTTTGACAGTTTGAAAGTCGACTATATAGATTACATAATCAGCTTTTAAATGGTAGGATGGATCTGGATCAAGGAAAGAGCATTGGGCTGAGTGGAGTAAGTCCAGGAAGAGATCTGCTGAAAGAAAAGAAGAAATTCAGGCCCGGTTTACCGTGGGCTAGGCCCGATAAACCGAGGGTCTTGGGGAACACGAAACTGAATCTGCCGCATCTACTAGGTCGGTTAGGGTTTATTTGAATCATAAGTCGGCTAATGTATCTATAATAAGCCGCAGAACTGATATTATTAGTATGTTCCATGTTCCATGAATTATTATCATATACATTACACAATTTTGATGCAATAAAGTCCTTTTAAGCTTTTGGAGTTTATTTTCTAGTTTCCTTCCCTTCCTTGCCATCTCTAGCTTGAGTGGATCAAGCTAGATCTCCATAGTTGAAGGTATGAAGCTTTGAACGTTCCTTTATGTCTTTAATATGGTAGATCTACTTGTATTTACGTGTTCTGGTTAATCTGCATGTTTAACAACCCTATAATTTACTTGAATTAATCTGAATTGAGCAATGTAGATTCCCGATTAAGAACCACCGCCCCCGGTAAATTGGCGGTCTATACCGATTTACCGAGGCAATTTTAGGTCACCTTAATCTGGAGATTCAGCGTCAGCTACGTTGATCGGCAGGAATAATTAAAACGAGTAACAGGTCTAGCCAATCTAGTATTCGTAATTCGTAAATTAACATGAAGAACTGTTAGTGAAGTGTTAATTAGGACATTGTCTTGATAGATCCCTAGGAACGTGCTAGTCATAGTCGATAACTGCTTAGGAAGGTTTTCGGTCTTGTGCCGGCATCTCTAGAACTTATGGCGTATGGGCTAATACAACCAACGAAGGAGGTTAGTTGCATATAGATTGTCCGCTTTCCTTACAGTGGAAGTAGATAGGGTTAAGAGATGCACCCGTAGCTAAAACTGAATTAAAAGCTCGATTAGTTTAAGAAAATTATGTGGGGAAGTAAACATAAGGATTAACTAAACCAATTTAGTAGATAGAAGGGATGGGGAAGGAATACCATGTTTCTTTTATGTTTATTGTTGGTCAATGACCACTTATGTCTTCTTGATTAGGTCAGAATTGTTTATGCTTAAGTTGTATTGGCTCTGTGGGATTGACCTTGATTCGCCCTTGCTATACTACGATTGACCTAGTACTCTTGCTAGTATAATCGACGTAAGGCTCGCAATGATCAAGTTTTTGGCGCCGTTGCCAGGGACAATGGCCAATTTTAAGAATAAACAATTCTTATCTCTAATTAAGAAGTTGTCTTTTTTTTTAAATTTATTTTCTTTTTGAGTCTTGAGTCGTCCTGAATTAAACCTGCATTGTTTAACTGCCAGAATAAGAAATTCTAGGCCCGGTTTACCGAGGGCTACCCTCGATTTACCGAGGTCCAGAAAATCAAATTCTGACAGTCCCTGTGATTCTCTGTATATCCCTGTTGATTTTAGTTAGTCGGTCTACAACAGTTGGGTTTAATCCCAACTGAAACGGAAGTGGCTAACCTTTTCTATGTTTTCGTTTGTCTCTTTTGCAGGTAGATCAGGACACTTCAGAAATTCGGTCAAGCAGGAGTTGAAAAGGCAGTCAAGTCAAACAAAATGCCTCGTAAGGTATTAAATATCAAACCAATTTCCATGTATCCAGGATCAGCAATCAGAGAGCAATACGAAGCAAACAAGAAGCGTGTGAAAAAGGAAAATGAAGCACTTAAGCAGGAGCCTGAAGGGAGCTTAATGGAGTGCAACACGTATCGTCTAGGTGAGTTTCCTCTTGAATTAATTGATATATCTTCTTCTTATTACGATTCCGATGATCCTGAAGAGGATCTGGACACTAAGTTTTCTGAGCCTGAGGATTACCCAGACCCAGATACCGTAGTGAAGTTAGAAGACCCTGGGACGTTCCGACTCCTGATCTCTATCAACGGTGTATCAGTAGGTTTAGGTCTCTATGACTCCGGCTCGAGTTGCAATATTCTTCCTTTCTCCCTCAATCAGAGGATTAAGATTCCGGTTATCATGGACCAAACTTGGTACATGACCTTTGTCGATCGAACTAGAGATATGACTGCCGGCCTACTAAGGAATTGCACGATTAAGGCAGGAGGATTCATCTTCCCGATAGAGTTTACAGTTTTAGACGACCGGAGGATCCTAGTGCCCCAGTTCTATTAGGTAGACCTTTCTTAGCAACCAGCCGGGCGATCATGGACTTCAATAATGGGGAGATAACTATGAGGACCAATAATGATGTTGTATCTATCAAGATCCTAGAGACTCTAGATAATAGGCCTGAATGTTGCATGATGACTTATGGTTTTGGGGAAGTGAAAATCTTGGAGATAGAGAAGGAGAGGCATAGGCACCGAGAGGTTCTAGTAGAAACCTGTGAGCAGGAATTCATGAGAGTACTGCTAAGAGAGCATGAAGAAAATGGACACGACCAGACGCTCATAGAAGTCAATGCTTCTGCTAGGCGCCGTAAAATGGAGCTTAAAGTCGAAAAAGTAGAATCCCTGAACGTAAAAGTTAAATCTCGAAGAAGGGGTAGACCTAGTGCACGAGCAAAAAGAGAAAAGCGTGCCAGGAGAAGAGCTCAAAAAGTTTCTACGACGGTAAAAACCTCTAGAGTAAAGGTTTGGCGAGTTAAAGCCCTGACCCCTGAGTGAGCGAGGATCTGAAGAACGTCGAGCTGGCGACTATAAACTCAGAACTAATTATCTTGAACCCTTAGTTAGAATAGGAGTCAATAAAAGTAGACGGATGAAATGACGATCTTTTTTTCATCCTACCGCACCCTTAGGCTTGAAACCGATGGTTGTTGGGAAGGTTTATTACTCGTTGTGGATTCTAGTGAAGTAGGTTAGGATTGAGTCGGAAATAGCAACAAAAGGAGTAAGAAACTAGTGATTTTCAGGTCTGGATTGAGCAGTAAGTTAATGTAAGGTGTGCGAACAGGAGAACAGAAAAATCTAGAGAAAATAGGCCCTGGTAAATCGAGAGTAACCCCCGGGTTACCGATCTAGGGTTTTTTAGTTTTTGCGTGTCAGATTAAAAAGCAAACTCTTCGATGACACGTGATGGACACACGTTGCATCGGCCAGCCCACTAGTCAGCAAAACCGCCACATTTTCCCTATTTTCCATCATTTCATCCTTTCCCACACTCCACCATTACTCTACCTCAATCCCATCAATCAACCCCTCAATTCCCCCACCCTCATTACTCCTCTACCCACTATCCCTCTAAATTCTCTCACCTTCTATCATTTTCTCATATATAAACACCACCCAATCACCATTATTCATCATCTTCATGTTGGTCCCTTGAAAAGGATTTAGTTAAGTTTAGGGGGGTGAATAAACTTAACACTTAAAACTTTTGGAGTTAACAAACTCAAAGAACTTCAAGACTGCTAAGCTGGTCGATGATCTCTTTGATACTCGATAGTCTCATTGATTTGTTGAGTTTACTGAATTTGTACAACAGAAATATCAAAAATTAAGACTTATTACTTGTTGTTAAATATGATACCAAGTATTAGATACTCAGTAGTGTATGTGTGTGATTCAGTTGCTAGATTCAATAGATTGATGTGCTATATAAAATAATTGCAGAATATAAATGCAGAAATTAAGTAGGCAGATTTTATAGTGGTTCCAGGTGGTGTAATCTGTCGATCCACTCTTCTCCTGTGATGTTGGAGGTAATTCACTAGAGATTCTTGAGGTAGCCATTACAAAAAATCCCTAAACCGCTTGTCCTTCACCAATAACTATGGCTTCACAAATCGAACACTTGGAGCAGTAGGATTCTTTGCTCCAAAGTCTTCCACTTAGTCCTTGAAGGGTAAGATTGCCTCTTCACCAGCTCCACCACAACCAACAGTCCTTGACACAACTGTGCTTCACTGTCCTCAGTAGATTCCTTGTAAAATAAAGTTTGAATCAAGTAAGTGATTCAGCTTTCAGCAGCTTGATCAGGATGATATGATCAGCAGCTTGAGGTCTTCAAGTGTGTGAACTTGATGTAGCTTGAATGCAGATTACACTTGAAGAATTGTATTGGATCAGTAGCTTTATGCTCAGTAGGGTCAGCAGGGTGTTTGATCAATTTAATTCTGATAGCTCAAGATGAATCCTTATTTTTCTTCAAAAATCATCACATGTATCTGAGTTAGGAGTCCTCTATTTATAGGTAGAAATCCTTGTGACTTATGTTTGAAATTCAAACATAGCCGTTTTGGATTTGTCTCCATCTTGACTTGCTTTTTTTTCCGATGTTCTGGGGTGACATTTGTTAGACTCCTTTTGACATTTTGATCTGTCCACCCTTTGACTTGTATCCATTGGATAAAGGTCCAATCTTTCCAATGTCCCTTTAATCTTAACCATTGATTTGTTTGATAAATCGAGGTTGTTAGCTGTCCATTTCTTTGTAATCTTCCAATGTAGCCTTTGATTAAATCGAAATAGGTGTTCAGCAGATTCCTGAGAACATAAGTCTGGCGATATACACATCGATGGTGATCCATAATTTCTTTGTGTTTAAAAACACTTCAGCTAACTATCTTTTATCTAACTTTTATTTATGAAGTTAGATTACACCTTTTTGCATATAACTAAGTTCCAATCACCACTTTACTTGTGGAACTTAGACCTTATACACAAGGTATATGTAATCAGTTTAGGTCATCACAGACTTCCCTAAATTCTGATTCCATAACCTTGACTTTAAATACTAAGTTTGATCCCTTAGCCTTCAATAATCGAGTTTTGAGCCTCACCTTCCGATCTTCAAAGAGTTCCTCGATTAGTCTACTGACTCAGCTACCCTACCCGATCTAGACTAGATCAACGATGTAAGTCACCGACCTTTACGATGCTTGTTTGATTAAACCTATACAAGATCAAACTCTAATAAACTTATACATTTGATCTAGACATCTTTTTGCCTTTGCTCTATAACAGCTAGTTCTGGCACTCATCACTAAAACTTAAAAATAAGTCCAACTGAAGCGGAAATGGCTAACCTTTTCTTTGTTTTCTTTTGTCTCTTTTGCAGGTAGATCAGGACACTTCAGAAATTCGGTCAAGCAGGAGTTGAAAAGGCAGTCAAGTTAAACAAAATGCCTCGTAAGGTATTAAATATCAAACCAATTTCCATGTATCCAGGATCAGCAGTCAGAGAGCAATACGAAGAAAACAAGAAGCGTGTGAAAAAGGAAAAGGAAGCACTTAAGCAGGAGCCTGAAGAGAGCTTAATGGAGTGCTACACGTATCGTCCAGGTGAGTTTCCTCTTGAATGAATTGATATATCTTCTTCTTATTACGATTCCAATGATCCTGAAGAGGATCTGGACATTATGTTTATGAGCCTGAGGATTACCCAGACCCAGATACCGTAGTGAAGTTAGAAGACCCTGCCGTAGTGAAGTTAGAAGACCCTGGGACGTTCTGACTCCCGATCTCTATCAACGGTGTATTAGTAGGTTTAGGTCTCTATGACTCCGGCTCGAGTTGCAATATTCTTCCTTTCTCCCTCAATTAGAGGATTAAGATTCCGGTTATCATGGACCAAACTTGGTACATGACCTTTGTCGATCGAACTAGAGATATGACTGCCGGCCTACTAAGGAATTGCACGATTAAGGCAGGAGGATTCATCTTCCCGATAGAGTTTACAGTTTTAGACGACCGGAGGATCCTAGTGCCCCAGTTCTATTAGGTAGACCTTTCTTAGCAACCAGCCGGGCGATCATGGACTTCAATAATGGGGAGATAACTATGAGGACCAATAATGATGTTGTATCTATCAAGATCCTAGAGACTCTAGATAATAGGCCTGAATGTTGCATGATGACTTATGGTTTTGGGGAAGTGAAAATCTTGGAGATAGAGAAGGAGAGGCATAGGCACCGAGAGGTTCTAGTAGAAACCTGTGAGCAGGAATTCATGAGAGTACTGCTAAGAGAGCATGAAGAAAATGGACCGACGACAGACGCTCATGAAGTCAATGCTTCGCTGGCGCCAGTAAATGGAGCTTAAAGTCGAAAATGTAGAATCCTGAACGTAAAAGTTAAATCTCGAAGAAAGGGTAGACTGGTGCACGAGCAAAAGAGAAAAGCGTGCGGAGAAGAGCTCAAAAGTTTCTACGACGGTAAAAACCTCTGAGTAAAGGTTTGGCGAGTTAAAGCCCTCGACCCCGAGTGAGCGAGGATCTCAAGAACGTCGAGTGGCGACTATAAACTCAGAACTAATTATCTTGAACCCTTAGTTAGAATAGGAGTCAATAAAAGTAGACGGATGAAATGACAATCTTTTTTTCATCCTACCGCACCCTTAGGCTTGAAACCGATGGTTGTTGGGAAGGTTTATTACTCGTTGTGGATTCTAGTGAAGTAGGTTAGGATTGAGTCGGAAATAGCAACAAAAGGAGTAAGAAACTAGTGATTTTCGTGTCCGGATTGAGCGGTAAGTTAATGTAAGGTGTGCGAGCGAGGAGAGCAGAGAAAAAAAACTGGAAAATATAGGCCCTGGTAAATCGAGAGTAACCCTGGGTTACCGAGCTAGGGTTTTTTAGTTTTTGCGTGTCAGATTAAAAAGCAAACTCTTCGATGACACGTGATGGACACACGTTGCATCGGCCAGCCCACTAGTCAGCAAAACCGCCACATTTTCTCTATTTTCCATCATTTCATCCTTTCCCACACTCCACCATTACTCTACCTCAATCCCATCAATCAACCCCTCAATTCCCCCACCCTCATTACTCCTCTACCCACTATCCTACTAAATTTTCTCACCTTCTATCATTTTCTCCTATATAAACACCACCCAATCACCATTATTCATCATCTTCATGAATCATCTCCTTCCTCTTCACCACCAATTTCTCCATTTCTCCTTCTTCCACAAATCTCGGCCAACATCACCACCACTATCATCACCAAAACCAACCCTTTTTCCATCATTTGTCGTTGAGTGGTGCTGATGTAACACGTTGTTGCTGCAGTTCATCATATTTCTTCATCGAGAGTACGATTCAGGTAAAAAACCGGAAAAATTTAGCTGTCGTAAATCGGGAGTACTTTCCGATTTATCGAGGGTCGAGTTTCGATTTCGACATCATCTACGATCTTTGTTCTTACGAGAATGGCCCCAAGCGTAGCAGAACCGCTCGTCGTCCAAGCAGTCAACATGTTGTATATGGAGATTCCAACCCCTTAATCGACGGGGTTGAGCAATTTGATTCACTGGAAATGTATGAGTCGTTCCGAGGTCACTGGAACGGACGGCATGTTACACGCGAGCGTGGCATAAACTTGGAGGACTTTGGCTCGATCTTGCCAAGAGCCCTGAAGGTTCAAGATACTTTGGATATGGCGGAGGCACCAAGCCGGTTCAATGCTACGGTGGTGCGAGAATTTTATGCGTATTTAGGACATAACCTCGGAGCTACATTTGCTATGGTCCGGGGAGTAAAAGTAGACTTTACGATTGAGTGGATCAACGAGTACTACGGGGTACGCAATCTATTAGTGGGCTCAAATGAGTATATATCCTCCACATATGTGAATGATTTAGAGAGGATGCAGATGATCGCTGACTACTTCGGGTGGAATAGAAGCTCAATCCTATGGGAGCCCCCACCATCTTCCTAGAGAATGACCTATCCCGGGATAGGAAGATGGTGAACAAATTTGTATGTTCCCGCCTTCTGCCGACCAAGCACACGGCATCTATCACACCGAAGAGGGCGGAGTTGATGTTCTATCTATAGCAGGGATCTACAGTCAACATCGGTCTATTGATGCACAGCCGCATTCATGAGATTGCCGATGAGTCGGAGCGAGAGCAGTTGCCTTATGGCCCTATGATAGACATGTTCGCTGCGGAGGAAGAGGTCAAAGTTCTAGTTAGTGATGATTGGGAAGAGCCTGGACCGAAGCTCAGTTAGTAGTCGGTTTTGAAAGCACCAAGACAGGTCGGTCAAAAATCCGAGAGAGAGCGTACTCTGGTACACGGAGGACCTCGTTCCTAAAGAGCCTTGATTGAGGAGAACGCACGAGAAATTGTGAGTCTACATCGCAAGATGGATCGTATTATAGACTTTTTAGGCGTTCCTCGTATTTCAGTGGGGTCACTGGAGCCTGAAACTATATTTTTTACCCATAAATTAGTTTTAGTGGGGTCACCGAAACCTGAAACTATATTTTTTAACCACAATATGACATTTCTATACGATAAAATTATATCGTTTTAATAAAAAAAATCTCAGATCTCAGTGGGATCACGTTGATAGGAGGAAATATAACAGCACATTTACTCATACCAATTGGTTTTAGTACAACGGTAAGCGCTTGATCCTAATATGGTATGGGAGCCTGGAGATCCCGAGTTCAAGACCCGCTTCTGGCACAATTAAAAACAAAAACAAAAAAAAAACCATGTGTTGGGCCCAATCTCTTCTTATAGGCCCATACTTCCCCAAAAAAAAAAGACAAGTCAAGTGTTGGATCTCTCTCCATTCTTATAGGCTCACACTTGAGGGTGCGTGATAGAAGGAAATATAGTAGCACATTTACTAATACCAATTGATTTTAGTACAACGGTAAGCGCTTGATCCACGTGACCCCGTTGACACATATAGATCCGCCCTTGTACCGAGTGAGATGATGTGATGCATCCAATCACCTCTTAACACTCTTACTATATACGTGAGAGGGGGGATACGAATTGATCTTAATCATCTATTTAGTATCACTGTTGTATCCTAATTTTTCTCTGTGACATTACACGACAACTTCATACCAAATCAATCTACATATCTTCTTTCTTTCTAATCAGCCAACTTTCCACAGAAGACGAGTCGGGGAAATCGGAGAGGAGAAGTGAGATAAATGGGATGACTTAAAATTACTTTCTATTTACATACAATACATACCGTGAATTTCGGAGTTTTTCTATATAACTTTATCAATTATTTTTCATAATTCTCTCACCAATCAATTTTTCAACTACAAATAAAAAATATTAAATTATTTCTCACCATTTCACTTTATCTACTTTATTTTTACCATTATTTTATTTTATTTCGATTTCTCTCACCAATCATTTATTTATCTACACAAATTTAAAAAAAATATTTTAACTTTTTAGTTATTACTTCAATCATTTTTATTATATTTTATTATCCACTAGTATATAAAACACCCTAAAATAAACTCCAACCCAAAACAAACGGAACCTTAAGTGTTGCATTGCATAGAGTTTCTTTCGATTTTCCGTTTCTTTCAAAAGCTGCGATGTCCAATGTTCAGGGTATGTATGTATGCAAGTGGAAAGAAACTTTATTACATTTTTTACCATTATTTTATTTATTATTCTACTTAATTTCATCAATCATTTCATAATCTACACAAATTTCAAAAAAATATCTTAACTTTCTAATCATTACTTCAATCACTTTATCTAAAAAACCCCCAAAAAAAACTCCAACCCAAAACAAACACAACCAAGGTGTTATGTTTATATATTAATCGAAGGGATAATGCCTACTTACATGGCTGAGGTTGGATTGGTTTGGGTAGGTTTTGAAAGACCCGGGCCGGTTTGGGGCACCACCATTCGTTCCCCAAACCAAACCAAAACGAAATCAACCCTAATGGTTTGGTTCGAATTGGTTTGGTTCGAATTGGTTTCGGCTTAACAAGCCCAATTTTAAAAAAAAAATGACAAAACCAACTTTTTTTTACATAAACTCTGAATAGCTACATTCAAACTAAAATAAATTAAAAACCAAAATGATAAAAAAATAAAATAAAAAAAAAAAAAAAAAAAACCTTAAAACAACTAACAAATAACAACACATTCTGATATAATTCAATTCTGATCAATCATCCATAACAGTATCTTACATACATTGGATTCTTGATTTACATATTTACATCAAAAGAGCAAAAGACTGGAACTAAACTCTATTATTGGGTTAAGTTGGCCGAGAGTCTAAATTTGTTATATAATGGATTATATTGAAGAAAAAAAATTAGGTCATATTGGGTCGGTTGGGTAATGGATATAATATATATAATTAATGTATAAAAATTTTGGTTTCGTTTGGATTGGATTGAGTATATTTAAAAATATCTGAAACCAACCTAATACAATTCGATTTGGTTCCAAATCAAACCAATTCATTTGGTTTGTTATTAGTTTGATTAATTCATATCTGTTTGAATCGATATACGATTTGAATTGATTTACTGGTTATTTTACTCAGCCTTAATTACAATATTTTTTTTTTGTCAAACAATCAAATGAGAGGTACAAAATTTTGTAGAAGTATATATTATTTTATTGTTTAAAAAATCATTTTCCAAACATTTATCCAGTTTAGGTCTCAAAACTTGGAATTTTTTTTTTTTTTTTTTTTCAGAAACGAAAGGATGCACTGCATCCCCTGAATACAACTCATCTTTAAACGGCGTCGTATAAGAATATCCCGGCGGCATAAAAACTTCTTCCCCCTATACAAATCGCCGCCGATTATCAGTGAACCCAACTCTGAAAATGCCTAGACACTCTTCTCTTTCAAACCCTCTCCACCTGCGCAGACTTCTGATCCGCCGCTATGCGTCATCATCAGCTGCCGCACAGCCGCCACCGCTGCACCATCACCTCTGTCCTTTCTTCCCCACTAACCCCTCTCGTCGGTTGCCTATCCAATGCTCATCTTTCCTCTATAATAGCAAAACCACAGCATTCTCTTGCAGCCGTCATTTTCTTTCAGTTAGATCCTTCTCTTCTTCTCTATCTGAAGATGAGCCAGCGGAAGAAATAAAGAAGCCAATTGATGAAGAAGCAGCGATAGCAGAGTCTTTGTCCAGGGAAATTTCGAAAGGCCCAGCTGCAGAATCTCTCTCTTTATCTCAAAGGTTGGATCTTTCGTTTTCTCATATTGTTCTCACTCCGTCATTAGTGCTTGCTACGCTCAATAAATCCCCTGACGCCGGCCGTGATGTTCTTCATTTTCTTAAATGGGTTAGTTCAAGACCTAATTTCACTGTCGATGACGAATTGTATTCTTACTTTGTGGATTTTTGGGAGGAAGAAGGATTTTAAAGCTGCCCATAATGTGCTTGTTGAAGGGCTTGAGAGAACAGGGACCAAATGCTTTGAATGTCTTGTAGATAGGCTTGTTAGGGCTGGGAGGCCTACTCAGGCAGTAGCATTGTTTGAGAAAATGGAAAAGATTATAAATTTGAGAGGAATATGGATTCGTTGAAACTCATTGTTCTGAGATTGTGTGAACATGGTTTTGCTGGTTGTGCTGAGAAAATGGTGAAGACTTTAGCTAATGAGTTCTTTCCGGATGAAGATATTTGTGATGCATTGATTAGTGGGTGGTGCGTTGATGGAAAACTTGATCAAGCAACTAGGCTAGTGGAGGAGGTGCGTCGAGGAGGATTTGAGATTAGTACGTTTGCGTATAATTCCATTCTAAACTGTGTTTGTAAGCTCTGTAGGAAGAAAGATCCATTTCTCATGCAACCTGAGGCAGAAAAGGTGTTGCTAGAAATGGAAGAAAAGGGTGTTCCACGTGACGTCGAGACATTTAACGTTTTGATTAGTAACTTATGCAAGATAAGAAAGACTGAAGATGCAATGAAGTTGTTCTTTAGGATGGGAGAGTGGGGGTGTTATCCAAATGAGACAACTTATCTTCTGCTTATTCGAAGTTTGTATCAAGCAGCCAGAGTTGGTGAAGGTGGTGAAATGATTGATAGGATGAAATCAGCAGGATTTGGGGAAGCACTCGACAAAAAGGAATATTATGGGTTTCTGAAAATCCTATGCGGCATTGAGAGGATCGATGATGCCATGAATGTGTTTAAAATGATGAAAGATGATGGTTGCAAGCCAGGAATCAAGACTTATGATTTGTTGATGGGGAAATTATGTGCTCATGGGCATGTGGATAAAGCGAATGCTCTATTTAAAGAAGCAGCAAGCAACAGAATTCCTGTTGAACCGAAAGCTTATAAGTTAGACCCGAGGTTTGCTAAGAAAAAAGCAGAAAAGAAGGAGAAGAAAAGGGAGACATTACCTGAGAAAATGGCGAGGAAAAGAAGACGACTTAAACAAATCAACTTAAGTTTTGTGAGGAAACCAAAGAAAGGGATGCGACGTGCTTATTGATAACTTTTTTGCCAATTTCATGATATCCCTTTTTTTACAGAAGCGTAAGAAACTTCACTTCAGCTCAGAAGAAGCATTGCTTTTGGAAAGGGACGAAAATCTTGATCGTTAATTTTGTTCCTTTGCAATTTTGGTATAATAATTGACATACTCTCAGATTGATTTATGTTAGTGTGTTGCCTTTAGTACACTGTGAGATCCCAGTAAAATGTTTCACCTGTCTTAGTACTGTCTTGCAGGGTTGTGTTTTTTTCCCTGTAGTTGCTTTGTCTTCAATCTTTAAGGTTGATGTTTCAGTCGGTTGACACCAAGAAGTTTTTTTTTAGCAATTACATGTGTAATTAGACATGTGATTAGCAATTTTTCCTTTTAATTTATCATGAATGGTTTAAACAATTGCTAAATCGTGTTATTTAAACAAAAATGATAGCCTTAGTCGTTATTTGGTTTTCACAAATACTAATTCGTGTTTATGTAAACGATAAAATGAATTATGCTTCCATCATGAATGATGCAACAATCTCTCCAAGAATGAATATGTATCAAGATATAGACTTTCCAAATTTACATCCAACAAAATTGTATTGTAGTATGTATATCCGACTACTTCCAAAAGGTCGAAAAACTTGTATGTGATCTTGAAATCCTTGGTCCCTTGCGATTGTTTGTGAATCATCTCAGCAGCACTACATTGCTTCAAACCAAGGTTATTTTGATAATCTGCCCAACACACCTATTGCAAATGCAATGTCTGGTCTAGTACGGACCAGTGTATTTACGAGTCTCTCAACAAGTGAAGCACATTGAATTTTCTACAAATTGATTCATCTCCAATTCATTCACCGGACACAAAGTCAATATAAAATGTTCACCTTTAACGTGTGATCAACAATGGGTGAACAATTCTGCATTCTAAATGTGTCCATAACTAACCTTTAAGGGTAAAAACCTAAAAACCGCTCCTCTCTCCCTGCTTCAATAGAAAACCTCTCCTTGGCCGGCTCCTCCTTTCCAAATCTCCGGGCGCCGGCGGCCTATCCTTTCCGGTTTTGTTTTTCTTTCTTTCTCTTTGTTGTCGCCAGATCAACGCTCTTTTGTCCCGTGGTCCTCTCTACGATTTTTCATCGAGTCTTAATTCAAGAAGCTTTTGGCTTACTTGTGGTCGGTGTTTTGGGATCGGAGTTCGGCCGCTTTGGTTTTGGCGATGGTGGAGTTGTTTGTTCTTGTTAGTTTTAGATCATTTCATGTTCAGATCTGGTTGTCTCTTCGCCTTTTTGCGGTTTCTCGGTCTTGTCATGCGTGCTCGTAGTCGGTGCCTCGGTGGCGGTGGCCTAAAGCTGGTGGCTGGTGGTGGTGGAGCGGCACCTGGAGATGCCAGTCGGAAGTTTGTTGTCTACTTTTATGTTTTTCTCTTAGGATCGAGTCGATAATAGTCGGTTGTTCTAGTTTATGTGTTTTCTTTTTTTGTAGTTGTGGTTTGTTTGTACATCCCGGGTGTCCTTGGTACTCATTGGGATTGTCGGTCATTACGGTTGCTACTAGGTGGTGGTGGTTGTTGGTTTTCGAAGTTGGTTATGGGCATCCGTAATATATCGGATTGTGTCCATTTTCGTCTTTTACCAAATCAAGTTCTCTTTCACGAGACGGTAATTGGTCATATTGAAGTTCTCTCAATCTTTTTTTGTTTCTTTATTGTTATGTCCAGTAGTTTGCTGGTGTTGATCCGACGATGTTCGGTGTTGTTCCGACGGTTGTCCGGTTGTAACTCTGTTGGTTTTTAATAAAATTCATTGAGTGTCCATAACTACCTGAGCCATAAAACATATGAGTGAACACAACTCAATTCGGGATGGATTATGACCGTAACCAAAATCAAATTGAGAATTAGACAATTGTGATTGAGAATTTCGGTTATTCAAAATCTGAACCAAAACCAAATGATTGGAGGTGACCCGAACAGGTCCACGTGCCAAGCATATACGGAATTGATCAGCAGGACAGGATAGAGCCCTATTTGACCTGGAGGTCAGCAGGGCCAGATGGACCAACCAACTGGATAGATCCCCGATCGAGGCCAGGCAGTCCCGGATCGGAGAAGCGATGAGATCGACTGTAAGGAGTCCCTCGATCGGAAAAGCGGTCGGGGATATACACATCTGGGATGAAAGGCTATCGTATGTAAACGTGAAGACGTGGGGGGCTACACAACCGCCCACTAACTCCAGTATTACGGATAACCGCCTGAACCACAGTTGGACTTGATTCCAAATATATATATTTGGATACGTAGGCAGCTTATTCCTTAAGTTCAGTCCATTCAAAAACAACAACTCTCTGTTCAATCCTAGAGCAAGAAAGACCCAATAGTTTTACCCGTTTCATTCTGAGTTCGATCATTGGCGCTAGAAGGAGGGTTATCACCAGAAAACAGGGATGGTCACAAGGAAGTTGCAGAATCCAGTTGCCGGGTTATTAAGAGCAAAACTCGTCAACCGGATGAGGCTGCAAGGGCCGAGTTGGACGCAATGCTAGAAGATGAAGAGGACGAGTTCCATCTAGCTTCACCTTTTGCAGAGCATATTGAAGCATACCCCTGTCCCAGAGGATTCAAGATACCCAAAATCAGTCCGTATGATGGAACAAAAGACCCGTATGATCATAAGCATCAGTATATAGCGCATATGCAGTTATACAACGCCCCGGACGAAATGAAGTGCAAAGCTTTTCCAGCACTTCTATCTGGAAGGGCTAGGGACTGGTTTAACAAATTGCCGTCCAGATCTATCACCACCTTTACGGTTTTGACAAAGAAATTCATGAGCATGTTTATCGCTGCAAGACCGTTCCAAAGAAACAGCACTCATTTGCTTACCATCAAGCAAAAGTCCGACGAAACGGTTCTACAGTTTATCAAAAGGTTTAATGCAGAATCAACCCAGGTGGCTGATGTAGACGATCGATTTTTGGTAGCCTCGTTCGTAGCAGGACTACAAGAAGGAAGGTTACATGCCAAATTAAATGGAAAAAATCCCATGACTATGGAAGAGTGCTTGGCAATTTCTTTCAAGCATTGTCAGGGTGAAGAAGCTAATCGCGCCAAGCGCGAGTTGGAGAAAGGAGATCATAGAAAAGGGAAGGCAGAAGAGAGATCAGACAAACGCAAATCGGTTTGGGATAGGGTGCAGGCACCTATAACCGACAGATTGGGTAAGAGAGGTGCTCTACAGGATAGAGACCTAATCCCGTTGAACAGATCACGGGAGCAAATTTTGGCTATCATGGAACGTAAGGGGATAGCGAGAACCTCATTTCCCATGAAAGGACCCAGGGAAAAGCGAGATCAGACCAAATTCTGTAAGTTCCACCAGGATGTTGGTCATGATACGGAGTCGTGCAGGGAATTGATCAGGGACATTGATGCAGCCGTTATGGAAGGAAGACTTGACGAGGTGGTTGACAGATCTCGTAATGAAGAGCCCAGGGGGCGCATAGAGTTCAGGAGAGGAACACATCAAAATGACAGAAACAGGAACAATGAACAAAGAAGGCCAAGAAACCCATCCCCAGATCAGGACGGTCAAATTGATAACCGTCCAGTGAATACCATCAACACGATTATGGGAGGTCCCAGGCAGACAGATCAGGAAGAGGGGGTGAAAATGGCAGATCAGGGGGATCAGGATCAGAATCCTGGTAAGTGACAGAAGGTATTAGGAGAAGTAAGGTACGGACCAGAGGAACCACTGCCCCTGGTCATCAACAATGAAGGGCTAGTCATTGAGGCCGTAATCAACAAGAACTGGGTCAAGAGGATCTGTGTTGATACAGGAAGCGCTGTTAACATCCTGTATTACAAGGCATTCCAGGCCATGAAATTGAAGGACTCTAGCTTAACTCCGGTATCCACTCCTTTATTCGGATTTGCAGGCCCGCCTATCCATCCTATGGGCATGATCACATTACCTACAACTTATGGTAAATTACCTAGGGGCAGGACCCTCATGGTAAATTACATTGTGGTTAAAGCACCCTCAGCTTATAACGTCATCATGGGAAGACCAGCGATTATCGATCTGCGAGCAGTTATCTCCTCAGCCCATAACATTATGAAATTTCCGGTCAATTCTGGATCGGTTGAAATTAAAGGAGATGTGGAAACATCCAGGAGCTGTTACACATCTGTAGTTGGTGAAAAACAGTTAGTTCAACAGGTAACTCTTGAGGAACTATTGCCAGAAGAGGAAAAAACTTGGGTATCAGCAGATCAGACCGAGGCTATTCAGATCAGGGAACAGGGAGCAGAATCAGTGGTCAGTATAGGTTCGTGGATTCCAGATCCCCATAAAAGGGCGTTAACAGATCTGCTCAGAGAATACCAAGATGTTTTCGCGTGGAAAACAGATGATATGCCAGGCTTATCACCAGAATTTATAGTCCACAGCTTGAATGTGGATCCGAACAGGCCCCCAGTTCGTCAGAAGAAGCGACATTTCGCACCAGAACGGATCTCAGTCGTAGAACAAGAAGTTGCAAAACTTAAACAAGCAGGAATTGTCAAAGAAGTGGTTTATCTGGAGTGGTTGGCCAATCCGTTGTTAGTGAAGAAATCAGATGGCTCCTGGAGAATGTGTGTGGATTTTATAGATCTGATAAAGCCTGTCCTAAGGACAGTTACGCTTCACCCAGAATCGACAGGCTAGTGGATTCGACTGTAGGTTTTGAAATTTTTGGATTCCTGGACGCATATAAAGGGTATCACCAGATCTTTATGGACCCAAAGGATGCAGAGAAAACGGCTTTCATAACTGAATTTGGCACATACTATTATGTGACAATGCCGTTTGGACTGAAGGATGCAGGTGCCACCTACCAGAGAGCAGTTAATCGAATTTTCCACGATCAGATAGGCAGGTCCATGGAAGTCTATGTGATGACTTACTGATCAAAAGCAGGTCTTTAGATCAATATTTACAAGATGTGAGAGAAGTTTGCAAGGTGCTTCGAGCAGCTAAGATGAAATTGAACCCAAAGAAGTGCACGTTCAAATTCGATCTGGAAAATTCTTAGGTTACATGATTTCTAAGAACGGAATCGTAGCCAATCCGACAAGTTGGGCGCTCAAGATGATGCCCCACCCACTAACATTAGAGAAGTACAAAGATTAATCGGAAGGTTAGCGAAGATTGAAACAGATTCCTTTCACGATCAGCACAACGCGCACTACCTTTCTTTAAAATTTTAAGGAAAGCTACGCCATTTCATTGGGGGGCAGATTGTCAAGAAGCCTTTGATGAGTTGAAGAAATATCTGTTGGAGCTACCAACTCTGACATCTCCCCAAGAAGGAGAGGTTTTGTACCTCTATCTATCAGTTTGTGACGAAGCCATTAGTGCTGTCTTGGTTAAGCAACAGGGTACATTTCTGAAGCCAGTTTATTACACGAGCAATGCCCTACATGGACCTGAAGTGGGGTATTCAGATGCGGAAAAATTGGTACTAGAATTAGTACATGCGTCCAGAAAATTGAGATCTTATTTTCAAAGTCACCCGGTCATCGTCTTGACTGATCAGCCGCTGAAGCAGATACTAAGCAAGCCAGATACCTCAGGTCGCTTGGCCAAATGGGTCGTTGAATTGGCAGGTTACGATTTAGAATACAGACCAAGAACTGCTGTAAAAGCCCAAGCTCTAGCAGACTTTTTGGCTGATGAGAAGTCTATCTCTATTGATCAGCAAATGAGTCCTAAGGAATCAGGCCAGTGGAAGCTGTTCGTCGATGGAGCATCTAGCAAAGTGGATCAGGAGCAGGTCTCCTCCTCATAAGTCCAAGGGGTGAAGAATTCCCTTATGCTTTGCACTTTAACTTCCATGCAACCAACAACGAAGCAGAGTACGAAGCACTGATCACATGTTTGAACTTAGCTCTAAAATTGGGAGTTAGGCAACTAAAAGTCTATAGTGACTCTGAACTGGTAGTAAACCACATCAAGGGAGAATATGAAGCAAATGAGGAGCCTATGAAACAGTACTTATCTCTAGCCCAATCGAAGATAAAACAGTTTCAAGAAGTGCAAATGGAACAGGTCTCCAGGTCGCAGAATACCAGAGCAGATGCCCTGTCCAAGTTAGCATCAAATTTCTTATCAGATAAGAAGGTTCTGATCGAGCAATTAAATCAATGTAGCTATGAAGTTTCTGAGGTACAACCAATCACACAGAGGGAAACATGGATGGATTCCATTGAAGCATACTTGAAAGACAACCAGTTGCCAGGGGACAAAACGCAGGCTCACAAAATCCAATGTTTGTCTGATAGGTATGCTCTGTTCAATGATATCCTGTATAGAAAATCCTTCATATCCCCTTGGTTACGTTGTGTTACTATAGAAGAAGGCAATTATTTATTGAGAGAAATACATCTGGGAATCTGTGGAAACCATATGGGATCAAGGGCTTTAGCGAGAAAATGCAGGTTGTTCGGCTATTATTGGCCTAAAATGCAGCAGGATGCAGAGGAGTTAGTTTTGGCATGCAGGTCATGTCAGGTCCATGGTAATCTATCCCATCAGCCACCTGAAAATTTAACTCCAGTTATCTCGGCCTGGCCCTTTGATCAATGGAGCGTAGACTTGGTGGGACCACTGCCAACAGTACCAGGAAGCTATAAATTCCAAGTCGTGGCCGTTGATTATTTCAATAAATGGGTGGAGGCTGAGCCATTAACCACTATCACAGCCAAACAGATCCAAAAATTCCTATGGAAGAATCTGATATGCAGGTATGGGATACAAAAGACCATAATTTCAGACAATGACACTCAATTCGATGACAGTGGAGTTCAGGAATGGTGCACAGATCTGGGCATAACACAACATTTCACCTCTGTTGGTCACCCACAAGCCAAGGACAGGTGGAACAAACTAACAGGCAGATCAAGCTTGGCTTAAAGAAGAGGCTGGAACAAGAAGGAAAGCATTGGGTGGAACACCTCCCAAATATTCTCTAGGCTTACAGAACTACCCCAAACATGTCAACACGTGAAACTCCATTCTCCCTGGCATATGGATGTGAAGCTGTCATTCCAGCAGAAATTGGATTGCCATCCCCTAGAACGATACTGCATAATGATCAGGCCCAAGAAGAGGAAATAAGGCACGCTAAAGATGAGCTGGAAGAGAAAAGGGATATTGCTTTGATCCGAATGGCTAAATATAAGCAACAGGTGTCCCAGTAGTATAACTCCAAAGTAAAACACTGTTACTTTAAGGTTGGAGATCTGGTTCTACGCAAAAACGAAGTCAGCAGGCAAGAACCAGGTGGAAATTTGAGTCCTAATTGGGAGGGACCTTATCAGATTACCAAAGTACATGGAAATGGAGCATACCAGTTGGCTGACAGCAAAGGGAAAACTATTCCTAAAAGTTGGAATGCAGTTAATCTGAAGAAATTTTATGTTAAGGCAAGTGATTGTCGTTTTATTTTGCAAATCTATTGTGCATTATGACTCTATTTTGAACTTTTAAGTTATGTTGCGTGGCTGTAATATATTTTCATTGTTAAACTCTTCAAAAGAGAGATGTTTTTAAGTCTGAAATATCAGACCATTTTAAGACCTCAGGTCAGGTCGATAATCATTAGACCTCAGGTCAGGTCGTAAACTCTTAAAAAGGGAAAATTTCACTAAGGCTGAAATATCAGACCATTTTAAGACCTCAGGTCAGGTCGATAATCATTAGACCTCAGGCCAGGTCGTAAAATCTTAAAAAGGGAAAATTTCACTAAGTCTGAAATATCAGACCATTTTAAGACCTCAGGTCAGGTCGATAATCATTAGACCTCAGGTCAGGTCGTAAACTCTTAAAAAGGGAAAATTTCACTAAGTCTGAAATATCAGACCATTTTAAGACCTCAAATCCGGTCGATAGTCATTAGACCTCAGGTCAGGTCGTAAACTCTTAAAAAGAGAAAATTTGTTAAGTCTGAAAAATCAGACCGCAATTAGACCTCAGGTCAGGTCGTTTATCTTTAGGCCTCAGGTCAGATCGAAAACTCTTAAAAAGAGAAAAAATTGTTAAGTCCGAAAAATCAGACCACTTTTAGACCTCAGGTCAGGTCGTTTATCATTAAATCTCAGATAAAAAAAAAAACTCTTAGAAAGGAAAAAATTTATTAAGTCTGAAAAATCAGACCACTTTAGACCTCAGGTCAGGTCGATTACCTTAAGACCTCAGGTCAGGTCAATATCCATATCTGTTAAAAACCAGTCTGACGTATGCCGCATAGACAAGTCATACGTCACACTGGGGGAGCAATGGATAAAAACAATATAAGGCACAAAGACAAACACAGGTTGTAGAAAATGTGCAAATAATGGTGCCAGAGGCACTGAAATTCCAAAAAGCAAAATAACAAGGTTTTATGGCAACAACAGCAAATTTATAATGTTTGAAATGTGCATTGAAATAGAGGATTTTCACTTTGAACTGGGGGGAACTTGAGATTGAGATGATGAGCCAGCTTGAGCAGGTGGAGGTTTCTTGCCATACTTGGAAACCAAATCCACTCCCTCCCTAAACTCCTTGAACCTGGCCTCATAAATTTGGGATCCATCTTTTCTGTTCCAGCCCGCATGGGAAAGCTTGATAGCATCAACTTGGAGGCCAGCTGCTTTCATATCTTCAATGGCTGAGGAATATCCAAACCAAATAATTGGGGCAAACAACATCTTGATACTGTCGGCGAGTTCATCAGACCTCCTATAATTAGCAAGGGCTTCAACAATGTGCTCGGGTAGTCTGCTTTTCAAATTATCCCTCTCCTCTTCAAGAGTTGCCACCATCTTTTCCAGCACGGACTTGACTTCGTTAGCAATAGCAAGGTGAGTCTGGAACTCATCAGTTTTGGCCTTCAGTTCATCAGATAAGGCCATTTTCTCTGCAGCAGAAGTGTTCAACAAATCTTCATACTTGGCTTTCCATTCTGACAAAGATCTGGACAGGTCTTCCTCAATTTTTCCAGAACTTCTCAGTCTGGACAGGATCTCCTTACCTAGCTTGGCGCCCTGAAAGGGAAGACAAGGAGCAAAATCAGCACATATCACCTAAAAAAAAGTACTACTTATGAAGAGGACCCTTACAAATTTTGACAGGTCTTGATTAGTCCACTCTTTCCAATCGTATCTTTCCCCTTGAGCTCGTTCAGAGGCCTCAGCGTCTCCATCAGCTTGATCCTGAGATCTAATACGCTTGAAGCACGCCGGTCTCACCGTAGTCTCTACCAAAGCGATATGAGGAACCATCCGATAATCGTTGGTCTCCTCGTAATCGCCATCAGCCAGATCTGTCTCGACCGAAGGCTCAAGTAGGATGATCACAACAAAGCTTGGCCTGATCCGATCGTACATCTAGATTGACAACGGGACCGGATGCATCCTGACCTCTGGGAGGTGAAGCCTCATCAGCAATCTGGACGATATCGGTGAAGCTTGCCACTGCAGATATCAACAAGAAATTAAAAGCATGTCTCAAACAAAACATAGCTATCCAAAAAAGGAAATCCTACTTATATTATATCTCTCCTCAGATAGCTCAACATAAGGATCTGGACCGGCGCCTCCAGGCAAGCGACATCGATTAAATTAGAATCCAGAATGCCTCGAGACCCGGTATATGGGGATGCCTGATATCATTTAACAACTTCTTGTCCGCTTTGCTCTCCAACACATCGCTATTCTTAGTGGAAGTATTCCACTTGCCTAGGTCCCTAGCGGTGTTGTGCCTAATGAAGAAGAAGTGTTTCTTCCAATCGGAGATGGATTGGTCTGTTTTCTTAATCAAACGGACACTACTCAAATCATCAGTTCTTCTACAAAAGCAGTACCAACCAGGGCTCTTTTTAACTGGATTTGCATTGGTAAAAAGTTCTAAAAAGAACCAAAGTGAAGGGGGTGACAAAACACCTACACCAAATCAGGAAACCTGTAATGGCTCTTATACTATTGGGGACTATCTGACCAAGTCCCAAATCATAATACCGGAGTATCTCCAGAAAGGCGAAAGGAAGAGGAAATGCGAGACAAAGAAATAAACCGTTTCTTTATAAAACAGCCAGATCCAACAGCGGAGAGGGCGGCGGCACTTTTACTGTGCTACCGGTCGAATGGGGGCATAAACGTTCTTGTTTATCTCATATCTATCACAGATGTCTGTGATATCAGAATCCTTCAACTTGGAGTCGATCGCATGGCAAGCCATCATTTTCTTGGTCTCGTAGGTCCTCCTCAACGCTCTTATGGGCACAGACAACCCAGAAATATTATACTCAGTCGGAGGTGATTCGACAAGGGAAAGAACAATAGAGGCAATCAAATGAGGGGGAAGAATAGAGAAAAGAGGATTTTCACCAGGATTGGATACTCCAGGCTGATCTGGATTCATAAGGAGTCAAAAAGAAAAAAATTATTATCACACAGAAAGGAGAGAGACTTGTTAATTGAGAGAGCAAATCCACAAAATCGGACGTCTATGGCTATAAATAATGATGGGCATTTGCAGAGTTTAATTGCCCTTAGCCAAAAGACGGGACGTTTGGACTACGCATCGATTGAAAAGACAAAGCGTGTGCAATTATGGTGGCGTTTGAGATAACCAAGGCAACGATTGATAGGCCATCTGGATGGTACACGTGGAACAACCTTGAACTTCAGATCTTAATCCTTTGTAAAGGCTAGACCTTATCGGTTATGATCTGGGGGGGCTTTGATTGGAGGTGACCCGAACAGGTCCACGTGTCAAGCATATACGGAATGGATCAGCAGGACAGGATAGAGCCCTATCTGACCTGGAGGTCAGCAGGGCCAGATGGACCAACCAACTCGATAGGATCCCCGATCGTGCGGGGCGGTCCCGGATCGGAGAAGCGAGGCGAGATCGAGACTGAGGCGGTCCCCGATCGGAAGAAGCGGTCGGGATATACACATCTGGGATGAAAGGCTATCGTATGTAAACGTGAAGACGTGGGGGGCTACACAACCGCCTACTAACTCCAGTATCACGGATAACCGCCTGAACTATGGTTGGACTTGATTCCAAATATATATATTTGAATACGTAGGCAGTTTATTCCTTAAGTTCAGTCCATTCAAAAACAACAAATCTCCGTTCAATCTTAGAGCAAGAAAGACTCAATAGTTTTACCCGTTTCATTACGAGTTCGATCACCAAACTAATAATTTCAACTATTCAAACCCTTTTCTCAGCAAAAAAAAAAAAAAAAAAAAAAAAAAAAAAAACTATTCAAACCCTGAAACAAAAATTGAATCATTTCAATAAGGTAACCGAACTGAAAAATACGGTTCGGTTGGTTAACAAGAAAACTAAAATATAAAAAATCTTTATTTAGCTATAAATGGTTCTTTGTTTCAACTTTATTCAAACGGGAGATAAAGTTTTAAATAAAGCTTGTGTTTTATTGTTGTACTTGGGGCTATGATTGTTCAAAACTTCAATATAACCGGGGCCGGGGTAAAAACACCTACATGATAATACATAACTCGATATAC